>OX439234.1:36685200-37285200 GCA_949319165.1 Sialis lutaria
ATAAAAATATGTGCATATATCTTTGAATACTCATAATTTGAATAATAATTGAATTAAAAAAAATTCCAATGAATTTCATAAAGTACATACCATACCTTATGGATTCATCAATAGAATTTGGTTTTATCTCAACTCGAAGGTTGTCAAAAATTAATGTGAGTTTTTCATAATTATTGTGTTTTTTGTTTACCTTTAAACCACTATATCTTTCTTAATTTTCAAGTTTTTGTAATTTTACTGATACCAACGTAAAGAGAATTTAATTTAGATACAAAAATATAAATATCCTTTAAAATTAATGGATCAGTGCAATAGCAGCGCGAATTATAAACGGGAACGAGACAAAAATTGAGTTATCACGCTTCGCACATAAACAGGTCGGATTGTAACGGCCGTATCTCGGTCAATTTTTATTGTATTGGAATAAAATAAAAAACAAATTAAAGGTCTAACGCAGAGCTACAAAAAACATCTGAAATATTTTTCAATAAAATAAGCCAGCTTGATGTTATTTATGAAAAAACACATTTTTACCCCTTTCAGCCCCTACCAAACTACCCCTGCACCCCTTATTCGACTACGCTCAACGGTTTCTTAAAGTTTATGTATAAAACTACGTATATACCAAATTTCGTTGATGAAGGAATTTTTTTGTTCAAATTATCTATTTTTACTGTACTAATATTAAAATTATTAACTTCCCAATAAGAAGTTATTGTAATTGATCCGAAAATCGAAATCAATTTTTTTTACGTATGTTTCAAGGTCATTAGAGTATATTTACACCATTTTCAGATAAATGTCTGTACGTATGTATGTGTGTTATTTTTTTCCGGGACGAAATCTCGCTAATAAAAAATGCTAGTTGGGGTGCTAATCGAAGTGTCTTGACGCGAATATGATCTGAAAGAAAGGATTTTTCGAAATTTAATAAAAAGGGGTGTCTTTTTTATTTTTATTTATTTTTTTGATCGGATTTAGTCGAAACTTAAATAAATATTATACAATACAAATAATGAAACGTGTATTTCAGTACCTATTTTTTATATGGATCCAAACAGCCATTAAAAGGATGAAAACCACCATCAAAATTTGAATTTCAAAATTAAATACTAATAATTCATGTTGCCTTGGAAACAAACGCAATTCAAAATGTCAGATTAGTAATTCTAAAAATGTGCATTATATTATTGTCATTAGAATATTAGAAAACTAATATTCATAATACAAAGGGTGAGTTTTATTTCTGACAAATTCCATTAAAATTCTTCATATACATATTAAAAAAAATATTTACAAACTATAACATAGTAATATTAATTATGGAAACAATAAATAATCAGTATTCAAGTATTGTTAGTCATACCATGTTGGGAAGTTGATTGTGTGGACCTAAAGGATCGCACCCCACGGCTAGTTTAAAATTGTACCGCGTAAAATGAAAGCAAAGTGTTTATGAAACTGTGGAATTAGATTTAAGATGCCCCCACCCCCCATCAGCCCCTGTTTAATTTAATTCGGCACCGATAAAAAAATTCGTTAGAAAAAAAATTACGGACGCTACTGACTATAAAATTATAAATATACAAGTTACATAATTACAATAAAGTTAGAGCGAGTCAAAATATAAAATAAAACATTAATATTTATAAACCCAAAAGTCGGCGTGTAATTTTTTTTTGATACTTTTCAAATAAATTGATAAAAGATTAAATTACAATAAATTTCAATATTAAATGAAAATCGTGTTCGCACATGGAATAACTTTCAGGTAATTTGATTTAATTTAACTTCAAAAACAGCCTCCGTATTTTCAAAAGTATCAAATAATTTATTAGAAATTTTAATCAAATATTTATTTTGTAAAATATAAAAAAGTGTATTTAAAATTAAGATATTCTAGACAAGGATGAGAAGGAGGGGTAAATCAAGATAAACCCCACCCTCTAACCACGAATAAAAAGCAATTTAATGCCCCCCCCCCTAATTTTAGAATATTAAAAAAATTGTAAAACAAAAAAGTGTTTTTTTTTTAAATTATACATTCTAAATATAGGAGAGATAAATCAAAATCACCCCCCCCCCCACGAATGAAAACTAATTTTAATACACCCCCCCTTCGATCTGAAATTAGCTAGAAATTTTGATGCAATAAAAAACAGTTTTTTTTAAATGCCAATAACAACTTTTAGTTTTTTTTTTCTAAAAATTAAAACAAATTTTTAGACATTTCTTTAAAATTAAATAGACATGTTTATAGTTTCGAATAAAATTATATTTATAAGTTATAATAATTTTTAAATAATATACAACTTTCTATAATTTTATGTCGTATATAATTTTTTAATTCAAACATGTTTATATAGTTCTTATTGTAAGATATTTAATAGAATTTTTAATCAGAATACAGCTGTACCAATTATTTAAAATTTTTATGTAAACGTTGTTGAATGAGAACATTTTATAAATTTTTAATTAAAAATTTATTACTTAATAAAAAAAAACTGAATAAAAAGTGTGCAGTTTTCTTTTTCTAGATGAAATTTTAATTCATCATGACAATAGAAGTGTATTAGTAGAGTATTCTGGGTAGTTTTTTGTAATAGATTTATTTTGTATACTTTTTTTAGGAGGCCCATTAAAAAAAATTTTTTTTCGAAAATTTCTTTATATAAAAAACTGTGGTTCAGAATTTGAGGGTCCCCCTGTCAGACCGGAGACTTATTTGCACAGTATTAGCATCAGTAAAAAGAATTTTGAGTCCCATTGAAAAAATAATAATAATTTTGTCCGAAATTTTCATAAAAAAAATGAAAATTGTATTTTAGGATTTTAGGGAGCCCCTTATAACCGCAGCCCCATTTGTATTACGTATAATCTTAGTATCACTTCACTGTGGGGTACAAATTTGAAAAATTAAAAAAAACTATTTAAAATGTTCATTATCAAAAAAAAAAAACAAAAAAAGAAACTAACATTCAAGCTATTTATACGCCCTTTAAGCCCCCCTTATTTAGTTACATAAATAATTTAGTTCATAATACATTTTTAATTGCAAATTATTATTATTTTTTATAAATTTTTTTTTGGTGAAATTTTTTTCCGAAATTTTTTATGTTACAATTTAAAAAGATCATCCTGTACAATTTTTAGCGAGGTATCGTATTTTGTTTAGGTTTTATTGTGATTTATAACACATAAGATAAGAATAAATGGCATGTGGCCTTTTTTTGTTCCCAGCTGCGAAAGAAACGAAAAATTACATGCCGATAACTAATAGTTTGCGTTCAGACTAGTGAAAAACATATTTCTTCTACAACGGTGACTATGTTTTTTCCGGAATTCAACAGTTGGGCATTTTATAATCTAAAAAATGTGAAAGTAAAAATTTACTACAAATCATTTTATGTCAAATCAGCACAACAAATCAAATCATTGCCGCGCAACCCACTTGATGGATACAACACAAAAAAAACCCTTACCAATCGATTCGTGAATCAATTCCGAGTTCAACGAGGTACATGAAGCCATATATGAACAATTTTGCAAGGGGGGGGGGGTAAATACCCTTGCCAATCGATTCGTGAATCAATTCCGAGTCCAACGAGGTACATGAAGCCATATATGAAAAATTTTGAAGGGGGGGGGGGGTTAAATACCTTTTCCAATCGATTCGTGAATCAATTCCGAGTTCAACGAGGTACATGAAGCCATATATGAACAATTTTGCAAGGGGGGGGGGGTTAAATACCCTTGCCAATCGATTCGTGAATCAATCCCGAGTCCAACGAGGTACATGAAGCCATGTATAAAAAAATAAAGGGGGGGGGGGGTCATGATTGGAAAAATTCTTAAAATGTGCTAAACTAGAACCAAAGACCTATCATTTAGCGAAAACCCGAAATCTCTAGGTGGTCAGGGGGCTGAGATCTTGCGGTGGAAGACAGACGGACGGACGGATGGAAAATCGAATTTCGTGGTTTGCGCTAAAAATGTACCTCACCCTCTCAGATTTTTATGAAATTTGGTACAATTGTACAATTCATATAGACTTTAAAATATACCAAATTTTATTGAGATACATATGTCTACACGTTTTGAAATTACAGCTATGTAAAGTTTTCCAAAATTGACCAAAAAAACGTAACATAAAATATTTGAAATGCTGTGGAACCTGATCGAATTGAGATAGAGTGTTTATATTTTGCCAGATGATTCACAATAATAATGTCTGTTTTTGGTATTAATTTGAAATTTTTTGAAAATGTACTTTTCGTTTGAAATTAAAAATAAAAATTTTTATTTTGATTTTGAAAACATTTTTTTCCTTTACCCATATTGTGTTGCATATCATTGGAATCGGCGTAAAATATGCTGTAAAATGCCCCCCCCCCCAATATCTCTAGCTTAATTAGATCAGCTTCTAGAAAATTTTAAATATTTTGGTCAATTTTTGAAAACTAAATATATCTGTAATTTCAAAAACTCAATAAAATCTGGTATTTTTCCAAGTCTATATGAATATTACCTTTTAACGGTTAAACTGCTCAACCGATTTTGATGAAATTTGGCAAGGAGATAACTTGCATTCTGAGGAAAGACATCTCGTGGTAAAAAATAAAAATAAAATAAAAAATCTTTAAAATGTAAAACCAACCCTCTAAAAAGAGAATACACAAAAATGTAAAAAAAATATCATATTTCGTTAAAATTGAATTAAAATTTTCAAACAAAAAGGCAGATACTTTTTATTTTTATTCGCATGAAATTTTAATGTTAAAATAATCATAATCAATTTCGTGTTATATTTTTTATTCAAACATATAAACCCGTTTCGTAATTACCTATATGTAATTTGAATCCATAATTTTGTACTTAATCAAATCTAGCTTTAGTTACGTAAGCTCAATGCAGGGCGGTATTAAGGCAAAAATATATCTAGCTGAAGTTTTTTGTATAGGGGGCTGCATATCGAAATTATATTAATAAATAAATTTTGATACCGTCTATTTTGGGCAATAAAATATTTTTTTTAAACTTTGGAGTGGTTACAAACGAAAGTAACTAACACTTAATTAGTTAATTTATCTAAATTAAATATTTATTTTATAAAAAATTGTAGAACATTATTTATTTTTAATTTTCCTTTATATAGGTCAGCTTATAATTATATAATTATAATATAACCCAATTTAATTCTAGAGTCTTAAGCTTTTTAGTAGTGAAAGTCCCATAAAAATCGGTTAAGTAATTTTTGTGTCAATTTGGAACAAACAAATATTTAGATATACTATTTTTTTAAACTGTCAAATTTGCTTATACAAAAAAAAAGAGCCTATATTATTTATATACATATCTCTTTTTACACGGTTGATACGTTCCACAAAAAATGCATTGAAGAAATTTTATTTTTAATTATAGTTTCAATCAAAAATAAAAATACGGACCTGCTGTAGATCAATTATCCTATAGTGTATATTAATTCTAGAATCTTAAGCTTTCGAACAGTGAAAATCCCATCAAAATCGGATTAGTAGTTTTTGTGTTAAGTCAAAATAAAAAAAAATTGAATATTATATTAGTTTTTTTTTTCAAATGAATCTTTATTAATATGAAAATTTGTTTAGTTTGAGTTACTTAAACTAAAAATACACCTTAACCACAAAATTTATGTCACTCGACACGTGTTTCGACTTCACAAGAAGTCCTCATCAGGAGCCTAACGATTCCAGACTGATACAGTCTTGGTCAGAACCTATATATATATACTAAAAGGACTTATCACGCTTCAATGATTCAGACCAATCAACGGCAAGGTCTAGAAGGATTGAAGCTGGGATAGGTCCAGTACCTCCATTGAAAATACTATTCTTATCCCTCAAGATTTCTAAGCTTTCTGCTGCGTCTAATTGATTATTATTGCATGTTTTAATTAATTTTAGATTATTAATGTCCGTTTTATGATTTAATGTAGTCATATGATGAGCTACGCTAGATTTATCCACCCGATTGTATTTAAGGTGAGCCATGTGCTCTTTAAATCTAATGTTTATAGATCTCCTAGTTTGTCCTATATAACTTTTTTCGCAATTTAAACAGTTGATTTTATAAATACCGGATTTATCATTTACTTCTATTTTATCTTTGGGGTTACCTAGGAGAGTTTTAATGTTATTATTATTAGAAAAAGCTAATTTAAAATCAAATTTCTTAAACATTCTAGACAACCCTTTGGTGGTCTTGTCAAACGGGAGTTTAATGTAGTTTTTAGGTTCTTCTTTAATTTCTTTAGTTAGAGTAATGTCTTGGAGACGATTTAGTTTAGAATGTTTTTTATTTAAAATGTTATTAATAATTTGTTTATTAAAACCATTGAATTCCGCAATCTCTTGGATGTATTTAAATTAAGTTAAGTCCGGCCCTGTTTATTCATTAATGTATTTATAATTACAAACAAAGCGATTTGGTGGTTTTGATATTAATTCATAGTTGTATAAATGTGCATACAGTTAAAAGTAGTCATACGTCGACGGTTTTAAACCATTGTATGATTATTATATTATTAACGTGTACCTAGCTACAAGGACATTTGAAGGTTATTATTATAATTATTGGTTTATAATTGATTTTGTTGTTTAATATACATATATTAATTAATAATAATTAGTGAGTAAAATATAATTATTTTCACCATAAATCAATCAAATTTCATTATTTTCTTGATTTAAAAAAAAAATTAATAGAACATAAATTATAGATAGTAAAATTTTCTGCAACTTTTATTTTAGACATTTTCAGTTTCAGAAATAATTAACAAAAATTCTGATCGTTTTAGAAAAAATGGAAATAAATCCTAAATTTTAAAAATGTAGATACTCTATTGTAGTTGTTTTCTAGTCGTAGACAGACAGACAGACAGAAATCATAGTCGGGACGGATTTAGGGAAAGTTTTTATCAAAAATATTTATCTTATACAGGGTGGTCCGGTTTGGGATACATATATTTTAGGAGCTGATTCCCTGACTCATTGTGAGTAAGAAATTGTGCGGGAAGTGGGGGTCTATCTTTAACACCCTCTGAGTTACAGAGTGTTTAAAAAATTTCCTTCAGAGTAGTTCTTACAACAAAGATTATCTCATAACTTCTAAAGTAAAGTATCTAGAGTCCTAGAGCAATCAAAATGAGTCAGTTTCATAGGTAATTAACTAACATATTTTTCAGTATTACGGTTATTGTTATCCGTATTTCTATTTCCGAGTTATAGCTCATCAAAGTCGAAAAATATCTTTTTTTGTTGAAATTTTTTATGAAATTGACATTTTTCTCCAAAAGTACCCCTAACATATTGTATGTTTTATCATTATTTTGGTACATCATAATGTTACCTACAAATTCACTATACAAAATTTGGACGTGGATCTTATAGTATTCCAGTTATTAATTAATCCCCAAAGTTACTATTTTGGTACCTGCCCTATTAAATGAAACAGTAAATAAATTTATTTGTTTATAACTACATAATTTTATTATTTATTATTATTTACCATAAAAAGTAATTATTTTCCGGAAAACTGTAAGACCCACGTCCAAACTTTATATAGTGAATTTGTAGGTAACATTATGATGTACCAAAATGATGATAAAAAATACAACATGCTAGGGGTACTTTTGGAGAAAAATGTCATGTTCATAAAAAAAATTTAAACAAAAAAAGATATTTTTTGACTTTGATGAACTATAACTCGGAAATAAAAATACGGATAGCAATAACCGTAATGCTGAAAAATATGTTAGTTAATTACCTATGAAACTGACTCATTTTGATTGCTCTAGATACGTTACTTTGGAAGTTATGAGATAATCTTTGTTGTAAGAACTACTCTGAAGGAAATTTTTTAAACACCCTGTAACTCAGAGGGTGTTAAAGATAGACCCCCACTTTCCACACAATTTCTTACTCACAATGAGTCAGGGAATCAGCTCCTAAAATATCTGTATCCCAAACCGGACCACCCAGTATATATACTAGCTGTACCCCGCGGCTTCATTTGTATTTTTTTTATCTAATAAATTTTTTTCGTGATTCAAAGTAGCATATGTCCTTTCATAGGATGCAAACTATCTCTATGACAAATTCCATCAAGATCTGTTCAGTGGTTTAGACATGAAAAGGTAACAAATAGAGTTACTTTCGCAATAGACATGAAACAAAGTTTTATGATTTTAAATAAGGTTAAAAAGATTCTAAAAAATGTATTTATTTTTATATTAAAAGCGAGATTAATATAATGGATTAATATAATATAAAATCCGCCATGTTAAATGGAACACCAATCAGAGCGAATGACGTCACGCATCAGTACACGTCAAATTGAAGAACTTATATACTTTGGAATTCATTTTTAACACACAAAATAATTAAATTATTGTCTAACTCTGCATGTTTGATTATTGTTGATACAAGGAGTGTGACGTCACAACTCTATAATGTCACCTGCGAGCGTTTTGGCGTCAAATTGAAAATTAGTAAATTTTTGCGATTTAACCTTTATTTTGTGCAGAAATAAGTATTTTTTTGGAAATAGGAGACACGTAAGATCATCATAGAATAGTTTTTTTTTTTAAATTAGTCATCTTGCTCATTATAATATTAAGTATAGATGTATTTCGTATAAGAAAGTTAAAATGATGATAATCATTACACATTTTTAAAAGCGAGGAAAATTAGTAAGCGAATGAAAAAAAAATTATAAGTAAATAATGTAAGAAGACGATTTGTTTTTGTATAATTTAGAATGTCCCTTTTCCGCTTTAGTAAAGTCTTTTTAAAAATTTAATGAGAGTTTTAATTCGGCTTCACTGCGAAACTGGCTTTTATAGCTATCCAGTTTCTTACTCCCCCCCCTCCTTCTGTGTAATTAATTACAGATGTCTCTCATAAAAAACGTTATACCTTATCTAAATTATAATTTAAGTTCTCGAAAAAAATATTCACTAAATTGCTTTTAATGAAACTAATAAAATAAAATTTAATATGATATGTGGGCATTTAAAAAAGGAAGATGGAAAAAAAATTTCTTTATGGTTTTATAAGTATCCAACAAATTAAAATGATTTTTTTGATTCTGTTACTTATAGTCCAGTCAATAAAAAATTTGAGCTAGAAAAAAATGACAGAGTACGTTTTTTTTTTCAAGAAATTGATAGATTTTGATGTATAGAACATGGTGATAACTTCCCCCCCCCCTACGAAGGGGGGTGCATAAATTTCTAGGGGCTTACAAAAAATATTATTTTTTTTAAAATTATGTATCGTAAATAGTTATTGAAATAGAGCCTGCGAAAAAATCACTTAGCGACGTCGAGTTTGGAGATTACGCCTGAAATGTAGAGTTACGTTCGACTGCTTTGTTTAAGATGTATTTAATTGAATTTCAAAATGAAATTTTAAATTATAATAGAGAAAAGAGTGCCCTAAATAATGCTCGGCACCCAATGTCGAAATCTCAAAAAATGTTTGAGTTATGAGCACTCAAAGTTCTAGATATTACAAAAATTTAAAGAAAATTATTCATGTTTTTCGACGACCCCAGAAAATACCTTCTACACCAAATAAATTAATTTCCAGCTAGGAATCTATAAAACATTTAATAAAATACCCTAAATATTTTGAAAAAAATGTACGTCATTTTTTTCTAGCTCCACCCCTATACGAAATTGTCTATTAACTGGACTAATTTTAAAACAAATATCAGATTATGTCAAAAGGCAAAATATTTACAAATTTTTTTTATTGCCATAAAAAAGTTAAATGACGAAAAATGTGTGTTACTTTTTTTAGAGTAAAATAAATCATCTCCCCCCCCTCTATTGACAGTGCTTTGGGGTAGGTTATGGGTAGAAAGTAGGCCCCAAAAATTTTTATGAAATATAATTGAATTTCTTTATAAATAACTTTATTTATGTCATTTTGACTTTTCAAAAAATCAATTTTTTCTGCCTTTTTGGAGAGTTTATAGTTTCAAGAATATTCTGTGAAAATTTCAAGGCCGTATCTCTAATACTCTTTAAACAGCAGCCTTCTAAAGAGCGACCGCTCGCAGATATGAAATACCCAGGAGCTGACGTTAAACGCGTTTTTCTCGAAATGATATTTTTCAAATTTGCTGACATTGTAACTCAAAGAGCAATTATCCGATTTACTTGAAATTTGAACTGAGTACTCTTGAATATATTTACTCTACGATGAACTAGGGTATTTTTGATTGGATGAAAATTGACGATTTGGCATTAAAAATACGACCATTTTATAGGCAATAAAACATACTTTTTTTTCATGACTACGCCATTTTGTTAGATTTTGATATTTTTCGAAAATCTTAATTCATAGTACAGTAAATACCTTCCAGTTTAACGACATTATTTCATTTTTCGATTTCAACTACTCCATCGTCCGGAATCATGGCCGCAGTGGAGGAGATTTTTTTTGGCGCTTAGATATCGATATTTTTACGTGAAAAAATTATGAAATACACCTCTAATATAGCTAAATATATTCTCAATTTTTCAAAATATTTCATTGAGTATTTTTCTTCCAAAAAATTTCCGAAAATCACCTATATTTCCAGCGTTCACACTGGTATAGTCCCTTAACGATTAAATAATATATTGACGCTAGGACGCTACTTACATCAAAAAGCCAAGACAATACTTATATCAATAAATTTTAAATATGAAATCATAAGGGTTTGTTTCCGTCGCAAAAAAGGCAAAATAAAATGAATAGTGATGGAAAAATGCCAAGCTAGAAACGTAATATCTTAAGATAATAAAAATAAATTTCAATGTAGATTTTGATGGTTTTATTTAACTGCAGAAAATTACGTATTCATGCTTTTTCTTTTGTTAGGAAAATATCTCGTAAAAATATTAAGGTAGAAAAACTATAGCTATAATAGTATGATTTAAACTAATTAAAAAATATATGTAGGTACCTAGAAGAAAATAAGTAGGTCATATTTATAATGTTCTTTGATAAATGGGAAGTACATAGACCAAAAACGACTTATTTTAAGTAAAAACATAAATTGGTGTGGCCACCACATGACTTTATACTTTTTACACTAATTAAAGAATATATGTACCTAGAAGAAAATAAGTAGGTCATATTTATAATGTTCTATGATAAATGGGAAGTGCATTGACCAAAAACGACTTATTTTAAGTACCCGCATAAATTGGTGTGGCCACCACATGACTTTATACTTTTTACACTAATTAAAGAATATATGTACCTAGAAGAAAATAAGTAGGTCATATTTATAATGTTCTATGATAAATGAAACGTGCACAAACCAAAAATGACTTATTTTAAGCACGTTAATAAATTGGTGTGGCCGCCATAAGACTTTTTTATATATCCTAGGTGAAATAGGATATATTTATAATGTTTTATGATAAATCGGACGTACAGGGACCAAAAATGACTATATTTTGCATTAAAAATAATTGGTGTGGCCGGCATAAGATTTTTTTATTAATTAAAGATAATATTTAGAAGAAGTAAGTTAAATTTCGAATGCACTGTGAGAAATTAAACGTGCATAAATCAAAATTACTAGTTTTTACAGTCAAAATAAATTGGTGTGGCCGGCATAAGATTTTTTATACGTCATTATACAGAAACGAATTTCTTTAAAACGGTGCGTTCTAACGAAAAAGTTGTAGGCATATAAATTATAGATAATAATATTCTCTACAACTTTTATTTGAATCATTTTTTTCTAATACGCCCGTTTAAAATTTAATGATTGTAAGTCTCACTGTTTTGGCTGTAGAGCGTTCTCAGACTTACTTACAGATGTAATTGTACGAAATTACAATTTAGATTTTATATGTCTTGTCTTTAATGACTCATTTAACTTAACAAGAAAGGGGGGGGGGGGGAGATTTTTTATAATTTTTATTAAACAATTTTTTAGGTGATTTATAAGAAAATTAATCTATACTTATATAAGTAATATAAGCAATAAAATGATACAACTGGACTATCTGATCAATATAAAATAAATAAATTTCCGAATCTAGAACAATAACGTAACATTTTTTCATCAAATAAAACAGTCAATTGTTTTTAAAACAAAGTTAAGATGAATATCGATTTCAAGAAACAAAACACGATGGACTAATACAAATAACCGCAGTATTACCAACATAAAACTCGTGCAACCTCAGCACTCCTAAACCGGCCCAATCATAGGGTGCTTGCACTCGCGTTCAACCGCCCCTGGGGCGAAGGGGGCGGACGAGGGTGGAGTGGGGTGCTGCGCCCTGGGGTCCGGGCCCCCACCGTCTGCAGCATCGGCCACCGAGATGCCGTTGGAGAGCCTGTGGGCGGCCGGGCTAGACGGCGGAATGGGACTCAGGGACCATTATCGAAGGTCCACGACGGCTAGGACGTGCCCACACGTCGGGACGCATGCAGGCGATGACGGCCAGTTGCAGGAAGGGGCTAGCTTAGCCAGTGGATCGTCTTACCCGCATTTACTTGAGGTGAGTGACTTTTTTTGGGTTTTTATTGAGATACGTAACTTTGAAGCATGTGACGTAACTTCGGGGTATTGCAAAAAAATGAAGCTAATGATAATTAAAAAAAATTGAAAAATTCAATAAATGATAAGACTAAACGTCTGTTTCCGGTTACTTGAAGTGAGTGACCTATTTTTGGTTATATTTGAGAGACGTAACTTTGAAGCATGTGACGTAACTTCGGGGTATTGCAAAAAAAATGAAGCTAATGATAATAAAAAAAAATGAAATATTCAAAAAATGATAAGACTAAACATGTGTTTCCGGTTACTTGAAGTGAGTGACCTATTTTTGGTTATTTTTAGAGAGACGTTACTTTGAAGCATGTGACGTAACTTCGGGGTATTGCAAAAAAAGTGAAGTTCTTAATAATACAAAAATAAATAATTTGAAAAATTTAAAAATTGATGAGTAAACATCTGTTTCCGGTTGTAAGATCGTTTTTCACCTTGTCATTTTTCATTAAAATCGAAAATTGAATTCTAATACAATAATTTACTAATTTTAAGGGGGAAAGTCACTGTGACGGAAAAAAGTATTTTTTTTCTTACATTTTTTAAAAGTATACATATTCATAAATATGTATACAAAAAATTGAGTTTAAATTCTGAAAATTGACGGAGTTACAGTCAATTTAGTGAGACGAGGTAGCACGGCCGGTTATGACATAACAAAAACTTTAAACACGTTTATCTCGAAATGACATTTTTCGACCTGGTCGACACGATTCGTCAAAGACTAATGAACCGATTTCATATTTTTTTTAAATAATTTTCGTAATTGTAGTAGCTATCGTTGCACGTAGAATTTTGATAATTTCTTTTTTTAAAACCGCTCTAATAAAAAATAGGTCTTAAAAATGAAAAAAAAATTCTTTTTGTGAAACAAAAATTAAAAAAGGGCTACGTGCAACGATAGCTACTAGCTACATTCATATAGATATTGATAAAATTTTTATTTATTTTTTTCACATAACCCTTCTCGAAATTTCGAGTGAACCATAGATAATAAAAAAAAATTTTTGTCGTCACATCGAAGCTCATAACTTTGTAAATATTTAATATTTTTCAATGAAAATTGATATAAAATAAGTTGAATATATACTTAATAAAACGTCCTTTACCTGATTCAAAAATAATTACTTATATTTGTAAAAAAAAATCCCAAACATTGACAGTAGCTATCCCCCTTAATAATATGAAAAATCCCCCCAGTTGTTTTTTGACTGCGCCACTGAAAACAATTTGCCCTTTATGTATCATCAATACACGTTAGAATTGTAAACACCTCATTTTCCTTCAAGAGGAACATTAAACGTCGCCATTTTCAATCCGTATCCAAAATTACATATACAAAAATACAATAAAAACAGTATTTTATTTATACAACACGACAAATGTTTAAAATTGCCGCGTCACGTTTAGTACACAATAAGTCCGCAACGTGGCGCTAGTTTCAGTGCGTCGTTGATGGAATCGTTGAGCGAATACGTATTCGAAATTTCTGTTACATTTATTATCATAATGAAGAAATAATTTCGTATTCCTTTGTTTTCTTCGTTCCATAACAGTGTCTTGGTGTTTAATAGACGATATTATGATATCACATAACGTGTATAAAGAATATTTAGTGATAATAAAGTTTTATTTTTGGTTCATTGTAGCTTCCAAATTGCGTTAGTATTTTTGCATAAAATGGCTGATAGTTTTACGTGTTTTTGTCAGGTATAGTGAGTTATTTAAGTTTTAGTGTTTATTATAACTTTATTAGTGCCAATTCAGTAACGTTTTTATCTATTTTTGATTATAAGGTAAGCAATAATTTTATAAAGTATCATAGACATTAATCATGGATTGTGCGTGAGATGTAATGGCGTTTGAGAATTTTGAGATATATCTATCCTTTTCTAAGAATAATGAAATAGATACTATTGTTTAAATAAGGATAGGTATATGTTCCATATATTCCAAATCATTTTCTATTTGTTTCTTTTGACACGGTCGCTTTGTTTTCAAGTCAGATGCGCAGTCCATGATTTATATCTATGGGTTGTATGTATTATGCATTTTTACTAAAGTATACAATTTATTTCTATTATTTAAGTTTCTATTGTAGGAAGTTACGCAATGTTTTAAGTAAAATAAATGATTGGTTATTAAATCTTTTAAATATTATTCTTTGTATGTATTATAATAGTTTTATTGTATATACAGGTGGTCCGTAATTCATTGCCCATTTTTGTTTACATTATATCATATTTTAAATAAGGTACTGGTTTCAGTTGTTGACAATACCCCTATTTTTGGATACTTCTTTAATTAAATGTATTAAATTACCCATTAACGCCATAAAGAGAACATAAACATGCAAAATATTTTTTTTAATATAATTATTAAGTACATATTCAATATATTTAATTTTTTAAGTAAATATACAACAATACAATTTTTTTTTTAATATTTAGGAAAAAAATAAAAATAACAGTGTGTACTCAAGCGAGTAAATTGGGCAGATATGAAGCCTATTTTGTGTGATACTGCTTTTCTGATATCATTTTTATTTAGATAAAGTCATGTTATATGTATATTTAAATTATTTCATATGATTTGAACAAAATTCGAAATCACATGCTCTAGTTCAGCGATTCTCAACCCGTGGTACGCGTACCCCTAGGGGTACGCGTTTCATGACTTGGGGGTACGCGAAAAAAAGTGAGTAATGGCCGATATTAAAAATATAACTATTTTCCTCTCGTCTCGATTCAGTTTCCCGCTGTTACGTAACTTTTCACATTAAATTACAGAATAATAAATATACAGAAGCGACACTCAACAATTGGATTTCAAATCCTTTCAATGTAGAATACTTTCGAGTAGCTAAATTATCTATCAAAGAAAAAGAGAACTTAATTGATCTTTCAAATGACTCTACTTTGAAAGTCGAATTTAAAGGAAAATGTCTTATTAACTTTTGGTCACATATCAGCACCGAATATGAACAGCTTTCTGCTAAAGCGCTTAACGTTTTATTACCATTTATAAGTACAGTGCTGGTGGAAAGAGCATTTTCTTCGTATATCTTTATTAAAAACAAATACTGTAATAAGCTGAATGCAGCTCCAGATTTACGATTGTACCTTGCATCAATCGAACCTGATTTCAAAAAACTATGTGCCTCAAAGCAAGCACAAGGATCTCACTGAATATAATAAGTTAAGTTAAAATTAATGTAAAATTGCGAATATTTAACTTTATATTTATAATAGTTTATATTTATTGTGTTTTTTTATTAAAAAAATATGTATCTATAAAAATCTTTTAGTTTTCATTAATAAACATTTTGGGCACACTCCTTGACACGTTATTGTTATTTCTTTAGTGTTAGAACAAGTTTAAAATAATAAGTACGAGTATTTGAACATTTTTCTAATATAAGGGGTACAATTCAGGATAATGAACTGCCAAGGGGTACGCAAGCTAAAAAAGGTTGAGAACCGCTGCTCTAGTTGGATAAAATATATTAGCATACCACGTATACCTCTTTTCATATAAAAATTATTCAAAACAATTAAAATAACACTTATGAAACTAATAACGTTAACATATTTTGTTTGTTGCACTTCTACCAACTGATTTTTAAGGAAATTGTGAATTAATATCCATAGACAGCAGCATTAATTATAAAATAAGGTGTACACAAATGTGTACGGAGGGCTTTAATGGGTTAAATTAATTATTATAGCATCTGCTTTATAAAATTATATCAAATTATGGGGGGTAGCTACTGTGACGGGTCAAAAAATTGTCAATGTTTGGGAATTTTTTTCACAGATATTACTAATTATTTATGAATCAGGTAAAGGACATTTTATTAAGTATATATTCAACTTATTTAATATCAATTTTTATTGAAAAATATTAAATATTTACAAAGTTATGAGCCTCCATGTGAAAACCAAAAAAAATTTTTTTCTCTATGGTCGACTCGAAATTTCGAGAAGGGTTATATGAATAAAATAAATAAAATTTTTATCAATATCTATATGAATTTAGCTATCGTTGCACGTAGCTGTTTTTTTTAATTTTATTTTTTCACAAAATGGCGATCGTTTGAAATTTTTTTTAATTTTTAAGACCTATTTTATTTTGATTAGAGCGGTTTTAAAAATAGTAATTATCAAAATTTCAAAAATCGGCTACGTGTAACGATAGCTACTACAATTACAAAAATTATAAAAAAAAAATAATTGAAATCGGGTCATTAGTCTTTGAGGAATCGTGTCGACCAGATCGAAAAATGTCATTCCGAGATAAACGTGTTTAATGTTTTTTTTATGTCATAACCGACCGTGCTACATCGTCTCACTAAATTGACTGTAACTCCGTCAATTTTCAAAATTTAAACTCAATTTTTTGTATACATATTTATGAATATGTAAACTTTAAAAAAATCTAAGAAAAAAAATATTTTTTTTTCGTCACAGTGGCGACGCCATCCCCCTTAAAAGATTTTTTATTTAGAAATAATATCTTAAATTTTCCTATTTAAAACTCTTGCAACCTTTGAAATCCTAATAACATTATCTTTATTTACGATTTTCACCGAAGTTTGGTATAAAATTTTGAAACGGTACATTAATATCAAAAATTAAGGTTACCTATTTCGTTCATATGATGATCTTATAAAAGTCGAGCTGAATTTTCATTCCATTTAGTCCCTATTCACTGAAATAAGTATCAGGAAGTCGTCGTTCTCTTCATAAACTGCCTCTCCCTCTTTACCCCCCCCCCCCCCCCCGTCTAAGAAAAACTTCCAACTTTGTGTGTACTGTGAACTTACATTTATCATCTATCTTTATTTGGAAACTATGTTGAGGACATTTTTTTAATTTAAATTTTAACGTGGCAGATTTTAATTAATTTAAATCGATTTTTTAGCGGGGGGGGGGGGGGTAAAATTGTGTATGAAACTGTATAATTTTAAACCCTGTATTTATAATATATAATATTTAATGGTTAAATGGTATTTAAGCCCTCATAAAATTGAAAAAAAATAGTTTTTATTTGAAATTTTAATGTGGCAGATTTTAAATAAATTAAATCAATTTTTTCAGGGGGGGGGGTAAAATGTGTGTAAGGCCTATTTCACACATATACGGTTTCATACGGTTCGGTTCGTTTTCGGTTCGTTTTCGGTCGCTGCCGACAAGTGTGAAACGATGATTCAGTTTGTATTCGGTACCTAATAGAAACCGTACAGAACTGAATACTCCCTCCACACGGACAGATTTCATCAGGTTTCAATTCGTGTCCAGGGAACACAAAGCAATGAACGCGTTCACACATACACGGTTTAGTTTCGGTTTTAACCTGATAGCGAGTGTTATTTTTTTTTAAGTTTTGTCGCGGATTTTCTAATAAAATGAGCGGTTTTCTAGATGTTGATGTGGATCGTCTTCATGCTCTTTAGCTTCGGGAAAATAGTGTAGAATGCTCCAAATTCCTGCTGTAAAGTGATGAGAGGGTGCTCGCAATGAATTCTAGTATTCCTCATTCATTTTTTAATTTTTTTATAGAGAAACAACATGGCAACAACTTGCTTTCTCTCCATGATAACTACTGAGTTTACGGAAAAAAATAAAACCTAATATGAACCGTATGAGAACCGTGTATGTGTGAAAGGGTTTGATTCGTTTTCAACTGAAACCGAAAACAAACCGAACCGAATGGAACCGCGTATGTGTGAAACAAGGCTAACTGTATAATTTTAACACTTTATCTATGCTACGTAATAATTAATGGTTAGGTTTGGGTTTCTTATTTTAAATGATCCAGTCCAGAGATATCGTGGTCACCGCAAGGCGCCTTTTTTGAGAGGACCTCCTGGAGAACAGCTGTAGCAGCTTTCGAAATTATTATTTTTACAAATAAAAAAATTTAAAATACAATTAAACGTTACCATAATATGTGTACAAATTTTTACATTAATAAATTTAAAAGTCTTCTTTTAAAAAAATTCTTGAAAAACCCTTTTTGGCCTTCTGACTGTATATAACCCCTTAACAAGAAATAATTAATTAATTTAAAACTTCGTGAGCGCCTCGCGCTTTTATTGGTTTTAGTTTTAAAACCTGAAATTTTTGTAATAGCTGAAAATTTATTTTTTAGTGCATTTTTAATAAAAGCTTGTATATAAAAAATAATTTTTATATAATTTTTTTTATCCTTGTGGCCCCTGCTAATAATAATGAAATCAAAGTGGTCCCTAACCAAAAAAAGGTTGGGACCCACTGTTTTTAGACTGTAGGTTTATTATTGATTTTAATTTTTAATAACGTCAACTGTAATTATAAATAAAAATGCAAATGTCAGACATAACAATGCGCCGCTTTGCTACTGTTCATAAATATATTGTGTACTGAATGTGAAATGTATTTACCCCCCCCCCCCCTCTCTAAACCTCACCACCCGCCATTCATATTTATTATGTGCTGTATTTATGTTTACCATGTTTTTTGCTTGAATTTTTTACATTAATTTGCATTAATTTTAATATTTCTATAAAATGTTTAGTTAAATCGATAAGAGCAAACTGTAAGTAGCTATTGTTCGTGAAACCGGGTAGATTTTACCCAGAAACCATGAATGTATCTGAAACAAATTATTTATTTTATATTTAAAGTTATTCGATCATTAGAGTAATGTATGGATAAATGTCTAAAATTTTAATATTTAATATTTAAAATATTGGACGTATGATTTTTGAGTAATTGGATATTAAAAATAGAGTTTTAACTCACGGTAAATGAGAGAACTTGCCGAAAGTGCTATATTTATTGAAATTCTACACAATTGGCTATATAGAGACGTTTTAAAAACTAAACTTCAACCCTTTTAAATACTATAAAAATTATAAAACAAATATATTCACGTGTAATTTATTCAAAATAATGAAAAACTAGCTCTGCCATTACAGCAGTACAATTTGGTACATATGTTACTATTATATACCGTTCTGTCTATTTCAATTTTCATACTAAATTAAACTTTTTTTTTTAAATATTCTATTAAATGTAGGTACATGTGTTCTGAATATAAAATTTTTCGAAACCAAATCTGTGTGCTAGACGTATAACGTTAAATAAATATTTTTTAAAGAAAACCAAAAAAAATATTGTTAAATATTTTTATTAAGTATAAAAATAAATTGAAAAATGATATCGACATTGTATATGTATAAAGAAAACAGAAAGAAATCAAAATGTTTACATTGCTAACAGATTGCCCCCCCCCCCCCTCTTTGTGTTTAGTTTGAAAATAGATCCCTTTTAAAAGATATCGTTTACTTATGTATGTTATACTTAAATAAAGTCGAGGGTTTTGGAAATATTTGAAGATAAATATACTCTTAACTGTTAAGAAAAAAACACGACTATTTTTTAAAAGGCATGATGCCGGTAATTCAATGAATAATTCAGAAAAAAAAATTCAAAATAAATATTATTTTACCTATTATATCCAATAGGTTCATCAATTGATTTTTTTTAACCCTTAGCTGTCACTGTGGGGTACCAGGCGCCCCACATTTTTCAACTGGAATGTAAGCTGTTTAAATTTTACCAGGTTTTCAATTTTTTAAATATATTAAATATTATTTGCACCCCTTAGTCGACTACACTCAACAGTTTTTTGAACTTAAGGTATAAAATTGTACTAATTTTTGTATATGGGTCAGTCCGCGGTGACGGTCGTGACATTTCAACTCGGATTGGAGTTCATAATTTCTAAATAATACTAGTTAATAACATGGTTTTACCTTTTTTTTGTAGATTTTAATGCAATACATGTATATTGAAAGAATAAAAGGTCTACGGTTATTTTACAAAAAAATGTCAGCGTTTAAAGCCCTGTGACGGTTGTGACCCCAACTATTGCAAGTCTTGCAACCTCTATTCAAAATCTCAAAATATTAGCGAAAATATTGAAGTTACTTTATAATAATCATACTTTAATATGTTACGAACAAAATTATTTTTTAGTACCACACGAGCATCAGGTAAATACGTAATCTATTTAACTGGTTATTTCTCAACAAACATTGTGACGGTTGTGACACATTGAATAAAAGGATACAATAAGAGTAATTTTTGTGTGTTTATTTGCTTTTTGATATTATTAACTAATACTTATAACAATTATTTATCAAATACATCAATAAAGTCATTAAATTTATAATAAATGCGGTCACCCTTAGTCATTATTGTTGGTGAAGGTAATTTTTTGTTAATTTGGTCAAACGTCACGTTTTATATGTAATTGTCAAAGACTTTTTATAGTTTGCCACGATCATTACTTATTCTTAAATAAGTTATTGTGATTTCACCTTATTTGTTGTCTTTTTGGAAATTTTTTGTAAATTTTTTGAAATATTTTGAAAATTAACTAAAATTTTTTTAATTTTCTTTTGGTTTATGGAAATTGATATTAAATAGCCGGTTAATTTTATATTTTAGTATTCATTTTCGAAAAATATTTTTTTGACTATCTGGTATCGATTACCGCGGACTGACCCATATGTTTTACTATTTTTACTGTACTATAATGTACTACACGTTTTGAAAAAAAAAAAAATTAAAAAATCCGTAAATTGAGAATGAATAAAATTTTAGTATAAAAATTTTTTTTATAGCTAAAGTGTTTTCAGCGTTTCAACATTGCCCCCTTTTT
The DNA here is from genome assembly GCA_949319165.1 of Sialis lutaria. Taxonomy (NCBI): domain Eukaryota; kingdom Metazoa; phylum Arthropoda; class Insecta; order Megaloptera; family Sialidae; genus Sialis; species Sialis lutaria. The sequence continues at coordinate 36,706,516 of OX439234.1, forward strand.
TCTTGTATAATATTTAAATCCATAATTTATTTATTTTGATGAGTTTGTTATAAAAATACGTATTTTTAATCTGTTTATTAAAAAATATACATTATTTATGGAATATGCATAAAAAATACGAAATTATATCATATTTTTTTTTTGTAGTTTTAATACAATTGTATTTCTGATTATTTATCTACATTAAAATTCCTTGCATGCTGGATTTATTTTATGTATATTCTGGTATTATCTCCCCTAATTAAATTTACATACTTATTATTGCTACACATCAAAAAAAATATTGCTATTGTCAGTGCAAAAAAATAAATGAAATATGCAAAAGTTACTTATGTATATTTTTTTTTCAACAATATTTTTTTTACTTCGAAATTGGATTTAAATTTTATGAAACACAATTTCCGTTTTTTATGTGAATAAAATTGTGTACCAGCGTAAATTTCCTTGCCAGGTTTTGTATCCAGGACCGTATTGAGTTTTTTTTGTTGATTATTAAAAAAATATTTTTCAATAATCTATAATCTATACTAATATTATAAATGCGAAAATGTGTCCATTTGTTACCTCTTTTCACGGCTAAATCGCTGAACTGATCTTGATGAAATTTGTCAGCGTATATTCTACGCGAACAGCTAGTGTAGAATAAAATTATATAAAAAAAACTTTTTAATAAAACGGGCAAGTGTTTGTTGGGCACGCACATGATGGGGTTCCGTAGTCATTCTCACTACGATTTATAAAAAAAGAGTTTTTTCAAAATTTTCGTGACCGAAGGGTTAAAATCAAAAAGTCATTTGGCTTTTATTATTGCATTTTAAGAGACCTATCAAATGACACCCCACTCAATGCGGTAAATGAAAAAAATGTGAGTTCACTTTTCAATCTATGATAGGGGGGTCCAAAATATTTTTGACAATGTTCGATATAATTTTCAGTGAAAGTACTAATTAAAAGCTACATTCTGAATTTTTTTCAGATTTTTTGAATCGATAGTTTAGAAAATAGAGGGGGGGGGGCGGCGCTCTGACAGCGACATTAAAAAGCAAATATTTCGTGACTGAAGGGTTGAAATCAAAAAGTTACCTGACATTTTTTATTGCATTTTAGGAGACCTATTAAATGATACCCCACTCAATGGGGTAAGTGGGGAAAAAAATGAGAGTTCACTTTTCAGTCTATAGATAGGTCCAAAATATTTTTGACAATGTTCGTTATAATTTTCAGTGAAAGTACTAATTAAAAGCTACATTCTGGAATTTTTTCAGATTTTTTAAATCGATTGTTTAGAAAATAGAGGGGTGGGGGGACGCTTTTTTAACGACTTTGGAGAGCAAATACATCGTGATTAAAGGGTTAAAATCAAAAAGTTCTGATAAATTTTTTGTTGCATTTTAGGAGACCTTTCTAACGACACCCCATTCAATGGTGTAGGTGATTTTTTTTTTTGAAAACACTTTTCATTTTATGGAAAGGGGGTCCAAAAAAACTTTTTTTTTCAAAAATCTTATCATTTCTGTTTTTGGGTCATTAATCTACGACCGTATACCAAATTTCATCTTATTATCTAAAAAATTTTGAAGACGGACGGACATGGAGAAACTATAAGGGTTCCTAGTTTTCTACGGAACCCTAAAAACTGTTTGAGAAACACGAGCTGTATGTGAGAGGTAAATAAAGTATATAATATTTAGCGAATAAGTGATGATATAGAAGTTGTGAAATCGACAACATCAAAAAGACATTAACTCATAAGTACAAATCTATCATCAAGAAAATTTTATAATTTTGAATGTGGCAGCAAACAGTATCTACAAAGTGTATGAAAGAGGTCTTAGGAAGGGGGGGGGGCAGGGGGCGACCCGGCCGTGTCGTTGTGATGTATCACCGCTGACAAAACTTTTTATATGTTTTTTTGCTTGGTGTACATTTTTTCGTTTGATTTATAATATTAGGCATTTTAAGAGGATATGAAAATTTTGCTTCCAGAATTATTTAGGGATGTTTAAATAATTTAAAATTTGCTCAGGAAAATGTTGTATAAGCGGTTCTATAAAAAAATTAACCATATATGATTTTCATATCCCATTTATTTAAAATATTAGTTTTTTAATTTCCTTTTTGATGTTATTTTTTTATGAAAAATTTAAGTTTGAATCATGAAAAATGACTGAAATTTTTTGAATTTTAGATTTTGTTAAAAGTATGTTTTTTATATAGAAAATGATGTGAAAAGTTGAAATTTTCAAACCGCAGGTCTGTATCTATAACCGTTCTCGAGATATGACCTCTTAAAGTTTTAGATTTTTCAAAATTTTGGAGAAAAATGGCCGTAACTTTTGAACGTGTGGTCGGATTTGATTTTTGTTGACAGATTTGAAATCAGCGCGTCAAAATCTATATAAATTTATGTATAATACTTGAAAATTTTTTTGCGAAAAATTGACATTTTTTTAAGGTATACCCCTTTGAATTTTTTCGATTTTTCGCAAAAAATTTTTTCTCGGATTTTAAAGTATTATACATGTCACTATATAGATTTTGACACGCTGATTTCAAATATGTGAACAAAAATCAAATCCGACCACACGTTCAAAAGTTACGGCTATATTTCTCAAAAATTTTGAAAAATCTAAAACTTTGAGAGGCCATATCTCGAGAACGGTTTGAGATACAGACCTGCGGTTTGAAAATTTCAACTTTTCACATCATTTTCTATATAATTAACATACTTTTAACGAAATCTAAAACACAAAAATTTTCGGCTATATTTCATGCATCAAATTTTAATTTCTCATAAAAATTTAGATCCAAATACAAAAAAATATGACGTTGAATCAAAACTAACACATAACAATGTATATTTCTAGTGTAGTTTGTCTTTTTACAACATTTTCTATAAAATATACATACTTTTAACTAACGAAATCTAAAATTCAAAATTTGTATGCATCAAATTTAATTTTGTCTGAGAAATATCAACTTAAATACATTTTAAAATTTACTTTATAACATAATATATTAAATTGTATCACGAGCGTGACTGAGCATGCGTAATGTTCACTGCTCAGCCATCTTCTGTGATAGCGTGATAATATTTATCCAATATCGGATAACTATTAGAAAAAAATAAAAAATCTAAAAAAACATAAAGGTTAGTTTTATTTATGGATAACTTATATATTTGTATCTTCTAGAAAGGAACTTCCAGAATTTTTTTAACAGGAAGTGAATATTATTTCGAAATATAGTTTGGCTCATTACACTATGCAACAAAAAAAAATCACAGAAATTTGAATAGGTGATTTAGAAGGTATTTGTCATGCTGAAATGGAATTCGTTGCCCAAATGGTTCCATCACGTCAGGTTTTTGAGATATCCGAACCTAAAAGTCCCAAAAATGATGATTTTGGTAATGTTGGGGAATTTATTACTAAGTAGGTAATTTTTTTTCTGAAGTTTTCCTTCATGATTTTGAATAGTACTATCTTTTCTCTTTAAAATGATTTTTTACATTTTACTATGTGATTTTTCTTTACCGAAATATACTACTTTGAAGATATATGTAGTAAAGTTCATTGTATCTACTATACTACACTCTATCATATCTTCAAACTAGTACTTTTGGCTAAAAAAAATCGTACAGTAAAAAGTTAAAACTCATTTTAAAGAGAAAAGACAATACTATTTGTTACCGTGACCGAAAACTTTAGAAAAAAATTACCTACTTGATAATAAATTCTTTAACATTGCCAATTGACTTTTAGGTTAGAATATCTCAAAACCATGACGTGATGAAGGCTCCATGTCTCTGGCACCCCCTTTTTTGAAATTTTATTATATGCAGTTCGTTTGTGCTTCGTTTGTGCAATATTGTGCAGAAATTTTCATCGTTTGTGCTTTAACCCTTTACTGCATATAATAAAATTCGAATTTCAAAAAAGGGGGGGCTCGCATGTCTACAGCACCCATTTGATTTTTGTGAATACCATCTAAAGGGTTAAAGCACAAACAACGGGATTTCCTGCACAAACGTGCACAAACGAAGCACAAACGAACTGCATATAATAAAATTCAAATTTCAAAAAAGGGGGTGCCAGAGACATGGAACTCGTGATGAAACCAATTTGGCAACAAATCCGGTTACAGCATGTCACCAAAAGCCTCCTAAATTTTCTATTCAGATCTCTGTTATATTACATAAGTATTTTTTTGTTGCATATGTAGTTTTATCAGTTGGTGGAGTGTTTTAGAGACTGTAAAGACATGAGAGGGGGGGGGGTGGGGTAAACATGAATAGAATCAATTTGTGATGTGTCGTATTACTGCTTCCATGTTATGTCTGTGCGGTAGTACTACAGATAATTAATGTTTGGATTCACAGATAGCGGTTAGTTACCGGTTACACTGACCAGCGAGTTTCGATTGGTTGATTTATGGAATTTCTGGTAGAATGTACCAGAAATACGATAAATCAACCAATCAAAACTCGCCGGTCAGTGTAACCGGTAACTAACCGCTTTCTGTGAATCCAAACAATATATGGTAATAATTATTAATTGAATCCTAGAAATTCCCACATACATAGATACTGGATTGTGAAGAGCACCGCTAAGTGGCAGCCATTTTGTATTATCGATTTATGTTCGATAAAAAAAATCAAATGGAAAACCATCAATATTTTTTTATTTGTTTCTATAGTTAGTGAATATAACTTACTTTAGCACAGACGATCCCCTCTTACCGCCTACTTCTTAAAGATTGTCTTCTCAAAGAAATGATATTCCAAACATTGTCAACTGACGCAGTTATTTAGAAGTGTAAGCTTAGATATGTACATATTAATGTTGTATTTATAAAATAATAAAATGTAAAATGCAGCAACAAAAGTAGGTGTCCATATTACCCTCCTGGTCCATATACAGGGTGTCCCATTTTAATCTATCACCCCCCTAATTTTTTTTTATCTATCAATTAAATCAAAAAATGCTTCCAATAAAAGTTGTTTGGTTTTGAGGGGGACCCAAAATGGCGTTATTAATTTTTTATTTTTTGGACGTCTTCATGGTCAAATAGGCCCAACTTTTTTTTTTAAATGGAAACCTATATTTTTTATTACAATATCTTATTGTTTGGAAAAAAACAAGTAGCTTTTGTTTCAAAAGAATTTTTGCATGACCTCATTTTTTTTAATATTAAACAAAATAATTTTATATTTTAGTTTTTTAATAATTTTTTACTCGAAACCCATTAACTTTAGAGGAAAAATGTAAAAAACAAAAAATGTTTATTTTAATCTGATATAACTAGGAAAATTATATCAGGATTTTTTGTTAACTTTGCTCTTCAAAATATTTAAGCAAATAAAAAATAAAATAAAAAATTCTGAAATAATTTTCCTAGTTATATCATATTAAAATAAACATTTTTTGTTTCTTACACTTTTCCTCTAAAGTTAATGGGTTTCGAGAAAAAAATTAGTAAAAATCTAAAATCTAAAATTATTTTGTTGAATATTAAAAAAAAAGTCATACAAAAAATTTTTTTAAACAAAAGCTACTTGTTTTTTTCCAAACAATAAGATATTGTAATAAAAAATACAGGTTTCCATTTGAAAAAAAAAGTTGGGCCTATTTGACCATGAAGACGTCCAAAAAATAAAAAATTAATAACGCCATTTTGGGTCCCCCTCAAAACCAAACAACTTTTATTTGAAGCATTTTTTTATTTAATTGATAGATAAAAAAAAATAGGGGGGTGATAGATTAAAATGGGACACCCTGTATACTAGGGTAGCCCTTAATTTTCTTATTTCTTCAAGGTTATACAAAATTTTAAAGTGATTAGATATTATTAACACGTGCCACCGAGCAATCAAATATTAACACGTAAAATGCATTTGGTTTTTTCAAATTTTCGTTAAACAGCTGTATTTTTGTGAAAATTGAATGGATTTTGATGTTCTAAAACGCATTTTAAAGCTGACATTTTCTAGTTTTTATACCTTTTATTCGATTTTTTTTATCGCTTCCCACTATTCCTTGAGAGATTTCAGAAAAATGAAAGAAGCCTGAAATTTTATAATTAAAAATTGGCGTGCCAAAATTATATAAAAATTATTTTGAGCAAAAAACTTTATTTAAACATGTCTCCGAAAATTTTTCGTAAGAGAATTACAGCTTCCTAAAAAAAAATTTTTAGACAAAATCTTCGGGGGGGGGGGGGGGGGGGGGGGCTATAACTCTCTTACGAACACATGTTTAAAGTTTTGTGCTCAAAATAATTCCTTAGTACGCCAATTTTGAATTATTGAATTTTTGGGGCTTCTTTCACTTTTCTCAAATATCTCAAGGAGTAGTGGGAAGCGATAAAAAAATCGAATAAAAGTTACAAAAACTAGAAAGCGTCATCTTTAAAATGCGTTTTAGATCATCAAAATCCATTCAATTTTCACAAAAATACAGCTGTTTAAAGAAAAATTGAAAAAATCAAATGCATTTTACGTGTTAATATTCGATCGCTCAATTGCACGTGTTAATAATATCCAATCACTTTAAAATTTTGTATACATAATTTTTTGATTTTACCTTTAATAAATTTTGGGGGGTGACCTTAAAGAAATTCGAAAATAATCTATGTACATATACAGAAAAACCTAGACCAATTTAACTATTGTAAATGTGTTTTTTTTTTTACATAGGCCTTATTTGACTCAGGTATATATCTTACGAGACATTTTCCCAAAGAACACTATTTAATTTCATGTAACAATACGACTGTTTGTTTGAAACACATAAGGTGAGAACAATATTAAAAGGAAATTATGTATTAAGAGCTTAATCCTTTCTAACGCCTTTACTACATGTATGTAGGTAGTTTGATAGTTAGTTAACTAAACTATAGCAAAGCTGAATATCAAACTTTACACTAAATATATACATACACTGTCTAAAGATTATCTATTACATATAATAGTCTACCTTTACACGTACGTTTGTGATCATACTATATGTAGAGCAGTGGCGTAGATAGCTATTTGCGATAGGGGGGGGGGGGATATGTCTTATTAAATCTCATAATGTTATTTTTTTCATTATAAAAATAATTGTTGATGTGGTACAAAAATTAATTATATTCTTCACTTACAAGTAGTTATGAATACATCATGGGGGGGGGGTTGATCCCTTTGATTCCCCCCTCCCCCTATCTACGCCTCTGATGTAGAGTAAAGTCGGTATATATGGAACACAATTTATGTTTTAGGTAAGAAATTTATGATAATACTAGCGGAATCCCGCGGCTTCGCTCGCGTAAACTTCGAAACTAATTAGAACCATCCATACTTCATAAGGGATGACATATAAGATTTTATATTTTGATTTTTATTCATTATCTATAAAAAAACGTAAATATCTCGGATCTTAGTTAAAAATTGTAAAAACTAACCACCTGTCTACCTTCGTCATTAGGGGTTGAATATCGAATTTTTGTATTGGAGATTATTTTGCCCGACTCCACCATTATAACTAGAGATGAAACGGATATGCAGTAACTATCCGGTATCCGGCCTTATTTTGTTATCCGGCTTAGTACCGGATAGTAACGCATTATCCGACCGGATACCGGATAGTAACGCATTATCCGACCGGATACCGGATATTTAAAAATAACAATTTTTGATCTAAAAACTGCAAAAAAAAAAATATTTGTGAGGCAAATTATAAGAAATTGACTTGTAAAATAACGAATTTTATTAAAATAAGAAATTCAATCAATCATTTTTCAATTTTTTCCCTTGATAGAAGAAAAAGAAGAGAAATAATTAACTATTCATTAATTTTGATTATTAATTAATACTTCACAACACAATTTACTACTACCTATACTCTATTTCATTTAAGAATGCAGTGGTTGCCGGGGTTTTGACGGTACGAATCGTGCATTTTACCGTCAAAACAGGCCGGTTATTCGGCTGCAGAATATCCGGCCATCCGGCCTTACAGCTCACCGGATATTCGGTATTCGGTATCCGGCCAAAACACTATCCGTTACATCTCTAATTATAACGTAAGCAGCTATGCAGATAAACATATCAAAAATACAGACCCTGTCTACCCCCGCCATTAGGGGGTGAATGTCGAAATTTTTATTTTAATAGATTACTATTTTTCCCGAATTTACCTTTATAAGTAAAGCAATTTGTCCGAATAAACTTTAATATCATGAACAATTATGAAGATAAATATATCAAATTTTACCCCACCCCCCGCATTCCTATAGGGGTTGAATTTTCGTAACTGATATTTATTTCGTAGAGTACCTACTTATGCCATGTTTCATTCGGTGAATACAAAAAAAATTTACAAATTTTTCCACCCCCCTAACACCTTAGGGGTTAAATTTTGGGTAATGCTGAAATTATTGTTTCATAATTTATATTGTAGAGTTCGATGAGTTTTAATTAAATGCGAACAAAAAAAAATGTATATAAATTTTGACACCCTGTTTTAACCCCGTAAGGGTTGAATTTCGAGAAATCCTTTCTTAGTGGGTGCTTATATCATAAAAGGAAGGCACCTACGAAATTTCACGTTTCTAGGTCCAGGGGTTTGAGCTGTACGTTGATATATGAGTGAGTGAGTGAGTGAGTGAGTGAGTGAGTGAGTGGTTAAGGACAAACTCTTTTATAGATAAAGATTGCACTCCCGCAAAAAAAGTGTCCCAACTCAAAAAATGTCATATTTGAGATAAATATATGTAGAACGATTCCAAATTACTATATATTTCTACTAAAAATTGCCATTAAGGCTGAACATGCTATTTGAATTGCCATAAGAATTACTATAGAGAAATTACGGTTTTGTATTTTAAGTACAGCTCTGACCAGTATTAATAAATCATTTAGGAAAAAATACACTGATAAACTAGATTAATTTTTCTATGTCATGACATACATAATTTTTCAATTTAATTTTTTTATATATTAATAAAAAAAAACTGAAAATTTTGTGTATATTTCTTGATATATTAAAACTTAATATATAACAAATATTCTTGAAAAATACGGAGAAAAAAATATACCACGACATAGATATTTGTTTAAGCTTTCTAATTTTATAATAATTCTGCAATTTTCATTTGAAAATATTGAATGTAAGCCTAAAAACATAAGAACTAGTCCTATCTCCTTAATCTTTTCGAGAATATCCCATTTTTGATTCGATCGTCAATTGTCACTGAATTACTTGTATCTGTCATTTCCCCTCAGGGCTAGACTTGTGCAAATAATTTTTGTTTTCTACGGTGGCGACATCTCGTAGAATTTAGTTTCGGAAAAATCGGCATGAACAGCCTTAATGTACTTCGTGTACCTACCGTCAACAAAACTAGCATATTCTAAAAAAATGTCACATTTATTTTTAAAATACTTAAATACTAAGCGTTTTAATAGTTAGTATTTTTCAAACATCACAAGAATACTGAAATATTTAAATTAAACACTCTGTATCAGTCCTTTTCCTATACTACCTTTACAATTTTGATTTACCTAAATTGTTATAATTTCATTTATTCCTATTTCTTCAAAATTACATATTTTTTCAGTATTCAGTTTCAAAAGACCAATGTTATTTATCATCCATATATACTGAAAGTACTTAAGTTAAGACTGATTTTGATCTTATTAAAGTGAAGTTTATATCGAGAAGTTTATTGCCTAACGATGATTTATATGTATTTATGAGAACTGCAAATTATTCTCTTGGGGTTCTACTCTGAGTTATTTATTAATGTAATCTGGTTATTATAAACTTTGTGCCCAATTTCAAACCAGTATAATTTCAGCTACGTATTGTTTATTGTAACTACATATATTCATATACATAATATACTAGCACTAGTTTTGGACTGATTTAAGAACAAGGTATACTGTTTTTTTTCCACTCTCATGATCTCAAGTTATTACTTATCAAACAAATAATTATAAATGGGTCAGTCCGCGGTAATCGATACCAGATAGTCAAAAAAATATTTTACGAAAATGAATAGTAAAATATAAAATTAACAGGCTATTTAACATCAATTTTAATAAACAAAAAAAATTTGAATAATGTTGGTTAGTTTTCAAAACATTTCAAAAAATTTACAAAAAATTTCCAAAAAGACAACAAATAAGGTGAAATCGCAATAACTTACTTAAGAATAAGTGATGATCGTGGCAAACTATTAAAAGTCTTTGATAATCACATATCAAACGTGACGTTTGACCAAATTAAAAAAAAATTACCCTCACCAACAATAATGACTAAGGGTGACTGCATTTATTATAAAAATGAGTCTATTGATGTATTTGATAAATAATTGTTATAAGTATTAGTTAATAACATCAAAAAGCAAATAAACAAACAAATAGTACTCTTATTGTATCCTTTTATTCAACATGTCACGACCGTCACAATGTTTGTTGAGAATTAACCAGTTAAATAGATTACGTATTTACCTGATGCTCTTGTGTTACTAAAAAATAATTTATTCGTAACATATTAAAGTATGATTATTATAAAGTAACTTCAATATTTTCACTAAATTTTTAAGATTTTGAATAGAGGTTGCAAGACTTGCAATAGTTGGCGTCACGACCATCATAGGGCTTTGAACGCTGGCATTTTTTAGTAAAATAACCGTAGACCTTTCATTCTTTCAATATACATGTATTGCGTTAAGATCTACAGAAAAATGGTAAAATCATGTTATTAACTAGTATTATTTAGAAATTATTAACTCCAATCCGAGTTGAAATGTCACACCCGTCACCGCGAACTGACCCAAATGTCGGCTAGCTGGAATAATTACATTATTACTTTAAAAGTGTTATAATTTATCATTGAATGAACCCTAGAATTCGTTTTAAAAGTTATTTCAAGTAGAGATACTTAAAAACATATTAGTAAGGAACATCAAAATAACTTTATTATGTCAGAGAAAAAAAAATTGAAAATATTATGTCCTGTAAATAGTAATGGGTTAAAACGGAAGCTAAAAGTCAGTTTTATTTATTAGTAGAAAAAATAAAAAATAAAAAGTAAAGATAAAAAAATTGATGGGTAAAATTGGTTAAGAAAACAAAACTTATATAGATTTTTTTTTGTTGTTAACAGAACTTCGGGAAGACAAAAAACGTGATCTAAATACGTGAGTGAGTGTACATAACGGTTTCAATGTTACAGTTTCTAAAATAAAAATATTCCCCTCGATGTATTTGATACAAAAGTCAAAATAAATTGCTCTTGAAAGTAGAAAATTCAAATGTTACTGACACGCTTTCATAAATATTAAAAATAAATATAAAAACAATGGAATTTTATTTCATATACATCAATACCTCACTTTGCGTCGTGGTTACGTTAGAAAAAAACACGACGCAAAGTGAATTATGATTTTCTATAGCAAACCATGTAAAGATCGAAGATAGGTTCCAAGGTTACAAAAATACTACTTTTTAAAAAGAAAATTGAACAAAGTAAATATTTAAAAAACAAAAATAATATAAAATTTTATTACATATACATATACAAAAAACAAATTAAATTAAAACAAAATAAAATATTCAATTAATGTATAAAAACAAAATAAAAATTAATCACTGTCTGATGAGTCCATAGTGGCTGTTGTCGTAAGTCGGCTTTCTTTCACAAAAAAATATTCCAATGTTTGCTGAATAGCTTTTTTTTTCAACGTAAAATAAATTTCCTTGTAGCAATTGATATTCGTAGCTACCGCCTAGAACACTTTAAAACTCCTTCCGTTGTTAGGATCGTTTTTAAAAAAAATCTCCATAGCTTCGCCAATCAAACACATCGCTTTGAAAATTTGTTTGGAGGTTAAATTAAAAACTCTGTTAAAATACTAAGTTAAAATTTAAGACTCGAACACAACGCAACTTCGAAAATCTAACGACGTACAGTGAAAATTAGTACTAATTCACCAGCGACGCAACTTCGAAAAAACGCAAAGCGAAATGACGCAAAACGAAACGACGCAAAGCGAAACGACGCAAAACGAAACGAGGCATGGACAAAATAAAAAGTATTAAATTTTTGAATAACTATGAAACAAATCAACGTATCAATATAAAATCATCCTTATGTACATATTACGTAACTTCCAATCCACCCTGTATAACGATACCAAATACTTCAATTCTTTCGATACGCGAACTAAAGTTTCATTTCGTTGATTCAATAACGATTCACGTTCCCATTTATCTTAATAAAGTTGAAAACGTATTCTCTCGTTTCAAACTCCCTCCCCCTGACATACAGCTGCCCCTTACAACCCTCCCCCCTCCCCCGCGCGCGCCCCGACACTTTATTAAAAGGTTCCCTTTTTCAGCGTTTTAACGAAACTTCACAATTTCATAAAAAAGCGCAATTTTATATAATCATATATAAATGAGGGTTGCGAGTTTAATTATCAAATTCTTTACGGTTAATCACCTTGGTAATGACGTCATTGCAGGGCTGTAACTTCAAAGGTGTAACAGGGGGAAATTAATTGATGTTTTAAGTTCTATAAGTAAAAAGAAATATCAAAAATCGGGTTAATTATTGTTGTCTTCCGAATCCCGCAGTTAGTATTTTGAAAAAATGTATTTTTTGTTGCATTTTCTTAACCCTTCTGTCAACCATTAGGTCTGGCCAGACCTTTATGATCTTTCCATAAGTTTTTTTGATAGAAATATTTTATGTATCTTTATCAAATTCCTTGAATTCCTTAATCTATACCTCTTTTCTATGATTCAGTGCAAAAAAATAATAATAGGGTGTGTGGGAGTGCGAAAAAAAAAGATATTTCTATTTGTCTACCTTATAGGTCTGGCCAGACCTTCATGCCTTTAATTATCTTTAAAATGGGGCACCGTTACAATATAAAATTCCACAACCGACCACTAGCCAAACAGCAGCAAACTAGAAGAAATCCTGCAAGATTTGCCGAATAAATGATAAATTTCAAAGAAAAACAAGATTCACGTGCATTGCTTGCGCAGACCCGGTTTTTACTGTATTCTGTACATATATATCTAGGCCCTGAGAGAGCTTCAACGAGGCCCGGGCCAAACCACATTTTGGGAGGCCCTCCGAGCGTAAGGGCACAGGGCCGGCATCAGTCTAGGCTTCGGTATGTCGTACTAGACACTCGAAAAATTTGCGTGTGTCGAATTACCCACCAGAGATTGGAAAAACATTAAATTTTTTTAGGTTCTGTTTACGTGGACTTATTTATGACCTGCAAATCATTAATCCTTATCGAAATAAATGATTTCGTCGTCACATGTACTTAATGTATATAAAAACCCTTTACAGCATCCAATTTGGTCAGATATTATGAATAAAAAGCTAATTTGAATTTTTATTTGTAAAACTACTAATAATTTTTAATGTTTCAAAAACAATATTTAAAAAAAAACTCGCCAACTTCCCCCACTTTTTTACTAGACACTAGAAATTTATCTGTTCTGTCGGGCCTGTAAGGGCATTCCAAACAAATTTCGTGCTAGTAAAATTTTTTCTAATATTATTTAGTATTAAAAATCAGGGGTTATTTTAAGAGAATTTTATGTTTTTCACAAGATATACCTGTTTTGTAATATAATTATGTCTTTCAAATGTAGTGACCTTTTTTTGTTCTAAGCTACACTGTTTTTGAACTACACAAATTGACTACTACATCACACTAAAATAACCCATGTTAAAAATAGTATAAGTATCAAATAAATATAAATAATTTTCAGAGCATCCGCTCCGGGACCCCTGAAACACAGGGGGTCTGGGCTATATGGCCCTCCCCTCCTACCCCCCCCCCTCCCTCTATCTGGGCCTGTATATATCATATGTGAAATTTTATATAAAATTAATAAGATATTTTTCTTTTTCAGGTATTTCCTTTTTTACTTTAACTACCTACTACGAAAAAAAGGTAAAATTATTTATACTTTTAATATTTAATATAACATTTTGGATCCAGGGCCCTATTTGATAATTATTTTAACCCATACACTACTTACTAATAATTAATATTAAGGGGGCAGATACAGTTATAATTTTGAAAAAAAAAACTATTTTTTGCATTTTTTTCAAAGTTAGAATATTTCAAAAGTACTCTCTGAAAATTTCAGACAAATTAGACCGTTATTTATGGAGATATATAACTTTGAACGGAGCCGTCTCTAATATATTCAAATAGGCAGGTAGCGGCAACTGTCTTCGAAACCATCTTTTCGAAGTCGGTGATCACTGTAACAGGAGAACGGCTTTGCCAATCGGTTTGAAAATTAGGAGGTTTCTTCATATGAACTTTTTTTCTTTCCTTTAATATAAAAAAATATAATTTATTATTTGTAATTTGAAGCATCCGTATTAAGTTAAATTTTGCATGCTTTCATTTCCATCGATATTTCTCGAAAACGGTTTATCCTATGACAAATAAGCGAGGTATGTTTTTGTGTATTTTGTCTCATATAACCTTAAATAAGTGCTCAACTTTATAAAAAATTAAAAAACAAAAAATTCTAGATAAAAATCGATGGGCCCACTGGCCCCATACATCCCTGGTCTAAATTATAACTAGTGAGAAATCGATAACACTTATTATTACTAAACAGAATACCAAATTTCATAATTTTATCACAAAAGTGTTCTCTAGATATTAAATAAAAACTCATTTTGAGTAAAATCTTTGGAGGGCTGTAGTTCCCTAACGAAAAATTTCCAGACACATGTTTATAAGAAGTTTTTTGCTTAAAATATTTTTCTTAATCTACTGTTTAAGTTTGGCACGACAGTAATGAATCATTCTGTATAATAAGAATATAAAGTTTATAACAATTACTTCAGTGCTTCAATTATCAAGTCTATAGAATTCTAATTATTATCATACATATATTTACATACCAATTAATTTACTATGTTATTTTTGCACTAAAATAACAATTGTTTAGTAAACATCTCAATTTATGTTAAAAGCATTTCAATGCGAGTATACGTCTCTCTTCCACACGCGCCTTATGTTGCCATTAAAACCGTTCAACATCTAACTATTCTAAAGCGACTGGCTCCAGAATAATATTATTAAGATTATACGTCTATAGTACACTGTAAAAATATCGGTATGGAGAACCATACATGACTTCCATGTTCTATAATATCTTTTACAATAGATAATTGTTAATATAAAACTCACCTTTCTATTATAAATATTAGTTTTCTAATATTCTAATGTCAGTTGTAGAATAGACATTTTTGTAAAATAATAATTATCTGACATTTGAATTAAACTGCGCTTGTTTCCATGGCAACATGAATTTATTAGTATTTAAAATTAAAATTTTGAGGGTGGTTTTCACCCCTTCAGTGGCTATCTAAGCACGTTTATGAAATAAGTGCCCCTTAGATTGGATTGAACTACAAGTGTACCAAGTCTTATCAAAATTGGTGAGATAATACTCACTTTTCAGACGATAATAGGTACAAAATTTCGAATATTTCGGAAACCCCTAATCCGATTAGCACCAAAATCAATAGGTCTGGAGTACTCACTGAGGCAAGCATTTTCCCCAAAAATAATTCAAATCGGTGCATATCTACAGAAGTTATCGTACACGGAAGAAAATTCTACATCCAGACAGACACACACACAGACACACACACACACACAGACACACAGACACACGCACAGCCGCCATGCGGAAATTAACTTTTCTTTACGTTTTGAAGTTAGTACAATCAGAATCTGCTTTTTTTTCGGACATGATTTTTTGACGGTATTACAATATTTCCATTTCTTCGAACATGGAAGTAAAAGACTTGATTTCGAAAAATGTTGTTTTTAATTTATATTCAGAACACATGTACCTATATTTAATGAAATATTTTACTTTGTTTATTATTAAAAATAAAATTTGAAAATTGAAATAGACAGAACGGTATATAATAGTAACATGTACTAATTTGTACTGCTGTATTGGCAGAGCTAGTTTTTCATTATTTTGAATAAATTACACGCGAATATATTTGTTTTATAATTTTTATAGTATTTAAAAGGGTTGAAGTCAGTTTTTAAAACGTCTCTATATAGCCAATTGTGTAGAATTTCAATAAATAGAACACTTTCGCAAGTTCTCTCATTTATCGTGTGTTAAAAACTATTTTTAATAACCAATTACTCAAAAACTATACGTCCAATATTTTAAATAAAATTGTAAAATTATCATTTTGCCTTTGTGAGCTTGTGTAGGGTTAAAAAAATATATTTATTAAAAATTTTCTTCTTGATTAAAAATATAAATCAATTTAAATAATTTTTTTTTATAAATAAAAAATAATTTCGCACGCTACTGCTTTCAACTCGCGCTAGACGGCAAATTAAATTTTACGTCATGATAGCGCTCAATGTTAATATTAAATACATATCAGATAGGTAACTTTCTAAAGAGACGCCAGGATTATTATGTGATTTACCCCCCCTTTTTAAAAATAATATCCCATAGAAATTATGTGCAAACTTTACGGTTATTATAACTCCTTTGAACAGAAAATTATTTCGTTACATGATCATATATATTTTCATGAAGTTTTTTAAAAAAATAGTTAAAGGAGGAATAAACTTTTTTTTTCTTTGCAGCAGTTTTCTGTTTATTTTTATTTTATTAAGGGGGATGGCCACTGTGACGGGAAAAAAATATTTTTTTTAGATTTTTTTAAAGTTTACATATTCATAAATATGTATACAAAAAATTGAGTTTAAATTTTGAAAATTGACGGAGTTACAGTCAATTTAGTGACGGCCGGTTATGACATAACAAATACATTAAACACGTTTATCTCTGAATGACATTTTTCGACCTGGTCGACACGATTCCTCAAAGTCTAATGAACCGATTTCAATTTTTTTTTGTTAATAATTTTCGTAATTGTTGTAGCTATAAAAAAATAGGTCTTAAAAATGAAAAAAAATTTCAAACGATCGCCATTTTGTGAAAAAATAAAATAAAAAAAAACCGCTACGTGCAACGATAGCTACATTCATATAGATATTGATAATTTTTTTATTTATTTTTTCCATATAACCCTTCTCGAAATTTCGAGTCGACCATAGAGAAAAAATATTTTTTTTGGTTTTCACATCGAGGCTCATAACTTTGTAAATATTTAATATTTTTCAATAAAAATTGATATTAAATTACTTGAGTATATACTTAATAAAACGTTCTTCACCTGATTCAAAAATAATTAGTAATACTTAGTTAAAATTCGAAAAAAATAAACCGTTAACCCCCACCTCCCACCATATAGGTTTAATCTTTCCGAATTTTGACTATCGCCATTCGAAAGAGCATGAAAAATCATGAAAATTTTGTATTATAGATTCTTTTAAATTTTCATTAGTTTCAGAGTCATTTGAAAAAATATGATTATTTTGCACATTTTCATAGGGGTGTTTCACCCCTTTAAACCGTTTAACCGCAGCTAAGATAATTTTTTTGTTACTTATCTTGACCTCCTCTAACTATATACAAAGTTTAAATTCGATACGAATTTTCGACTTGAAAAGGTTCCCTTGTGAACAATTTGAAGCCCTATTTATCAAAATCCGTCCACCCGTTTTTGAGTTACAGATGTACAAAATACAAACAAACAAACAAGTACACAAATGTACGAACATACCGTTTAACCCTCGAATAAAAAAAAATTGGAAAACGCTATAAAAAAGTATTTTACTTAATAATTATTATATATTAAATTGAACAGTTTTTTTTAATAATTCAGGTAGGAAAAGTTATAAATTTAATTGTCGGAAAATACATCCAGGTAACGAAGAACCTTTAAAAGAAAATTGATTGCTATATAGTTGAAAGGTTTACTAAAATATTAACAAAGTTTTTTGTAGAAGAAAGAAACTTTTAGATGCAATATATTTTATTTGTTTTTAACCAGCGAAAAATAGGCCAATGTGTTTTTTTACACAAGAAAAATATATTTTGTATGTTAAAAAAAACTGTGTTTACTGCAGTGAATATCAATAAAAAACCTAACGAAAATAACAGTTAAATAAAACAATTATTTCACACTTCAATAGTCCGTAAATAAACTGGTCCCAAAAAATATACAGGTTGGTCCGGTTTGGGATACATATATGTTAGGAGCTGATTCCCTGACTCATTGTAAGTAGGAAATTGTGCGGGAAGTGGGGGTCTATCTTTAACACCCTCTGAGTTACAGGATGTTTAAAAATTTTCCTTCAGAGTAGTTCTTACAACAAAGATTATCTCATAACTTCTAAAGTAACATATCTAGAGCAATCAAAATGAGTCAGTTTCATAGGTAATTAACTAACATATTTTTCAGTATTACAGTTATTAATATCCGTATTTTTATTTCCGAGTTATAGCTCATCAAAGTCGAAAAATATATTTTTTTGTTGAAATTTTTTATGAAAATGACATTTTGCTCCAAAAGTACCCCTAACATGTTGTATTTTTTACCATTATTTTGGTACATCATAATGATACCTACAAATTCACTATACAAAGTTTGAACGTGGGTCTTATAGTTTTATGGAAAATAATTCTTTTTATGGTAAATAATAAAATTATGTAGTTATAAACAAATAAATTTATTGACTGTTTCATTTAATAGGGCAGGTTGCAAAATAGTAACTTTGGAGATTAATTAATAACTGGAAAACTATAAGACCCACGTCCAAACTTTGTATAGTGAATTTGTAGGTAACATTATGATGTACCAAAATAATGGTAAAAAATACAACGTGTTAGGGGTACTTTTGGAGAAAAATGTCATTTTCATAAAAAATTTCAACAAAAAAATATATTTTTCGACTTTGATGAGCTATAACTCGGAAATAGAAATACTGATAGCAATAACCGTAATACTGAAAAATATGTTAGTTAATTACCTATGAAACTGACTCATTTTGATTGCTCTAGATATGTTACTTTAGAAGTTATGAGATAATCTTTGTTGTAAGAACTACTCTGAAGGAAAAATTTTAAACATCCTGTAATTTAGAGGGTGTTAAAGATAGACCCCCACTTCCCGCACAATTTCCTACTTACAATGAGTCAGGGAATCAGCTCCTAACATATATGTATCCCAAACCGGACCAACCTGTATAATATTTACCACTTTTGATAATGAAAAATATTTTTTTTATCTAAGTTTCCTATTTCTAATTAATCACAAACATATCGTGGTTTCTGGGTGTAAGCTGAGTCAATTTGGTCGTTCTATTGGCAAATATTTCGTCACAAATTTACTTTCAAAATATTTTTTTTTATAAATTGCAAAAGTAGTTTGTTAATTTTTTACGTTTAAACCACTGAACCGATTTTGTTGAAATTTGTCAGAGAGATAGCTTGCATCATGAAGAAGGACATATAGGCTCTTTTATATCGCAAAAAATGGATTTAATTAAATTGTAAACTTTTGACTTATTTAAAAAAAATTAATGAATATTGAAACCACCCCTTAATTTAATCATTCTAATGTCCGGAGTATCATAAAGGATCTATAGTAAATTATTACTTATATGACAGTTCTCTTGTAGTTTCGTGAAGACTTTGACAAGTTTCACACACGTGTTGTATGTAAACACAAACAAGGGTGTTAAAACAGTGCTGATATTATAATAATCTATGTATATCAATAAAAGAGTTTGTCCTTAACCACTCACTCACTCACTCATATATCAACGTACAGCCCAAACCCCTGGACCTAGAAACATGAAATTTCGTAGGTGTCTTCCTTTTACAATGTAAGCACACAATAAGAAGGGATTTCCCAAAATTCAGCCCCTAAAGGTATAAACGGGGGTGTCAAATTTCGTATGGGAAAAAATATTTTCGGTTGTATTCACGTATGGAAGGTTTTATTAGTTTTCATTTGATCCGGCATAAAAAATACCACGGGGTTGGGGGTTTTAGGGAGAAAAACAACCCCTATCGCGCATAGGAGCCAAGATATTTGCATTGACTCCTTACATTAAAAAGAAAATAATTTTCAACTATTTGGGGCAAAAAGGAGTTATCTCCAAAATAAAATTGACTCTAGAATTGTGAATTTGACGAATTTCTCAACGGAATTTGGCCAAAACATGTGGTCGGTGACAAATAATAATTGGACGAATAGTCGCGTCATTATAATATTTTGATAAAAAATTAATTAGAGCCCTTTATATTATTGATGGAATTTGTTGGGGAAGGTGTAAGGAGTAATTTCTCATCAAATGAGTCAATTTTTTTTTCAAGCGCGGATCATTTTGAACTTCGACGGCTGAGAAACATATCTCGCGGGCAAAGTCGAAGTTCAAAATGATCCGCGCTTGAAAAATTTGCAAAATCTCAGCTTATAATGATCGTAGAACCTTCATTCTTTTTTTAATCTGGGGTAACGTGACGAAAAAATAACAATAAGATAGTTTTCTAAGTTGTAAAATAACAATGCTCACCGCTAAGTCGAAATATTGAAAATTATTAATTTTTAGTGCAATTTTTTAAATATTTTGTTTATTGCACGTTTCAAAAGGGTTCTCGATAATTAATCGATATTGTACGAAAATACAAAGTTAAGTTAGGCTTTGGCCTTTAAAAATCGGGGTTGTGAATCCTTTTTGGTTAATAACTTTTATCAGGCCCCGCGTTTGAAATTTAGCTATTTTTTTCTCAACCCGATAAACAAATAGAATTTTGCAAAAACTATTCGACCTACAGCACCCATCTTTCGCTTACTTTTGAAACATATTAATGCTCACAACTTTTAGGTATTTTTGTTGAATTTTAATAAATAATAAAAAAATTATAAACAATTTAAAAAAAGTTAATTTTCAACGTTTTTTTGCGGTTTTTTTACAATAACTTTTGAACCAATCATCGGATTTTAATCTACCAGGCACCAAATTATAGATCTTTTAATTGCACATATTTCGTCTGTGATTTACTTTTCTCTACAACCCACAATTTTCCCACTATATCAGAAAAACAGATTTTCCGACCAAATTGTTTAAAAATAAACAATGTTCCAATGAAAAAAAATTGACTCATTTGATGAGAAATTACTCCTTACACCTTCCCCAACAAATTCCATCAATAATATAAAGGGCTCTAATTAACTTTTTTTGTGGTATTATTACAGCTATAATGACGCGACTAGAAGACAAAGGCGATTTAAATACATTCTCAAATTTTTAAACAGTTTTTTCTATTTTCCCACAAATTATAAAAACTGGAGATGAAACTCCTTGTTGCTGCATACCTACCCCTCAATTCTTTTTCGTTCAAAATCAATACTAAAAAAAAAAATTCAAATAGTTGTATGTACAACACAAATAAAGAGACTCATAAAAAAACTAAAGAGATATGTATCTGCTCCGCCTAGCACTTTAAAACCCAAATAAATATGTCTCACAAGGATATAATATTTCTAAATAACATGGTAAAGTTTGCTAGGTTAGGTACTTACAGTCCGAGAGGTGAGCGCCAACATTTGCAACTACTTTCTAAAAGCAGATTTTTTGATATTACGTCACATTTGTGGTGTAGATATACAGCCTAGTGCCGTCAGTCAGCTAGTTTCGTTAGCGTTTGGCGCGGGGGTGGTTTTAACTTTGTAAAAAAAACTATACACGTTGCAACTACTTTCTAAAATCTGAAAATTTATTTGTATAAGCAGTATACTAAGTAAGAACCACTTTTATCATAGTCAGTCATCAAAATCTTGCAACCGGGCGCGTTTAACTCGTAAAAAATCTATACATCGTGAAAGTATTTCTAAAATATAAAATTCGGTTTAAGAGTTGGGAATATTATTATTAAAAAAAAAATAGTCAATCCGAATTTTACCTTAACAAATGCCGTCAGCAGTTGATTTACCACCCCCGCGCCAAACGCTAACGAAACTAGCTGACTGACGGCAGGCTGTATATCTACACCACAAATGTGACGTAATATCAAAATATCGGTATGGAGAACCATACATGACTTCCATGTTCTATAATATATTTTACAATAGATAATTGTTAATATAAAACTCACCTTTCTATTATATATTAGTTTTCTAATATTCTAATGTCAGTTGTATAATACACATTTTTGTAAAATAATAATTATCTGACATTTGAATTTGATTGCGCTTGTTTCCATGGCAACATGAATTTATTAGTATTTAAAATTAAAATTTTGAGGGTAGTTTTCACCCCTTCAGTGGTTATCTAAGCACGTTTATGAAATAAGTGCCCCTTAAATTGGATTGAACTACAAGTGTACCAAGTATTATCAAAATTGGTGAGATAATACTCACTTTTCAGACGATAATTTTAAAAGGTAAAAAATTTCGAATATTTCGGAAACCCCTAATCCGATTAGCACCAAAATCAATAGGTCTGGAGTACTCACTGAGGCAAACATTTTCCCCAAAAATAATTCAAATCGGTGCATATCTACAGTAGTTATCGTACACGGAAGAAAATTCTACATCCAGACACACATACACACACACAGACACACGCACAGCCGCCATGCGGAAATAACTTTTCTTTACGTTTTGAAGTTAGTACAATCAGAATCTGCTTTTTTTTTCGGACATGATTTTTTGACGGTATTACAATACTTCCATTTCTTCGAACATGGAAGTAAAATCAGCTTTTAGAAAGTAGTTTCAAATGGCGCTCACCTCCCCGACTATTATACCTGATGGGAAATGTGTACGACACGGGCGAGCGTCGCGACGCAAGCGCAACTATCTAGCAATGTGTGTTATAATGAACATTACCAGTTTATGTTGCCTTGGTTAACGTCCCGTGAATCGCCGTCTACAATTAAAACTCATATTAACCCTTATAGGGCGCATTTCCTACACGAAGGAAATTTAACTAATAACTGTTTGTTTATTGTGTATTTCAACGGATACCTAGGTACATTAACGTTTCATTAGATTTTACAGTTGTCTTAGATGTATATTTAATTTTAACCCTTATAGGGCATACGATTCCAGAAAATTTTACTATAAACAGTTTGTTTATTGTGTATTTCAACATCTGCTTATATCAACGTTTCGTTGTATTTTACAGTTGTCTTAAATGTATATTTCTTTTAACCCTTATAGGACGCACGTCTTCAGTTTAAAAAAAACAGTTTCTTAATAGTGAAAAGATGGGAGTGTTTCATTCCATTTTACAGTTGTCTTAAGTAGGTATAATTATATTTCTTTTAACCCTTATAGGGCACATCCCGTATATCTTGAATCTTGAAATTTGGCAGGAAGGAAGCTAATTCTATTTGGCAAGATGTCAGTAACAAAGTATCATTGAAATTATGATTTTAAATAATGAAATAGGTTAAAAAGATTCTAAAAAATACAAAATACATCAATCCACCGCCATGTTAAATGGAACACCAATCAGAGCGAATGACGTCACGCATCAATAAACGACTTTTATTTTAGACAAATAACAATTCCTCTTACAAGATTATTAGGTACATACCTTATTTAAGAACTTATATACTTTGGAATTCATTTTTAACACACAAAATAATTAAATTATTGTCTAACTCTGAATGTTTGATTATTGTTGACAAGGAGTGTGACGTCACAACTCTGAAATGTCACCTGCGAGCTTTTTGGCGTCAAATTTAAAATGAGTTAATTTTTGCGATTTATTTTTCTGCATAAATAAATATTTTTTTGGAAATATTAGACACGTAAGATCATTTTTTAATTAGTTATTTTACCTATTGCACATATATTATTTGTCAGTGCTATAAGGGTTAAGATAGCGTATATGCATGCGTGCTGCTGCTACTTTTAAACGCTACTTTTATTACACGCCGTTAAAAAGGGAGGTAGATATTGTTGTAACGAGACTCCAGCTCGTATTATTTTGTACTTTATATCTAATTACAGTCCTCATTAATTGCGCTCTCTCCTGAAATTGGCCCACGTTTCCCCGGATATTACCATTGTTCTCATGTCATTTTGTTTTAAGATTGGCTTGTCTGCACACTCTACAATATTCTACATTGTTTATAACGACCAAATGTCTTTGGGAAACATGGGCGTTTTTTATTTAAAGTTAAAATAAGTTTTGATTCGGCGAATTGTAAAAGTAGTATAGAATAAAACGGGCAAGTGCGTGTTGGGCACGCACATGATAGGGTTCCGTAGTCATTCTCACTACGATTTATAAAAAGTATTTTTCAAAATTTTCGTGACTGAAAGGTTAAAATCAAAAAGTCATTTGAATTTTATTATTGCATTTTAGGAGACCTATCAAATGACACCCCACTCAATGGGATAAATGAAAAAAATGTGAGTTCACTTTTCAATCTATGAAAAGGGGGTCCAAAATATTTTTGACAATGTTCGTTATAATTTTCAGTGAATGTACTAATTAAAAGCAACATTCTGAATTTTTTTCAGATTTTTTGAATCGATAGTTTAGAAAATAGAGGGGTGGGGGACGCTTTTTTAACGACTTTGGAGAGCAAATACATCGTGATTAAAGGGTTAAAATCAAAAAGTTCTAACACATTTTTTTTTGCATTTTAGGAGACCTTTCTAATGAAACCCCACTCAATGGGGTAGGTGAAATTTTTTTTTTTGAAAACACTTTTCATTTTGTGGAAAGTGGGCCTAAAAATTTTTTTTTACAAAAATCTTATCATTTCTGTTTTTGGGTCATTAATCTACGACCGTATACCAAATTTCATCTTATTATCTCAAAATTTTTGAAGACGGACGGACATGGAGAAATTATAAGGGTTCCTAGTTTTCTACGGAACCCTAAAAAGTTGTCAAAATAGCAAAAAAGGTCTTCAAACATTTTGGATGGTTAACTTTAATTTTCGTTAAATTTTCGGAATTTTAACGATTTAACGATTAACGAAGCTAACTTTTCGATTAACGAATTAACGATTAACGAGGTTAACTTTTCGATTAACTGTGCCCACCTATGCTTACTATATGTATATGTTACCGGCAATGTATGAAATCCGGCATTGTTTAGAATTCCTAGGTATTCTAAACAATGCCTAGAAATCACCAGACGATGAAATATAAACATAAATTGGGTGAAGCAACAGGCACAGATATTGGCTTACTTTATGTAATAAAATCCTAAATACTGATTATTTATCTCACTTAACACTGGCCTAATATGTTACTAAATGACTAAATAATACCTAATATTTTTGTATGTTTTTTATTTTCACAATTTTAAATCATATAATTAATATTCGTCTGAACTAATATTTTATTTTATTTATTATAACAATAAATAAAAATTATTTCATACTTTGCCTGAAATCGTTAGGCATTCTATAGAATTCCTAGGAATTATATACAGGGTGATTCGGCACTGTCGTGCCAAACTTGAAAAGTAAATTGAGAAAAATATTTTAAGTAAAAAACTTCCAATAAACATGTGTCCGGAAATTTATCTTTAGGGAACTACAGGCTTCCAAAGATTTTACTAAAAATTAGTTTTAATTTAATATCTAGAGAACCCTTTGTGATAGAATTATGAAATTTAGTATTTGGTTTAGTAATAATATGTGTTATCGATTTCTAATATTAACCAATTATATTTTAGGCCAGGGCTGTATGGGGCCAGTGGGCCCATCGATTTTGATCTAGTAATTGTTTTTCCTTAATTTCTTTTCTTGAGTTGGTACTTTTATAAGATTATATGACACAAAATACACAAAAACATACTTTGCTTGTTTATCATAGGATGAACCGTTTTCGAGAAATATCGATGGAAAAGAAAGCATGCAGAATTAACCTTAATACGGATGCTTGAAATTATAAAAAATAAATGTATATTCTTATTTCATGATAATAAATAAGACAAAAAGTTAATATAAATATACCTCCGAAAATGCATCCATATCAACAAAAAGCCATTTTTAGTTTGTTTTTTATACATGTTAATAAAGTTCATGTAACAGTAAAAGACTGGCTATAGGATCTTACAGGATTCATATTAGGAGGTTTATTTAAATGAACTTTATTCTTACCTTTAATCATAGAAAAAGAATATATTTTTTTTTTGTTATAATTTCAAGCATCCGTATTAAGGTTATTTCTGCATGCTTTCTTTTCCATCGATATTTCTCGAAAACGGTTTATCGTATTATAAACAAGCAGGTATGTTTTTGTGTATTTTGTGTCATATAATCTTATTGATGTACCAACTCAGGAAAAAAATTAAGGAACAAACAATTACAAGATCAAAATCGATGGGCCCACTGGCTCCATACAGCCCTGGCCTAAAATATAATTGGTTAATATTAGAAATCGATAACACATATCATTACTAAACCAAATACTAAATTTCATAATTCTATCACAAAGGGTTCTCTAGATATTAAATTAAAACTAATTTTTAGTAAAATCTTTGGAAGCCTGTAGTTCCCTAAGGATAAATTTCTGGACACATGTTTATTGGAAATTTTTTGCTTAAAATATTTTTCTCAATGTTCTGTTCAAGTTTGGCACGACAGTGCTGAATCACCCTGTATACATGTGTATAAGAAAGTAAAAATCACTCTATGCATGCATACATGTAAACTGCTGCTATATTCATATCGTATAGGTCCTAAAGCATATATAAATCCATCATAAGTACTCATTTTTATTTTCAAAGAGCCCCTTTACGCCTTCCTAACATCGTAAAACCGGCGAGAACTATCCCGAATACATAAAAAGATCCGTCATATCATATTGCTGCGAGACTTAGCTCAAAAATTGTTCCGGTTCCCTACGCCCTATTTAAATTCAGATAGTACTTTTGATAAATCACTTCATTTCCACTACCATCTCCTCTTTATTTGCTGCTATATTCGTGCTTTATTTTAATCATTTTCGTGCAACAATTTGCCGCTTCAAATATGGGAAATATGTTTTGTACCATATTGCTATTAATTTTTTATGTATATTTTTTTATGGTGAGAATATAATATTTTTAACCGACTTAAAAAAGGGAGGAGTTTCTTAATTCAGGTATATTTTTTTGTTTATTTGAAAAAGTATATTACTGAGTCTGATCATAGAATTAAAAAATATGCAACTGAAAAGGGGAAAAAAAACTTAAAAAAAAACGACTTCAAAAAATACTAATAAGTTAATAATAAAATTTGACAGTTTTTGGCGCTAAAAATGTCACAACTCTTTATACATATTCATTGTATACACATTCATAAATATGTATACAAAAAATGAAGTGTAAATTCCGAAAATTGACGGAGTTAAAGTCAATTTAGTGAGACGAGTTAGCGCGGCCGGTTATGACATAACAAAAACATTAAACACGTTTATCTCGAAATGACATTTTTCGACCTGGTCGACACGATTCCTCAAAGGTTAATGAACCGATTTCATAATTTTTATTTTTATAATTTTCGTAATTATAGTAGCTATCGTTGCACGTAGCCGATTTTTGAAATTTTGATAAAAACTATTTTTAAAACCGCTCTAATAAAAAATAGGTCATAAAAATAAAAAATAAAATTCAAATGACCGCCATTTTGTGAAAAAAATAAATAAAAAAAAACGGCTACGTGCAACGATAGCTACATTCATATAGATATTTTTTTCATATAACCCTTCTCGAAATTTCGAGTCAACCATAGAGAAAAATATATTTTTTTGGCCGTCACATCGAGGCTCACAACTTTTTAATAAAATATTTAATATTTTTCAATAAAAATTGATATTAAATAAGTTGAATATATAGGGGAAAGGGTTGCACCTTGGGACGGTTTTACCTTGGGACAACTGCTCTAGAAATCTAACCACTCTAGTGGTAACTCTCAGAATTACATCTTATATAAGCAACCCTGCCCTTTGTTTGCTCACCAAATTATTTCAGTTTCAGTCATTATTCGAAGCTTTAAGTGTCAGTTTATTGTTTTCGTACCTTGAAAGTAAAATTTTGCTGCAACTTCTAGATCATATACAAACAAGATAAGCATTTTTATTGACATTATTTGATGTAGTACTATTGCAGCATTACTTAAGCAAGCAATCTATGCAAGAAGTTGTTAAATCGTAAATTTTTTAGAGTTTAGAAAATTTATTTTGTGAAAAGAATGATTGGTTACACCTTGGGACATTTTTCTGGTTGCACCTTGGGACTGAGAAATTTTCAGAAAGCAAAGAAAGCATTTTGTATTCCCCAACGTTGACGACATCAGTAGTGTTAATCCATGCAATATTGTAAAAGTATTGCCAACTCCAACAATACGTCGCGGGTTTCATTCATTTAAAATTGCATTCCCACAGAAGCTTAATTTGAAATAAAATTTATTTAATAATAATTATGTATAATTATATTTTCATATTAATAAACATTGACTACGTAAGTCTTACTTCATTTTCACATCTTAAAAGCTATAATATTCACATATTTGCCATGTACCAAGGTAGAACCAATGCTGTCCCAAGGTAAAACCACAGGTTGTACCTTGGGACAAAGATCAACAACTTATTAAACAATGAGTAGTGGTGTACGCTTTGGTGATAGCAAATGATTGTTGATTGAACAGCTGCCTACAGTTGTAGCCTCTACAGAGCTAAAAGATTATTGTATTTGAACGAAAGATGTCAGTGCAATAATTAAAAAAGTAAAAAATGTCATAAGGTACAACCCTTTCCCCTACTTAATAAAACGTCCTTTACCTGATTCAAAAATAATTAGTTATATCTGTGAAAAAAAAATCCCAAACTTGACAATTTTTTGACCCGTCACACCAGTGGCTCTATCCCCCTTAAATTTCATATCGACGTAATACGTCATAGACAAGAAATTTATACAAAATTGCGGCTGTCAAATTAACCACAGCCAACCTTGTTTTATTGGATATAGAAGTGTAAAATAAAATCAGTTTTCTACAAAACCTAACTGTCCATAGTAATGGTCATATATTTTATTTTGTTCTATTACAAAATGATTTTTCACACTTTATAGTTTTTGGCACCGGTTATATACTCTGGTAATGTTATTATAAAAACAAAACACACGAGTTATTGCTTTGTTCTGAGTTTCTATAACAAAAGTTTTGCACTCTTTTTTTGTCAATTCTGATGTCAGATGTTTTACTACAATATACGAAATAAATATTGCATGATACAATGTTCATACATAGACATGGCACACTAGACGGAATATGTGCTATAACAAGCGCGTATAAAAGAAGGGGGGGTCAAGGGGTCATTACCCTTTGCCCCCCCCCCAAATACGCTAGATATTATGAGCAAATCTGAAAGTTATTTAAAGTATACTGACTGAGTTTATTATAGAAGCTATTGTTGCACTTAGCCGATTTTTGAAATTTTGATAATTACTATTTTTAAAACCGCTCTAATAAAAAAATTGGTCTTTAAAATGAAAAAAAAAAATTCAAACGATCGCTATTTTGTGAAAAAAAAAACGGCTTCGTGCAACGATAGCTACATTCATATAGATATTGATATAATTTTTTTTTATATAACCTTTCGTGAAATTTCAAGTGAACCATAGAGAAAAATATTTTTTTGGCCGTCACATTGAGGCTCATAACTTTGTAAATATTTAATATTTTTCAATAAAAATTGATATTACGTACGTTGAATATTTATTTAAGGTAGTTGGTCCATCATAATGTGATCACATTAGGCCATGAGTACATATTTTTAATTTAGTGAAATGATCATGGCAACGCTGTACATTATCTACTATTAACTACTTGTCAAATGATTACATTTTATCATCTAAGCTACCACAGAATATATTAATAATTAATGAAATCGATTATAATTCCCTTCAATCCACTTATCATATTTTGTAAAAAAATATTTCATTATTTTGTGTATTTTTTACTATAATCAAATGAATACGTTGTTGCCACATTGTCAAAAATACTGTAATTTATGTGATGGTTTGGTAGTTAAATCTGGTTAAATCTTAATAACGGGATGGTCAATAATTCCAATTTTTTGTATACTGTTTTCTTTCATATAAATATACAACATGTCAGTTTTTTATGAAAATTTCACGCTACGTTTAAATTTTATCTAATAAAACGTTACGTTAGTGTACGGTTAGTCCATATAAGCTGTGTTAAAAATATAAACTTTGAGATCGTTTTTCATGACTTTTGAGATAGTCAATTCTAATAAAAATGGGCTATTTTTCAGATATTAATTTAGGGAATATTACTGTGCAATTTAAACAAAATCTGACGAAAACATGTTTACGGACCAACTACCTTAATAAAACGTCCTTTACCTGATTTAAAAATAATTAGTTATATCTGTGAAAAAAATTCCCAAACATTGACAATTTTTTGACCCGTCACAGTGGCTATCCCCCTTAATACATTTTCAACTAGAAAAACATTTTATATTAATTAAGATAATTAGCTGATCTGATAACATGTAGAAATAAAAATTGAGATACTATTTTTAAAATATAATTAATTTTAAACCGCTAAAATAATTATTTTATATCAGTTATAGAAAATTGATTTGAGTTCATTTCTAGTTACCATATTGTGCATCTCTCTCTATTTCCTTTTATTGCAAAATTAGAATTTTAAACTTATCAAAATTTAAATTAAAGAATTTGCAGTCAAGAAAATGTTTGTTAATTAATATCTAGTGCAAACAACAGCTCTAAATAAATTTTGATTAACATATTATTAATCAGCGTTTTTTTATGAAATTGCAAAAACTAAATGATATTTTGAGATTTATTATACGTTTATTTAGAATATATACACTCGACAAATTAATTAAGGGGACACCTAAAAAATAGCATGTTTTCAAATGCTTGTAACTTGGTCAAAAATTAATTTTTTTCTAAACTTTTTTATTATTAAATTGAGCAAATTTACTCTACTTTATGATGGT
The DNA here is from genome assembly GCA_949319165.1 of Sialis lutaria. Lineage (NCBI taxonomy): Eukaryota > Metazoa > Arthropoda > Insecta > Megaloptera > Sialidae > Sialis > Sialis lutaria. Next base: position 36,737,469 of record OX439234.1, read on the forward strand.
CTAATTCGTTCCTCAACATCTTTTAATTTTTTATCTTTTTTATGTTATTATATAAATTAAAAAAAACCTGCATATTTTGACACTTGATGTAGAGTGCATCTATGTAGAAAATGACATTTTGAAATAACCTTTTTGTAGAGAATTTTAATACCTTCAAATTTATTATGGTGCGAAAAAAATGTGACAAAAATTCGCAAAAGTATTGCAGTTTTAGTGAAAATCAGGAAAAAATAATTCAAATGAATATAGCCGGAGTAATGTTGGTGGTACAGAAAATAAATAAAAATAAAAATGAAGCTCAAAGTATCACCTTTCAGATTATGCAATGTAATGAAAGATTTTTTTATGAATTACAAAAAATATTCAAACTTTAAACAGAATAGAAAATATGAGTAATTAGACAGTAAAATTAAAACAAAGAATACATACCCTAAACATTACATTTTAGGTGGCCCGAGCTAGAGGTCTCATTAACAATACATGTTCTTTATAATTCATTTTTATTTTTTTTAAATAGGACCATATTACGCGAAGATATTCAACTTTGATGTCTCAACATCAGAAAACCCAAAAAAATTACAAATTGGAATTTATTGAAATTTTTCTCGAAATAAAGCAGCTTATGAAAAATTTTAAGAAGTCAAAAAATGCATTATTTTACTGAAATAATAACCCAAAATGATCCATATGATTTTAAAATTGTAACTTAATATGTGTGCTTACTGTATACATTCATTTGTGCATGTAAAAATAAATATTTAGTAAAAATAAGTATTTTTTGACTTCGTAAACATTCCATGACCTGCTTTATTTTACAAAAAAAAATTAAAATTTTTGTAATTTGTAATTTTTTTGGGTTTTCTGATGTTGAGACATCAAAGTTGAATATCTTCGCGTAATATGGTCCTATTTAAAAAAATAAAAATGAATTATAAAGAACATGTATTGTTAATGAGACCTCTAGCTCTGGCCACCTAAAACGTAATGTTTAGGGTATGTATTCTTTGTTTTAATTTTACTGTTTAATTACTCATATTTTCTATTCTGTTTAAAGTTTGAATATTTTTTGTAATTCATAAAAAATCTTTCATTACATTGCATAATCTGAAAGGTGATACTTTGAGCTTCATTTTTATTTTTATTTATTTTCTGTACCACCAAAATTACTCCGGCTATATTCATTTGAATTATTTTTTCCTGATTTTCACTAAAACTGCAATACTTTTGCGAATTTTTGACACATTTTTTTCGCACCATAATAAATTTGAAGGTATTAAAATTCTCTACAAAAAGGTTATTTCAAAATTTCATTTTTTACATAAATGCACTCTACATCAAGTGTCAAAATATGCAGGTTTTTTTTTAATTTATATAATTACATAAAAAAGTTAAAAAATTAAAAGATGTTGAGGAACGAATTAGACCATCATAAAGTAGAGTAAATTTGCTCAATTTAATAATAAAAAAGTTTTTAGAAAAAAGTTAATTTTTGACCAAGTTACAAGCATTTGAAAACTTGCTATTTTTTAGGTGTCCCCTTAATTAATTTGTCGAGTGTATATGCTAAAAATTACACAAAATAAATTTATATATTTGTTCTATAATTAAAAACAAGAATAAATGTGTATGTAAATATACCTACAAAAATGCATCCTTAACAACAGATAACAATTTTTAGTTTCGTTTTTTAGTCAATTAATAAAGCTCGAATTAAAGTAATAAAACTGGCTATAATTCTATGAGGAGTCATATTAAGAGGAATATTTACACCAACTATTTTTCTTATTTTTAGTACTAGAACAAGAATATAAATTTATTTTGTGTAATTTTTAGCAATCGTATTAAGTTAAATTCTGCAAAACTATCTTCCTCATCGGATTTCTCGTTAACGGTTGATCTTATGACAACTTAACAATGTATATTTATGTGTATTTTGTGTCATATGACCTTATAAAAATACCAAACATAAAAAAAAGTGAAGAACAAAAAAATACTAGATAAAAATCAAAGGGCCCACAGGCCCCATATATCCCTGGTTTAAATAACCATTGTTTGATACTGGAAATCGATAACACGTATTATTACTAATCCAGATATTAATTTTCATTGCTGTATCACAGTGGGTTCTCCAGATATTAAATAAAAACCAATTAGTCAAAATCTTTAGGAGTCTGTAGCTCCCACACGAAGAGTTTCCGGACATATGTTTATATGAACTTTTTTGATTGAAATATTTTCCTCAACCAACGGTTTAAGTTTGTTCCACCTGATATGACTCACCCTGTATATTAGAAAGTTTTTTTCTAAAAGTAAAATTTATAAAAAAAATTCTGTATGACCCCCTCCGAGAAATTAGACTTGTATACGCTCCTGTTCTACAATTCTTACACAGATATGTTTAAAAATACAACATGCCTTTCTTTACTAATAATTTCATAGAGTTTTTAGATGAAAATGCAACCCTTTTTATACAGGATGTTCTATAAGACATAAATACATATATCTGATTCGAAAATCGAGTAAATAGAAAGCGTATATTGGGTATATGCTTGTCTTTATTTAAATACAAGTGTAAAAGAGATAGCGTATTGTTTGGGTTATATCTTTTTCTTTATTTTTATGAACCAAAATATTTATAATTTTTTTTTAATTTACTTGTACCAATTTTACACCAAAACCACTGCACCGATTTTGATAAAATTTTCAATATCCTTAAACCTAAAAGCACACAATAAACTAATACTATATGATATCTGAATTACAGCAGGTCCGTAGTAAGGAAACATGTACATTAACATTTCCCAAAAAAAAAAATATTTTCTAATAAAACCAACCCAACTTTGCGAAGGGGGGGGGGACCCCCTTTGGTTACTCCACTGCACACTCTACAATTTCTTTACCTCGCAGTACAACATATCCATCTAATATATCCCCCACAGTTGACAGTATTTGCATCTTATTCTTTGAGATATGAAAAACAACCCCCCCATTTTTAAATAAAGGCTTTTATAGATGACACATTGCATACCTGTGAATGTCAAGACGAGAGATATAAATATATCTCGTCAAGTCGACTTCCCCCCCCCCGCTCTGTAAAATATTTAGAACGCATTATTCTTAGCTGTTTTTACCCTATATGACAGTACGGTGTTGTCATACGTGAAATTGAAAAATTTTCTTTTAAAAATTATCCTATTCCATTTCGAGATATTATATACAATGCTGGTTATTTTAATGGGGAATATTAGGGTCGCTACATTTCTCATTATCCTTAATTTTTTCGAATTTTGACTATCGCCATTCGAAAGAGCATAAAAAATCATGAAAATTTTGTATTGCAGATTTTTTTAAATTTTCATTAGTTTCAGAGTTATTTGAAAAAATATGATTATTTTGCACATTTTCATAGGGGTGTTTCACCCCCTTAAACCGTTTTACCGTAGCTGTGATGATTTTTTTGTTATTTACCTTAACCTCCTCTAACTATATACAAAGTTTAAACTCGATACGAATTTTCGACATGAAAAGGTTCCCCCTTGTCAGTTTACAAATCGTAAAAAGCATATACATACCTAAATAAATAATTTCAATTAATGCAATAAAATTTAAATTCACAAGATACTAAAAACGTTTTAGAGCTGTGTTTAATTTTTATTTGTATATCGTCAATAAGAAAATTTATACGTTTTACGCGGGGCGTTTAATTCGTTATTCATTGCCTCCCTCAAAATTCGATAAAATCGAAACACAGTAAAAAATAAAAAAAATAAATAAAAAACCAAGAGAAAATTCATGATGCTCAGAATTTATTCTTAAATCTAAAAGCAGTAAATTTTACTACCTTGTTTATTGCTTCCAACAACGTAATAAACTTGAGAAACTGGCGAAGAGACAAAGCGATAAAGTAGCCAAAACTTGTCTCTTTCTATAGAATTCTAATTGAATGTTTTGCAGCAACAAGGAATTAACTCCAGTTTTTATAATTTGTGGAAAAATAGAAACAACTGTTTAAAAAATGGAGAATGTATTTAAATCGCCTTTGTCTTCGTCCAATTAATATTTGTCACCGGCCACATGTTTTGGCCAAATTCCATTGAGAAATTCGTCAAATTCGCAATTCTAGAGTCAATTTTATTCTGGAGTTAACTCCTTTTTGGCCCAAATAGTTGAAAATTATTTTCTTTTTAAAGTAAGGAAGCATTGGATAAAAACAATTTTCAAGAAAATTGGTTTATTTCAAGAAAGAACACAGTAACGAGTGCACTAACTAAATTCTAAACCCAAAAACAAAGAGTCAGCTCCTGGAGTTAACTCCATTTAATGAAGCAGCTAACTCATTCTAGCGGATACCTTGAGAACTATCAACGGTAGGTAACTCTTTGTTGAACCAAACGAAATAATGATTTTTTCCCCCAAGAAACTTGTATCAGTGTAAAGCAGTCTATAGCGGTACAGAGAACATATCCCGCTTTGCCCATTACAAAGTTATCCGTTTATTTCAACAACTGCAAGTAATTTGTGAAATTTATGACATTAAAGTTTCCAATTTTATTGCACAGAAATGTGATAGTGTAGAAAAAGGAAGGAAGAACAAATTATATACATTTTTAACTCGGATGTCGGTGTTATATTGCTAATAAATTCACTTTACCTGACATTACATAATAACTATCATTATGTACTTTAGAAAAATGTTAAACTGTTTACTTAAAGGTTATATTCATAGGTGGGCACAGTTAATCGAAAAGTTAACTTCGTTAATCGTTAATTCGTTAATAAAAAAGAAAAATACTGAATGAAATATTTTGGAAAATTGATAATATATTTAGCTATATTAGAGGTGTATTCCATAGTTTTTTCACGTAAAAATATCGATATCTAAGCGACTTATGCGCTGTCTTCGGAGGCGCCAAAAAAAAAAAATCTCTTCCACTGCGGCCATAATTCCGGACGATGGAGTAGCTGAAATTGAAAAATGAAATAATGTCGTTAAACTGGAAGGTATTTCCAGTACGACGACCTAAGATTTTCGAAAAATATCAAAATCTAACAAAATGGCGTAGTTATGAAAAAAAGTATGTTTTATTGCCTATAAAATGGTCGTATTTTTAATGCCAAATCGTCAATTTTCATCCAATCAAAAATATCCTAGTTCATCGTAGAGTAAATATATTCAAGAGTACTCAGTTCAAATTTCAAGTAAATCGGATAATTGCTCTTTGAGTTACAATGTCAGCAAATTTGAAAAATCTCATTTCGAGAAACACGCATTTAAAGATTTAACTATCGATTTCATATCTGCGAGCGGTCGCTCTTTAGAAGGCTGCTGTTTGGAGAGTATTAGAGATACGGCCTTGAAATTTTTACAGAATATTCTTGAAACTATAAACTCTCCAAATCTCGTGACTGAAGGGTTAAAATCAAAAAGTTATTTGACTTTTATTATTGCATTTTTGGAGAGACCTATCAAATGACATCGCACTCAATGGAGTAAGTGGGAAAAAATGTAAGTTCACTTTTCAGTCTATAGAAGGGGGGTCCAAAATATTTTTAACAGTGTTTGTTATAATTTTCAGTGAAAGAACTAATTAAAATCTACATTCTGGAATTTTTTCAGATTTTTTGAATTTATAGTTTAGAAAATAGAGGGGAGGGACGGTTTTATAATGACTTTGAAGAGAAAATACATCGTGATTGAAGGGTTAAAATCAAAAGGCCCTAGTACATTTTTTGTTACATTATTTTACCGTATTTAATCTTATTATGTCAAAATTTTTCCAAGACGGACGAACGGACGGACGTGGAGAAACTATAAGGGTTCCTATTTTTTTAACGGAACACTAAAAAGACCTTTTATTAGGGTTCCGTAGAAAACTAGAAACCCTTATAGTTTCTCCATGTCCGTCCGTCTTCAAAAATTTTGAGATAATAAGATGAAATTTGGTATACGGTCGTAGATTAATGACCCAAAAACAGAAATGATAAGATTTTTGTAAAAAAATGTTTAGGCCCCCTTTCCATAAAATGAAAAGTATTTACAAAAAAAAAAAATTTCACCTACCCCATTGAGTGGGGTGTCATTAGAAAGGTCTCCTAAAATGCAACAAAAAATGTATTAGAACTTTTTGATTTTAACCCTTTAATCACGATGTATTTGCTCTCCAAAGTCGTTAAAAAAACGTCCCCCCCCCCTCTATTTTCTAAACTATCAAAACTTTTTTTATAAATCGTAGTGAGAATGACTACGGAACCCTATCATGTGCGTGCCCAACACGTACTTGCCCGTTTTATTATTAATAGAGGCACAGTAGTTACTTACTACATCTCTAGTTTTTCTTCATTAATATTTTCTTCAATTAATTATTTCAGCAACTGAAATAATTCGGTACAAATATGCTTTAGATTATTTTGTAAAAAAAAATTAAGAAAAAAAAACAGAAAAAATAAAAATCTCAATAATAAGTTTATTTATAAGAATACAACAAACTTTGTTCATTAAAACGAGACGCAGTAAATTTTATCTTATTAACGTACTTTTAAAGAATTCCTTTTTAATTATTTTCGGTTTCTCTTTTCATACAAACTTTCTTATGTATATAAGATAAACATTTTTTACATTTATACAAATATAATATAAACAATCTAAATAAACAGTAATGCTCGGTATTATAAAGAAATTGCATGCAAGCAATATGTTTCCATGCAAATTTGCGATTTGCAAACGCTATCTACTAGGAGTCAAATTGTCTTGATATTTTAAAGCTACAATCTGTGATTGGTTGTCATTTACATTTGACTCCTAGTAGATAGCGTTTGCAAATCGCAAATTTGCATGGAAACAAATTTGCTTACATGCAATTTCTTTATAATACCGGGCATAAGTGTCATACCGGTAGTGACCGACCGAAGGTTCGGTTTCGGTTTCGGTTTCGGCTAGTTTCGGCTAGTTTCGGCCTAAAATACGTGTTTCGGCCAAGTTTCGGTTTCGGCCATAAAACGGCCGAAACTTTCGGCTTTGCCGAAACTGTGAATCACGTCTTTTTTATGAACAATATGATATTTTTATACATGTTTGTTTTTAATTTTTACATAATTTTTTTGTTTAATAATTAAATCCATCTTCTGCGCGGTATTTTTTTCACAATTTTTCCGGAAAATCGTCATTTTTTCTGTATATCGTTCGATTTTTCGTGAATATCACGGCTTTTACTTGATCAATATCGACCAAAATAAATAAATAGAATCACTCATAAGAAAACCCTCTATTGAAATGTGTGGGGAGGGGCGTGGAATAATATAACTTTTAATATCTAACAAAAAAAATAATACAAACGGATTGTTGTTTCTCCCAATTACTTTGCACCAAATAAGAATGTTTTGATGAAAACTAGAGATAATGTACTTCTCATGATCGTTAATAAACCTACCAATATTGATTTTAAAATATAAAAAATTACCGCCAAAACTTAAAAAAATTGTTTCACATCTTTGTCTAACTAAATTGTTTATCTCAAATTGTAGGGTTTTTAATACCCCTTCAAATGTTTATAAACGTAAATATACAGGTGTCCCATTTTAATCTATCACCCGCCTAATTTTTTTTATCAATCAATTAAATAAAAAATGCTTCAAATAAAAGTTGTTTGGTTTTGATGGGAAACCGAAATGGCGTTATTAATTTTTGATTTTTTGGACGTCTTCATGGTCAAATAGGCCCAACATTTTTTTTCAAATGGAAACCTATATTTTTATTACGGTATCTTATTGTTAAAAAAAAAAAACAAGCAGCTTTTGTTATAAGAAAATTTTTGTATGACTTAATTTTTTTAATATTTAACAAAATAATTTTAAATTTTAGATATTCACTATTTTTTTACTCGAAACCCATTAACTTTAGAGGAAAATTGTAAAAAACAAAAAATGTTTATTTTAATCTGATGTAACTAGGAAAATGATTTCAGATTAAAAAAAATTTTTTTGCTTTAATATTTTGAAGAGCAAATTACAAAAAAAATCTGATATAATTTTCCTAATATTTTCAGATTAAAATAAAATGGAAGAAAAAAGATATTTACGTTTTTCTGATATTTTTCGGATTGTTGCCGTAAATAATTTTTCCCTGATTAAAATCTAGTTGAAAGAGGAGTGTTTGAAACAAATTCAAATATATATTAGTAAGTCGCTCAAAAATTAAGAATTTTACTAATTTCACCCGCAAAAATTAATTATACCGTGCGAAAGATGGATTTATCCATAATCTTAAGTATGGATTTTTTTAAAACCAAAAACTCGCTGTAAGTAGAGATTTTTCTATGACCGCACTATAAGTAAACTTGTTAAAAAAAAATTTTGTAAAAGTTTCGGTTTCGGTTTCGGTTTCGGCTCAAAAATCGGTTTCGGTCGGTCACTACATACCGGATGTCCCAGATAACTTTTCAAGCATGGGGATCTCAGTATCTATAAGAGATACAGGTTTGGTTAAATCAGATGAATTATTTGTATAAAAGGGGTGAGTATTATTACACAAAAAAATATTCATAATTTTATGTGGTTTAGGCGGTATACCCAAAAAACTGAAAATTCGAAATTTCTTTAAATGGCTATAACTTTTTTGTCAAAGTAGATAGGTAATTTTTGTAGACGGTTTCTCAAAGCACTTTTTTGTGTAGAATCGATTGGTGTATTTAGATTTTTTATATCACTTTTAGTTTCCGAGTTATGAGCCCTAACTTTAGTTTTTCTTATAGGCCACTAAGCTGGCTATGGCATATTTGAACGTGTTTTTTACTCTATTTTACAACAATATGTCACATGCCATACTTATTATCGAAAATAAGTCGATATACTAAATACCAGTGATATTTATTAAGTATTTTATTACAAACATTTAAGTGAGCCATGAAAAACAAAAACTGTAAACAAAAATCACAATAACAACAATCAAAATAACAAATGATTATTTGAAAACAATTAACTTTAAAAAAATAAATACATTATAATTTTTTTTTACAATAAGTATGGCATGTGACATATCGTTGTAAAGTAGATTAAAAAACTCGTACAAATATGCCATAGCCAACTAAGTAGTCCATAAGAACAACTAAAGTTAGGGCTCATAACTCGGAAACTAAAAGTGATATAAAAAATCTAAATACACCAATCGATTCTACACAAAAAAGTGCTTTGAGAAACCGTCTACAAAAAATACCTATCTACTTTGACAAAAAAGTTATAGCCATTTAAAGAAATTCCGAATTTTCAGTTTTTTGGGTATACCGCCTAAACCACATAGAATTATGAATATTTTTTTGTGTAGTAATACTCACCCCTTTCTTACATATAATTCATCTCATTTAACCAAACCTGTATCTTTTATAGATACTGAGATCCTCATGCTGGAAAAGCTATCTGGGACACCCGGTAGATATATTGCCAGGTATATTATAAACGGATTAATTTAAATAAAATATTTTCAGTTCTGCTTCCCCACTATATTAACCTTTAGAGGGCCCGGATTTCAGGGGGTATTTCGCCCTCAGAAAACTGGTATAAAAGGTATATTATATCATTGATTGATTATAGGCAGTGTCGATCACGGGGTGAGCCAATATATTGGCTTTCAAAAATTTCAAATTCGAAAAAATATTATTTTAAATAGTACATAACCTTTTTTCATTATAAAAATATACGTTTTCGATGTACTTTTCGACGCTGAATCCAAATCTGACCTCGAAAATACAGTAAACCCAAAAACAACCCCTATAATAGGGTAAAAACTACCCCTTTACCTCGTGTGAACGTTTTTTATTTATTTGGAATTACAAATTTACGTTTTTGATGTATTTTTCGACGCTGAATCCAAATCTGACGTCAAAAATACAGTAAACCCAAAAACAACCCCTATAATAGGGTAAAAACTATTCCTTTACCTCGCGTGAATGTTTTTTATTTATTTGGAAGTACAAATATACGTTTTTGATGTATTTTTCGACGCTGAATCCAAATCTGACGTCAAAAATACAGTAAACCGAAAAACAACCCCTATAATAGGGTAAAAACTACCCCTTTACCTCGCGTGAACGGTTTTTTATTTATTTGAAAGTATAATGTACGACAAACAGCCAAGCAAACAACTAAGTAAACCCCAAAAATCATTTAAGGGATTACATACAGTTAGAATTTTCAAAAAATTTAATTTTTTTTATTTCATTTTCGTAATGTACATATATTTAAGTACACACACAGAAAATTTCAAGTCAATACGGCGATTATTTTCGAAGTTACACGCATATTTGTAAAGACGTCTCAGAGCGTTTGAATGTAGGAGGTCGGAGCGGCAGCGCGTTTTTCTCAAGTCTGTGTTTTTAATGTCGGTGACCACGATTCCTCGGAAACGGTTGAACCGATCAATCTCAAATTTTAACACAAGTTTCTTAAGAATATTTTTTTAGTAATTAATCGAAGGTTTTATCTTACCGATAAATATTTATATTTTTATAAACAATTTAAGGACAAATTGTCGAAAATCGATATTTTTTTTTTGAGGAGCCGCCATTTTGTCAAAAAATTTTATTTTGCTTTTCCTTCTATTAAGTACAAGATTATACATTACTTTAAAGAAATCCGTTTGGGTTTTTTATTTTAAAAGATGCAGTCCAGAGATATCGTGGTCACCGCAAGGCACCTTTTTTGAGAGGACCTCCTGGAGAACAGCTGTAGCAGCTTTCGAAATTATTATTTTTAGAAATAAAAAATGTCAAAATACAATTAAAAGTTACCGTAATATGTATACAATTTTTACATTGATAAATTATAAAAGTCTTCTCTTAAAAAATTCTTGAAAAAACACTTTTTTTTTGGCCTTCTGACTGTATATAACCCCTTAAATGAAATAAATATATTTAAATCCATTTTTATTAAAAAAAAAATACATTTTCCGATAGATAAAGCCGACTTTACATAATATCCGACCGCATACATCGCATTATTTTCAGACCAAGTATGACATTTACCAAACTGCCTGTATATAAAAAATAAACTAATTGCACAATTTTCCATATGGATAGATTTGATGATAACTCCAGTTATTCCCGCGTTATTAGCTCCTATCTTTCCGTGGATATTCGTATGTGCCCCCCCTGTATGAAATAAACCGACCCAAAGGGCAACGCTCTGTGCATTTTTATTTCTGTATTATTCTTACGGTTGCGATCGCAGTCAAAATATCATCCCTTATATTCTGAACCATTACACACAACGCTAGTTGGTTTATATCCGGTCAAATGGTTCCATACATCCGGTTTACGTGCAGGAATAAACGAAAAAAAAAATACAATATGTAAATTCATGTTTTTTTTTTATTGTATAGTCCCGGGAAAAAATGTTGATCTGCAGAGATCTCTGAAAATCATGGAAGGCTACTTAAGGTTGTTGTTCACTAAAATCGATCACTACAGAATTTGTTAAAATTTTAATATTGTGTTAAGTAAGCTAGTTCGCATTTGTAAAAAAAATTTCAGGTCAGTTTACCATTTCGTTTATTAATTATAAACGTGCAAAGTTGGCCTCTTATACATTGCAAGCATAGGGATCCACTTGGAATTCGATATTCGTTTAATTCGTGTATTAAAACTAAACGTCAGATTTTAACCAAAAACGGATATGTTATAGATTTGTAATTAAGGAATGTGTATATAAAATTCTAGAATGATTTACCATCTCCTTAAATAATTATTAATTTTTAACTTTGATAAATTCCCGAACACATGACGTAAATATACGATATGGCAACACCGCATTCGGCGCGATCTTTGAAATATAAAAACGTGGTATTGACAACTGACGCGCGTTGTAAATAGCAAGTGATTATTGATTATATTTGTTTTTATTTATAATAATAATAGTTACTATTGTTATTATAATTATTACTATTGTCAGCAACAGTAATAATTATAATATTGTTAAAAATAAATCTTCTATTCTTGTCTAATATTGTAAATTGTTGCCAGATCTATTTGTTCTTTATTACCGACATAGCAAAACCCTGTAGTTCATGCTAAATTTCGCTAGATGCCACGACTTTCAATGAACAACAACCTTAAAGGAATAAACAGTTATTATTCCTTTATTTACTGGATAAACGAAACAAACAAAATATTAAGGATGTATGGCAGGTATCTCATTTATCCGAGAAATAGTTTAAATTTGGAGGAGTTATTCCTTAATAAAACTTAAGTACCCACACAAAATGTCAGAAGGTTCTACTACATAGTTTGAGAGCAATTATTTTTTTTTAAATTAACGAAATTAACATGGGCTCTTATGGCAGAATGATGTATTGACGGTTAAATTGTAATAATACACATGGTTCAAACACCGAAAAATATCTGAAATTTTCACAACACGTCACTTACATATTTAGTAACACGTTTCATAAAAAAAATTATACTCTTACAGAACATAAATTGCGAGAAAAAAATATTTAAAAAAAATGGTGTTCTTAAATGTTATGATTTGTTTTATTACATAGTTTTTCATATATAAAAGCATATAAACTACTAATATTATTGTTTTCATTGCATTTGTATATTCTACGTATGTTCTAAACAATGTTATTTAATAATATTTGAATTTCTGTCATTTATAATAATAAAATGATTCTTTTGTTTTTAAATCTGACAGATAAATTCAGAATAAAATTTTTTCATGTAATCAACACAAATATTAATTTTTTTACTAAAATTGTAAAATAACAGTTAAAAAATGGGAAATAAGGTTTTTTAACATAAGTACTAATATTGTTTGAGTAGTTTATAAACGAATTTGACTTTCCTACAAGCATTTAAAGTGATTAATTGATAATTTGATTTTGATCGTCCATTGCATCTAGATTTACATTATTGTTGACTCAGACTGTACGTGCTATACATCCTTAAGTAAAGAGTTAATTATCATTTATCAATTCTAAGTTTTAAAAAACATTACTTTAAGGAACACGGCTCCTTACAAGCCTAATATAAAGTTTTAACTTAAAACTAACGTTGTGACAATCAAAATATCTGCTTAATATCTAACTACATAAAAAGGTCTTTCATTAAAAAAATTAAAGAAAATAATAGTTTATTTAGTGAAAAGTTACATTTTGCTGTGAGCAGCAAGTCAATAAAGGATGGGACGGCACAGACAAAATAGCGGCCTGAGTGACTCGCGGCCACCGCGACTATGTTTTTGAGTTCGATGGGTATTAGTGTGAGTAGAAGGAATTTGTCATCGTATGGCAATAACTACGATTTTTAATAATTGGCCTTACAAGGAACATGGCCTTCCATGGTTCATATTTTTCTATGGTATCAACTTTTTTCACATATTTTAAAACAATTAAAAATTAATTTCCTCATTATGGCTATATAGAGTGTAAATTATCAACAGTAAATAAAATTATTAACTTGAAAGCATCTCTCAGAGCTAATATTTAATAGAATTAGGTACTTTTACTTTAATGCACAATAACTTAGATCAAAGAATAATCATGTTAAAAAAGAAAATCAAACAAAATTATAAATAAATAAACAAAATAAATCGTGTTATCTTTTATTCATCTAATTCTACATCCAGTAGCGGCTCGTCACACTTAATATATGTCAATATTGTAGATATAATATGAATTCAATTTATAATAAAAAAAAAACTGGCAAGTGCATGTTGGACACGCACTTGATAGGGTTCCGTAGTCATTCACACTACGATTTATAAAAAAGAGATATTGCAAAATTTTCGAGACTGAAGGGTTGAAATCAAAAAGTTATTGCATTTTAGGAGACCTATCAAATGACACCCCACTCAATGGGGTAAGTGGGAAAAAATGTGAGTTAATTTTTCAGTCTATGAAAGGGGGGCCCAAAATATTTTTGATAATGTTAGTTATAATTTTCAGTGAAAGTACTAATTAAAAGCTACATTCTGGATTTTTTTTCAGATTTTTTGAATTGATAGTTTAGAAAATAGAGGGGGGGGGGGTGCTCTGACAGCGACATTAAAAAGCAAATATATCGTGACTGAAGGGTTGAAATCAAAAAGTTATTTGATATTTTTTATTGCATTTTAGACCGATCAAATGACACCTCACTCAATGGGGTAGTTGAATTTTTTTTTGCAAACACTAGGGGTCCTAAAAAAATTATTTATTTTTTTCAAAAATCTTATAATTTCTGTTTTTGGAGCATCAGTCTACGACCGTATACCAAATTTTCTTAGCTGCGGTAAAACGGTTTAAGGGGGTGAAACACCCCAAGAAAATGTGCAGAATATTCATATTTTTCAAATAACTTTGAAAGTAATGAAAATTTTTAAATAATTTCATGATTTTTTTATGCTCTTTCGAATGGCGATAGTCAAAATCCGAAAAAAATAAACCGTTAACCCCCACCTCCCACACACATTTCATAGGTTTAATTTTTTAGAATTTTGACTATCGCCATTCGAATGAGCATAAAAAATCATGAAAATTTTGTATTATAGATTTTTTTAAATTTTCATTAGTTTCAGAGTTAATTGAAAAAATATGCACATTTTCATAGGGGTGTTTGACCCCCTTAAACCGTATTACCAAAGCTGTGATAATTTTTTTGTTACTTACTTTGACCTCCTCTAACTATATACAAAGTTTAAACTCGATACGAATTTTCGACTTGAAGAGGTTCCCTTATCAGATAATAAGGGGCAAAATTTAAACCAACTTTGAACGTTTTCTTTTCCACTACAATCCCAACTTCCCCCCACCCCATTTCTTTTTTGACGGACAATTTATCTTATAGTTTATAGTATCGATCAAATTTCATTAAACGTTTTTTTCTGCTTTCTCTTCTGACCCGCTACTGATCCATATACAGGATGGGCCAAGTAAAACGAAACGGGCGCGGTTTTGGTCATTTAAAATAAGATTTTGAAAAAAAGCTCGAACACGTCGATTTTGCTTTCAAGGGGGACATCTTTTGGTATAAAATTTTTGCAAGAATCTTTTCAACCCTCAGCGTTATGAGCGCAACCCTTAAAATTTTAAATAGCATGATAGGGTAAGTGATACCTCATTTGAAAGGTTTTTTCATTCTGAATACGGTGCTTTTTGATTTTTTCAAATCTGTTTAGTTTTAGTCAAGTTATTGACATTTTGAATTCCATAAATGTAGTGATTTTCTGATCAAAAAACAAATATTTACAACTAAAATTTAAAACAAAATAGGTTTATTTTATTATCAAATAGTTCAAAAACATCCAGTTTGGACATTTATTGAATTAATTAAAATTTTGGATGTAGATAAATTTTTTTTAATAATTTTTATTTTATTTTTTAATTAATTCAATAAATGTCCAAATTGGATGTTTTTGAATTATTTGATAAGAAAATAAACCTACTTTGTTTTGAATTTTAATTGTAAATTTTTGTTTTTTTATTAGAAAATCATTGCATTTATGGAATTCAAAATGTCAATAACTTGACTAAAACTAAACAGATTTGAAAAAATCAAAAAGCACCGTATTCAAAATGAAAAAACCTTTCAAATGAGGTATCACTTACCCTATCATGCTATTTAAAATTTTAAGGGTTGCGCTCGTAGCGCTGAGGGTTGAAAAGATTTTTGCAAAAATTTCATAGCAAAAGATGTCCCCCTTGAAAGCAAAATCGACGTGTTCGAGCTTTTTCTCAAAATCTTATTTTAAATGACCAAAACCGCGCCCGTTTCGTTTTACTTGGCCCACCCTGTATGTATGTTATCAATCTTCAATACAAATATTTCTATTGTACCTTTTGAATAGACGTCGTTAATAAATAATCATACACCACACCCAAAATTCCTACGGTTTAGATGTCTTTATTAATAATTTTAAGGAACATGAAAATTGGTTATCTGAAGAAAAACATTAATAAGCAATATTATACTTTATTTGATAAAATGCACGTTACAAATTGGAAATGGGCAATTATTTTTTATTTTCCTGTAGATTCTCTTTGTTTTGCGAGGGTAGAATGTTTTTTTTTTAATGACAAGGATGATTATAAAGTAAATAGAATACAATAGATGCGTCAAAATAAAATTTCTACATTTTTAACTTACCTCAAAAAAACTCCGACGAATGTGAACCGATTTTGTTGATTTTTTGTTTGTTTAAAAGAGTATACTCCTGAGGTGGTCTCATATAAATTTTATCAAAATTCGGTCATGGATTTTTAAAAAGTAAAAAATAAAAATAAACTTTTTAAGAAAAAAAAACTGATTACTTTCAGTTTTTTTAGTTTTTTTTTTCTGTCTGTATGTATGTATGTCTTTCCGTTTATAACTTTTGATTTTTATGCAAATGACGTAAAATTAATTTAATATAAAATGACACCCTTTTACGATTTATTTGACATTTTTGAGTTACAGCGTCTAAATACAGTCAGATATTGCAAAAATAGTCAGAATGGATTCAGGAAAAATAAAAAAAAAATGTATATTTCCTTCAAAATCTAGAATTAAAAAAAAAACTTTTATACAAATGGCCGTCGTATAAGAAGGTAAAAACTAAAAATGTAAATTTCCTTTTAAAAAAAATAAGATCTAGGTCATCCTGTAAATTGCAATCTAATAATTTTTCAAAAACCTAAAAAAAGTTGAATATTTTTTACTCATTCTGTATAATAGATAATAATTTTGAAAACCTTTTCAATTCGAGTCCATTTTATATATTTCCAAAAGCATCTATGTATAACACATACAAATAATTAAATATTTTTTTATCAGATGAAAAATAAAGAAAATCAACATAAAAAATACAATATTTTATTTGAAATTCATACAAAAAGGATTTTTTTCATTACCGTATTTACTTAGAGGACTCTATCTATCCTTGTCTATACTAAAACGTCCTGGATACCCCGGGAGCATTTACTTTTTATACCGTTTTTTATTACTTGGTGAAGATTCTTTTATGAAAATAAAATCCGAGATTTCAGAAAACTTTCAAACTGCCTGTATTTAAAAAAAAACATATAAAAAAAGTCTATATAAATGTTTCTATTTATTTACAAAAACATAAAATACTTTTCCAAAAATCAATAGGTAAAATTGAAATTTTTGTAATATATAATTTTTTAATTTATTTTTTTTAATGAGAGAAGACGAAAATTTTGGCCGAACCATTTTGTAAATGTTTAAAAAAATATTCCTCTTACTATAAATATAACTATTCGCAGCATGCGCGATGACAGCGCCAACTAACGGGTGGACTTTAGTAGCAACTTGGGTGGACTTTGACGTACTAACAAACAAATAATTTCAATAAAATATCGTAATATAGACATTTTAGACGATTATTTATGACTATTAGCTAATAGAGAAGGATTAAATGGATTCAACTCTCTTTTTATCATTGTTTAATATGTTTAATACCGTGAAATTTTTTATTAAACAAATATAATTTAATTTAGCTGTTTGCATATAATATAAATAGTATAGCATAAAAGGTACGTGAAAATTATTTATTTTGGGTATCTTTTTCTCTTTAATTATGACGTATAATAGAGAAATAATTAATTCGTTTACATTGACAGCATAACCTCAAATTTTAGCGCCGATAATTTTACAATATTGCTCACCACGAACACTCGCATCGACATTATTTCTAACTCCACCCCCTTGCACATAGTCTATAGTGGGATTAACCATGTTGATCTTTTTATTTTCAGTTAAAAACGAGCCTATTAAAAATGACAGTTAGTCCACCCAAAGTGTTATTTTTTGCCACGTTGTGCGCTGTGATCGATTTCATTTCCCCCACTACCTACTTTGCACCCAGCGAATAGGTACGAAATTTAAACTCGGTACGTATTTAGTTATTTATCTATCACTTTAAAACGTTATTTTGTTAGTTTTCAGATGCAGGAAAAAACAAATTAAGTTGCAAAATATTTATACTTAATCATATTACTCATTTCTTTTTGATAACATTTTAATTAAAAAAACATATTTATAATAAATATCTATTAAATTAATTAGTTTATCAATAATCAACTCTATTTATTTATACACATATGTCTGTCTGTCTGTCTGTCTGTAAATAAACAACATACATAGATTAAGATATATATTTATTATTAAACTGTCTAAATACATAAATACATTAAATAATATGTAATATATTAAATTAAGTAAATATGCATTGTATCTTTATTTTTCACAAATATAAAAAAATTTAAGTAAGCAGGAATTATTCCAAAGTAAACCATCATTATTCATATATCCACAGTCCCAATCGTTATCATTATTATAGGGGTAACTTGGGTACCATTTATTGTAACCAGTATCACTCTCCCGACCACCTGTAAAACAATAACAAATATACTATTTTATATTGATATATTTTGTAGAGAATTTCTAATATTTTAATTATTTATACTTTAAGTGAAACTTCTCAAAGTTTACTTAGTTTAGTTACAAATAAAAACAAATGTAAATATAATGAAATACTGCTCGTTTTTGTAAAATTTCACTGTATTTGGTTATTTACCTAAAACAGTTACTAATTCACTATCCGAGGACGTTCTATAGATGCCTACAGGTATATAACCAGCTTTATTTGTTTTCATGATCCCTAGGACTAAATCTGCCTCGGCCTGAGAATTGATGACAACTAAATGTCCCCCCTCCTGTACACAGGTGTCTCTTGCTTGGTTCCAGTTGGCCTCATTGTTGTGATATTTGTAATAACCATGTCCAGGGTACAGGGTATAATCATCACGTACTTTTAACTCCTTCTCAACTTCCTTATCTGCTCAACAAATAATTACAAAACATTACTTTATTTTATTTATATTTATCAAATAAAAACTCACCTTTATTCTGAATGGTAGTTGTAGTTGTGGACATTGTGGTCACTTCACTAGCATTTGCATCATTTTGGTGGAAGGTATCGTTTGATTTTGTATTATTCTATAAAATATTATATACAAATACAGATTCAATATAAGACATTATTATTATATTTGTAACAATACTTACATAGACGATAACATGAGATGAACAATTATATATATTAACATATATCAGAAATAAAGATACAAATACTTTAGACAACATGTTTGTTCTATTAAAGTTGTTGAGACACTGACAGAAATAACTATACCTGACAATATATTTATAGTTCCTGGTAAGATATTTATATAATTTCAACTAAATTCCTAAATCACGTGTAAAAAAGTGATATTTATTTAAAACTTTGATAAATTATAAATAAACTAGCGGAATCCCGCGGCTTCGCTCGCGTAAACTTCGAAACTAATTAGAACCCTCCGTACGTGATAGGTGATGACATATTACATTTTTTTTATATTGATTTTTATTCATTACTTATAAAAAACGTAAATATCTCGGATCTTAGTTAAAAATTGTAAAAACTAACTCCCTGTCTACCCTCGCCATTAGGGGTGGAAATTAAATTTTTTTATTGCAGATTATTTTGCCCGACTCCACCATTATAGCGTAAGCAGCTATGTAGATAAACATATCAATAACACAGACCCTGTCTACCCCCACCAGTAGGGGTTGAATGTTGAAATTTTTATTTTAATAGATGACTATTATAGTAAAGCAGGCATGCAGATAAACATATCTAAATCCATCCTCGTCCCCGTTATTCGATGAATACAAAAAAACATATTTTACAAATTTTTCCACCCCTCCTAACACCTTAGAGGTTAAATTTTGGGAAATGCTGAAATAATTGTTTCATTATTTATATTGTAGAGTATGTTCGATAAGTTTCAATTAAATGCGAACAAAAAAAAAAAAATTATATAAACTTTGACACCCTGTTTTAACCCCGTAGGGGTTGAATTTCGAAAAATCCTTTCTTAGTGGGTGCTTACATTATAAAAGGAAAGCACCTACGAAATTTCACGTTTCTAGGTTTAGGGGTTTGGGCTGTACGTTGATATATGAGTGAGTGAGTGGTTAAGGACAAACTCTTTTATAGATATAGATAGTATTTTTATATAGGCAATACTCTTTGCACATGTGTTATTTAACATTAATTAAAACAATTTAGTGTTTTTATGTCATTAATCTTAACGTAAGAATATTATGTTTATTCTTTAATAATCCGTGATGTTTTATTGTGTCTCACATAATTTGTGCATTTAATTATTTGTATGTACAATAAAAAATATTGTTTGACATAATACATCATGTTTTGTAGGGTTTAATTCATAGATAAATAAACAGAAAACAGATGTACCGTGACATATTTCGTATACGGTACATGATTGGTGGAGAGTAACCAATCAGAATCACCTCTTAATGTTAAACTATGTTTCCAGTAAAATAACGTTGAGTGTCGCTTCTGTATATCGTATATTCGTATATGTTTTATATTTTATTATTCTCTGCTTAAAATTTTGATTTTATTTTGACGTTATCTTCGCACACAGACGGTCTGTAATTATTAAATTAAATAAATTCGTGTAAACTTAACTCAATACACTGATTAGTCTTGGTTCTAATTGTGGTTGATTTGCCAATAAACAATGTTCTGACAGAGAACACCTGTATATATCAATACAACAAAATCAACTCAACATATTTATAATAAATATCTATTAAATTAATTAGTTTATCAATAATCAACTCTAATTATTTATACACATATGTCTGTCTGTCTGTCTGTCTGTAAATAAACAACATACATAGATTAAGATATATATTTATTATTTAACTGTCATAAAATACATTAAACAATACATAATATACATATTATTAAGTTAATATGTATATTTATATTTCACAGATGAAAGGAACGTTATATGAGCAGGGGGTATTAAAGAACAAGCCATCATTATTCATATAACCACAGGCATAGCTAACAGATGGGTAACCTGACCGCCATTTGTTATACCCAGTATCACTGACCCGACCACCTGTAAAACAATAACAAATATATTATTTTATATTGATATATTTTGTAGAGAATTTCTAATATTTTAATTATTTATACTTTAACTGAATCTTTAGTGAAAATTCTCAAAGTTTACAAATAAAAACAAATGTAAATATAATGAAATGCTACTCGTTTTTGAGAAGTTTCACTGTATTTGGTTATTTACCTAAAACAGTTACAAATTCACTATTCTTGTGATAGAAGCCTACAGATATAGCGCCAGCTTTATTATTATTTATTTTCATGATCCCTAGGACTAAATCCGCCTCGGCTTGTGAATTGATCACAACTAAATGTGCTCCCTCCGCTATACAGATGATGCTTGCACTTTGCCAGTTGTATATCGTATTGTTGTGATATTTGTAATAACCATGTCCAGGGTACAGGGTATAATCATCACGTACTTTTAACTCCTTCTCAACTTCCTTATCTGCTCAACAAATAATTACAAAACATTACTTTATTTTATTTATATTTATCAAATAAAAATTCACCTTTATTCTGGACTGTAGTTGTAGTTGTGAACATTGTGGTCACTTCACTAGCATTTGTAACATTTTGGTTGGAAGTTGGTTCTGTATTATTCTATAATAGATATTATATATAATATTAAACATCAGTTTATAGTTGTAACAATTATAAATAAATACTTACTACATTCAAGACAGGCTCCACAGTATTATCATCATTTATTTTGAACAACTTCTTTACATCGACATCCTTACCTGTTCAACAAATATTACTTTATTTATAAACAAATTATTTAGATTTATGGATTTAAAAAAAAAACTCACCATCGTTATTAATTACAAATATATTAACTGGATTCTGGGGATCAGTTTGATTGAAGGTATCATTTGATTTTGTATTAATCTATAAAATATATACAAATACAGATTCAATATAAGACATTATTATTATATTTGTAACAATACTTACATAGAATATAACGTGAGATGAACAATTATATATATTAAAGTATATCAGAAATAAAGATACAAATACTTTAGACAACATGATTGTTCTATTAAAGTTGTTGAGACACTGACAGAAATAACTATGCGAAACAATATACTTATAGTTCCTGGTAAGATATTTATATAATTTCAACTAAATTCCTAAATCACGTGTAAGATATGTGTTATTTTTTTTAAAAACTTTGTAGTAGGTACAGTAAAAATAGTAAAAAATATACATTATAAACACAAAAATTCCTTCATCAACGAAAATTGGTACATAAATTAAATTCCCTTTACGTTGGTTCAGTAAAATTACAAAAACTTGAAAATTAAGAAAGATATAACGGTTTAAAAGTAAACAAAAAACACAATAATTATGAAATACTCACATTAAGTTTGATAATCGATTACACTCACAAGGGGAACCTTATAAATTATAGATAATAAAATTCTCTACCACTTTTATTTCAAACATTTTTGCTTCCTCGCAATATCGAAGATACGAGAAGCTTCGTTATCGTTTTAAAACAAGAAAAAAAATTTGTTCTCCGATTTAAAAAATTTTACCGGATCTATCTGTTTCAGGTCAAGACAAACACTTTTTGTTCCGTGTCTGTCTGTCTGTGTGTCTGTGTGTCTGTGTGTCTGTCCCCCAATCCTTGTCACACGCTTAACTCATGAACCACTGAACCGATATTGATGAAACTTGGTTGGTTGGTTGGGTCTGGCTTGAGGACGGTCCCATTTCAAAATAATTAAAATTGTGTGTAAGAGGGAGGGGTGACATCCAAAAAGATTTATTTTTTTAAGATATCTCAAGAAAGACACATGTTACGTGAAAATTTTATAGAACCTTTTTTGTAGAGCATTCAATTCTTTATAATATAGGTCACCTACTTTTGTTGTAAAATATTCCCTTACAAAGATCTATCTCAATTTGACTTAAGAAAATCGTCATTTGTTTTTTTAAAACTGCTATTTACTTTGACATATTAAATGTCACTTTGACGTTTTAAATGTCATTTTGACATTCGTATAGCAGAAAAATAATGATTTTGATTGAAATTATCAAAAAATTCAAAATATACTACATAATAACCAGGCGCGTATTAAGAAAAATGTCATTAATTTTTTTTATTAAAATCGTATGAAAATTAAATGGTTAACCAATGACAGGCAGTTCATCTGAATACTTAATCGGTTTTTATTTAAATTGTTCAATAATTAACTACCTTTGATGAATTTAGCACGAGGAAGCACCGTGCATTTACAAGGAAGAGTATTTTTAAACATCATGTATAACACATTATACCAAAACCCACGCCAGAACAAAAATAAAACCACATTTTTGCAAACGCATCAAAACATCCACTTTCAAGAAGTGTGTGGTTGTTAACTCCCTTCCCTACAAAATTCCTACCCCCCCCCTTTTCCCGCCCACACACACACACACATACTCGCTATATATATATATACAAATTCAAAAAACGATAAACTGGATTTCGTGTTCGATTGAAACTTGATATCGGACTTCAAGAGAAAAAGACGTATTACTCATACAAATGATCTATGCGTGCCGATCGCTCTTACAACGGGAAGAGGGGGGGGGTCAGGGAGTTTGGGGGTAACAAAGATATAAAGTTGAAATGTTGCACTAACTCTTGATATAGTCGTAACAAGTGGAATCATTCTTTTGTCTTATTTTATTCGATACTAGACCTTTGCAGTTTTTTTTAAGGGCTGGTTAAATTTTGAATAGTCTTTAGGGCACCCACAGAACATACAAGTACCTCCATTATTATTTTAATAAGTTTATGTACTTTCACAAAAAAAAACAATATCTACCCCCCCCCCCCCCAATAACCCCTTCCTGTTTTAATAACAAAAACTATTAATTTTTATTACGGTCAAATAGAATTTTCAAATATATGTATTATGAAAAATATCAAAGTTCAATCTTGTAATATAATAATCTGCCGTGCGCACAGGACTTTCTTATACGTAATAATGGCAATGAACAGTGTACGTGATTTTTATTTTATTGAAGGATATTTCTGACAAACTAATAAAAGATAGAAGAAAATGAATGGGACATAAACTATAGAAATATTATTTTAAATAAAAAATACAAATACCTTGCTCTTAAGGTAGTTGGTCCGTAAACATTGTTTACGTCAGATTTTGTTTAAATTGCACAGGAATATTCCCTAGATTAATATCTGAAAAATAGCCCATTTTTATTAAAGTTGACCATCTCAAAGTCATGAAAAACGATCTCAAAGTTTATATTTTTAACACAGCTTATATGGACTGACCGTACACTAACGTAACGTTTTATTAGATAAAATTTAAACGTAGCGTCTGATTTTCATAAAAAACTGACATGTATATTTATATGAAAGAAAACAGTATACAAAAAATTGGAATTATTGACCATCCCGTTATTAAGATTTAACCAGATTTAACTACCAAACCATCACATAAATTACAGTATTGTTGACAATGTGGCAACAACGTATTCATTTGATTATAGAAAAAAATACACGAAATAATGAAATAATTTTTTACAAAATATGATAAGTGGATTGAAGGGAATTATAATCGATTTAATTAATTATTAATATATTCTGTGGTAGTTTAGATGATAAAATATAATCATTTGACAAGTAGTTAATAGTAGATAATGTACAGCGTTGCCATGATCATTTCTCTAAATTAAAAATATGTACTCATGGCCTAATGTGATCACATTATGATGGACCAACTACCTTAAGTGACAAAATTTGCGAATTTTTCATTCTTATCTCTTGAATTACAAAGTCTGTAATATTCGATTAATTGTCGACGACCTATAACAACATACTCATAAGACGAACCTAAAAATAAAGAAGTAAAGCTTAAAAAAAGAATAAAAATATTTTTCATATTTTCGAATTCAAATTATTAATTATTTAATTAGTAGAAAGGTAGCACTTACAAGGAAACCTTTTCAGGTCGAAAATTCGTATCGAGTTTAAACTTTGTATATAGTTAGAGGAGGTCAAAGTAAGTAACAAAAAAATTATCACAGCTGCGGTAAAACGGTTTAAGGGGATGAAACACCCCTATGAAAATGTGCAAAATAATCATATTTTTTCGCATAACTCTAAAACTAATGAAAATTTAAAAAAATCTACAATACAAAAATTTCATGATTTTTTATGCCCTTTCGAATGGCGATAGTTAAAATTCGATAAAATTAAATCTTTAAACCCCACCTCCCACACACATTTCATAGATTTCATTTTTTCGAATTTTGACTATCACCATTCGAAAGAGCATAAAAAATCATGAATATTTTGTATTGTAGATTTTTTTAAATTTAAATTAATTTCAGTTATTTGAAAAAATTTGATTATTTTGCACATTTTCATAGGGGTGTTTCACCCCCTTAAACCGTTTTACCGCAGCTGTGATATTT
This sequence comes from Sialis lutaria, assembly GCA_949319165.1. Taxonomy (NCBI): domain Eukaryota; kingdom Metazoa; phylum Arthropoda; class Insecta; order Megaloptera; family Sialidae; genus Sialis; species Sialis lutaria. The sequence continues at coordinate 36,762,855 of OX439234.1, forward strand.
TTTTTGTTACTTACCTTGACCTCCTCTAACTATATACAAAGTTTAAACTCGATACAAATTTTCGACTTGAAAAGGTTCCCTTGTTAGTAGCAACCAAAATTAACACAGATATTAAGCTAAGATATGTAACTTTCTTATAAACTTGACAAAGTAGTCTGATTCTAATGAGTTTGTTACTTTATAGCTTAATAAAAACATCAATTATAATTTAAAATTTAACCTATAATTTAGTTTTATTCTGGTTTTTTATAAACAAACTGATAAAAAATTAAATTCATTAAAAATACACAGATGCACACCCCCAAGTTCACAATCCATGATAAAAGTTACATTGAACACTTTTAAAACACGACACAATTTTTTAAAAAAACCTAAATTTTATAAGGACCGTCACTGAATGTGAGAAACCAATCAAATTAAAAAAATTAAGTCTCTTGACTTTCACGATTGACTTCGTATATTGGGGTTTTGTCCGCAAATATTGAAAAATCCGCCTGTGTGCGACAGGTTACATTTTTAGGGTTCCGTAGAAAACTAGGAACCCTTATAGTTTCTCCATGTCCGTCCGTCTTCAAAAAATTTGAAATAATAAGATGAAATTTGGTATACGGTCGTAGATTAATGACCCAAAAACAGAAATGATAAGATTTTTGTAAAAAAAAAAAAAATTAGGCCCCCTTTCCATAAAATGAAGTGTTTTAAAAAAAAAAAAAATTCACCTACCACATTGAGTGGGGTGTCATTAGAAAGGTCTCCTAAAATGCAACAAAAAATGTATGAACTTTTTGATTTTAACCCTTTAATCACGATGTATTTGCTCTCCAAAGTCGTTAAAAAAGCGTCCACCTCCTCTATTTTCTAAACTATCAATTTAAAAAATCTGAAAAAATTCCAGAACGTAGCTTTTAATTAGTACTTTCACTGAAAATTATAACGAACATTGTCAAAAATATTTTGGACCCCCCTTTCATAGACTGAAAAGTGAAGTCACATTTTTTTCATACGGAACCCTATCATGTGCGTGCCCAACAAGCACTTGCCCGTTTTATTATATATTTTTTCAATAACAGAGTATACTAAGACAATGAGCTTACTGGAATTTATACCGCCAGGTTTTACAACCCCTCTCCCCCTCTATAAAACCGTCCCTGGTAACAATTAATACATCTAAGAACACCATTAAATAATTTGAATTACTTCCGGTAACCGGTACACAGAGCAGTTGTTTCAAAACACTACCCCATCTTTAAAATAAATAGCTCACCAACTATTTACTTACACAGCGACGGCGCGGCTCATAATGTACTACACTAATTACAAGTACATGTTTGTTAATTCCGGCAACGACCCCATAGCACACCCCCCCTACATACTGTATAAACCCAGTGTGTATGGAAATATAGCGCATGATTATGAACAGACAAAAAATAATGACATTAAAATTTTGTAAAGAAGAAAAATATTTTTACAAATGGTTTGTATTTTTAAGGCTGAACATGCTATTTGAATTGGCATAAGAATTACTATAGAGAAATAACGGTTTTGTATTTTAAGTTCAGATCTGACCAGTATTAATAAATCATTTAGGAAAAAATACACTGATAAACTAGATTCATTTTTCTATGTTATGACATACTTAATTTTTCAATTTAATTTTTTTATATATTAATAAAAAAATCTGAATATATGTGTATTTTTCTTGATATGATAAAACTCAATATATAACAAAAATTCTTGAAAAATACGGAGAAAAAAATATACCACGACATAGATATTTGTTTAAGCTTTCTAATTTTATAATAATTCTGCAATTTTCATTTGAAAATATTGAATGTAAGCCTAAAAACATAAGAACTAGTTCTATCCTTTGTAGCTTCATCTCTGTTTAATTTCGAGAATATCCCATTTTTCATTCGATCGTCAATTGTCACTGAATTACTTGTATCTGTCATTTCCCCTCAGGGCTAGACTTGTGTAAATAATTTTTGTTTTCTACGGTGGCGACATCTCGTAGAATTTAGTTTCGGAAAAATCTGCATGAACAACCTTAATATTATTCGATCATTAGAGCAATGTATAGATAAAAGTCTAGCATTTTAATATTTTATTTATGGATAACTCATATATTTTATTTAAAATATTGGACGTATGGTTTTTGAGTAATTGGATATTAAAAATATAGTTTTTAACACACGATAAATGAGAGAACTTGCCGAAAGTGCTCTATTTATTGAAATTCTACATACTTGGTTATACAGAGACGTTTTAAAAACTAATTATTCCAAACTTAATACTATAAATATTATAAAACAAATATATTCACGTGTAATTATAATTTATTCAAAATAATGAAAAACTAGCTCTGCCATTACAGCAGCGCAAATTAGTATACATGTTACTATTATATACCGTTCTGTCTATTTCAATTTTTTCAAATTAAATTAAACTTTTTTTACTTTAGATAATTAAAAAAGTAATGCAGGTACATGTATTTTGAATATAAATTAAAAACATTTCTATTCGCAACCAAATCTTTTTTTTACAGTGTGTTATTTAATCGTTAGATTAGGCCAGCGGTTCTCAAACTTTTTTCGCTGCGGCACCCTTGTCAGGCAAAAAAAATTTCGCGGCACCCTTGCCGGGATAAAAAATTTTCGCGGCACAGATATCCTAAAAGCGGTTTAAATAGTTAGGAAAATAAGAAAAACCAGTGCAACTTTAATGCTCAGGTGTCTTTAATGCGACGAATGAAACTGTTTTGATGAATTTTTCATTATTTCTTTTATATTTATAGGAAGTTTGGTTAGGTACCTAAATATAAGTGAAGTTGGGTCTCTTTTTACCCGGACTTTTTTTATGCAAATTCAGAGATTCCCCGTTTCGGCGGTGAGATATGAAATGAAAGCTGACAATTTAAGGAATTCAATTATGTAAACGTTTTGTTATTATTAAAATCTTCGTTTAACAAATTTAAAAAAATCGTAAAAAAATATCTTCGAAAGTAACAATGACAAATTTGAAAAAATTGAGAATGCCAATATCACAAGAAAATAATCTGCAGTCACCGCACTTACTAAAATTTTAAATACAATTGTTGTTAAATTTAAATCCAATTGTTAAATTTGCAGTTGTTTCGTGTCACAAAAGCAATAATAACATCGGTGTTTTAATTGTCTTTTATTTTCAAATTTTGTTTACTTTTCAACCCTTTTTTATAGGCATTCTTATTCGTTTATTTCTAGAAAATTTCTTATGCGATTTTTGCCCTATTTTTAATTCATTAATTTGGTTTTACACGGTTTTAGAAAATTATGGAACGTATCCCTGATTTTACAATGTAAGCAATGTCTTTTTTTGAGCGATTTTTTTATATGCGGTTTTCTGTAAAAAGTACCTACCGCGTAAAAAGAGACCTTACTGTACTTACTTGATCAGGCTTACAGTTAGGTACTGGTGTACAGACCAAATTTTCCACCTTAAAACTTCACTCAAAATGTAATTACAACTTTATTAATCGACTGTACCTTATGCTTTTTTTTATAAAACACGTCTGAATGTGAAACAAAAATAAACTTTTTCGATAGTGATGATGGAAAACAACTTAAATTTTAGCTTTTAGCATCTTAATGCCGTTTTTTAATATTTTCACAATTTTAGCTGACTTTTCTTGATTATTGTCGCGGCACCCCTGGCATACGCTCGCGGCACCCAGTTTAAGAACCGCTGGATTAGGCAATTGAATTTTTTTTATTGTTTTTTAGAATCAAGTAAAAAAAACTTTTTTTTTTGTAAATCATCGTGTAAAGGGTTAACAGACACCGCCCACTTCAGGCAACAAACTTACCGGCTGTTAACGTCACACTAGGTTATTAGTTGGCCGAGTTGCCGCGCCGCGGCACCACTGATGAAAATATACGACTAGCTTTATATACAGAAAAAAAAACCTTGTTAAAAATTATACATCAAAAAACCACTGCTTTGTAAAATGCAAACAAATTTCCAGCCTTTATATGTTTATATATCTTTATTATGTTTTCTTGTATTTTTTGTGTAAATTTTCATACCGCAAATGTACGTATACAGGGTGACCCATCCTGTATACAGGGTGACCCATTTAAAGTGCACACCTCTAATAACTTTTTATGGTGAATTGTTATCAAAAAACTTTTCAGATAAAAGATACACGGTTTGGAGGGGGACATAGACGTACTCGGATGAAATTTTTTTAGGTGGTGTTTTCAGGGTGATATGAAGGTCAACATCATTTTTTTAAATAGGAACCTATAGTTTTAATTAAGTTATTTTATTTTACGTGAAAAAACACGAATCTTTCATTGAAAACTTTTTTTGAAAAACTTAAACCTTTTCAAGATATCTAACAAAATAATTCGAGATTTTGAACTTTCAATATTTTTTTACTCCCAAACCATCAGGTTTAGGGAAAAAGTATAAAATACAAAAAGTGTTTATTTTGGTCTAATAAAATTTAAAAAATTATTCTAATTTTTTTTTAACAATTTTTTTTTTTGCTTAAATAAAATGAATTGAAAAAGTTTTAAAATTTTAAAATAAATTTTCTAATAAGTCTTATTAGATCAAAATAAACATTTTTTGTATTTGGTACTTTTTTTCTAAAGTTGATGGTTTCTGAGTAAAAAAATATTGAAAGTTCAAAATCTCGAATTATTTTGTTAGATATCTTGGAAAGGTTTAAGTTTTTCAAAAAAAGTTTTCAATGAAAGATTTGTGTTTTTTCACGTAAAATAAAATAACTTAATTAAAACTATAGGTTCCTATTTAAAAAAAATGATGTTGACCTTCATATCACCCTGAAAACACCACCTAAAAAAATTTCATCCGAGTACGTCTATGTCCCCCTCCAAACCGTGTATCTTTTATCTGAAAAGTTTTTTGATAACAATTCACCATAAAAAGTTATTAGAGGTGTGCACTTAAAATGGGTCACCCTGTATACAGGATGAGTCTAAAGTAACGATTTTTTAACCGACTTTCAAATTATAAATGATCAACAAAAAAATACTTTTGTAATATAACAGAGATCTGAATAGAAAATTGAAGAGGCTTTTGTCATGCCGAAACTGAATTTGTTGCCCAATTGGTTTCATCATGTCAGGGTTTTGAGATATTCTAACCTAAAAGTCCCAAAAATTACTATATTGGCAATGTCAAAGAATTTATTATCAAGTAGGTAATTTTTTTCTAAAGTTTTCGGTCACAGTAACAAATAGTATTATATTTCCTCTTTAAAATGAGTTTTAACTTTTTACTGTACGATTTTTTTTAGCCGAGATGTACTAGTTTGAAGATATGATAGAGTGTAATATAGTAGATACAATGAACTTTACTACATATATCTTCAAAGTAGTATATTTCGCTAAAGAAAAGTCGCACAGTAAAATGTAAAAAATCATTTTAAAGAGAAAAGATAGTACTATTTAAAATCATGAAAGAAAACTTCAGAAAAAAATTATCTACTTAGTAATAAATTCCCCAACATTTCCAAAATCGTCATTTTTGGATATCTCAAAAACCTGACGTGATGGAATCATTTGGGCAACGAATTCGGTTTCGGCATAACAAATACCTTCTAAGTCACCTATTCAGATCAATTTACGACTATTTTTGACCGAGTAATGAAAAAAGAAAAAATCTGTTTTCCTATTTTACATTCGATTTTGTTATGAACGTGAATTTTACTTCAATCATAAATTACTCGATTAAAATTGATCATATAAAAGTCTGATTTACAAAACTCACTAATTTTTGATAAAAAAAATTATTACTGCCCATCGAGGCTCTCAAAAATTTCCATTTTTTGACTATATTAGTATAATTATTTAATAATGTATAAAAGAATTAAAATGTAAATGTAAAAAAAAATCATCGATAAAATTCCCCCCCCCCCCCCCCCCGCCTTCAAATTCTAAGGACAATGTTGTAAGATCAATGAACTAAATCAAATAGTACAACCCTAAAGACAAAGTAAGTCACCCTTTTACAAAAGCTCACCCCCGACCTGTCACCCCTGCCCCCCCCCTAAAGGTTAGTGTTTAAGCACAAACTAAACGTGAACAAGGCTGACCTCTGACCCCTGACCTATGACCCTTACATCACTAGCGCTGTCTCTCGTTCAAAAAGGATTGACACTTTTCTAAATACAGAGTTAATTTTTCGCGCGTTATCAATTTCCTTCACTTTGCTCATCAATCATCCGGTTCCCTTTTTCCCTATTTACCCCCACCCAAAACGTGTCAGTGTATCCCTTCGTTCCTTTATATTGAGTTCTGAAGGCGAATGAAATTTCGATCGCAATATTTTTGAGTTTAAATAGAAAATATTTTTATTTCAAATGCAAGAAAATATTTTTTTTTGTTCAAAGTTATTACAGCTTGACACAGACTTAAAGTGGTTGACATTATAGGTTGCGGTGCTGGTTTTGCGGGGAATGGTGTGGGTACGCGTGTGTGGATAAACATACATTACATCTACTTTTATTACTTTACTTGACATTTATTAATTACTCATAAAATAAACTGCCTTGGTCGGCACGAAACTTTTTTATACATCATGATACCGAAGTATTGATAATATGGTTAATTTTATTTTTTAACATTTGATTTTTAAATATTTTACTTACAAAATGATTTTCAGTGAATGAAATGGATACATTATAATTTTAATAATACTATTTTAATAATAAAACCAATTAGGGTTATTAATTATTGAATACTTATGTTTTTATTTTCATAGACTTCAATTTTGACAGTTGTATAATTATAAATTCCTCCATTGTCACAGATAACTAGATTATTAAAATTATTTTTAAATTAAAACTAAAATTATTATTTTTTTGGTTAATTCATAAAAGATACAAAAAAAAGAATAAAACATAAATTAAAGAAAATAACGTTCTCTACAACTTTTACTATAAACATTTTTTTCTGATATGAACCGTTTGAAATATAATTAAAAAAAATGATTATTTCCTTCCACAATTTTTTTTTGGGAAAAATTATTAGAATAAAAATTATAGATAATAATATTCTCTACAACTTGTATCTCAAACATTTTTTTCTAATATCTACAGTTTAAAAAATAAATCGAAAAAAAATTTTTTTTAGAAAATCGATTATTTCCTAAAAACAAATTTTGGGGGGGAAAATGAATAGAACATAAATTATAGATAAAAGTACCTTCTACAACTTTGATCTAAAACATTTTTTTCTACTGCGCACCGTTTCAAAAATAATTCGAAAAATAAGTATACTTCCGTTTCCGGTTTAGTGATAGTTTTCAAAAATAGGAGGTGCACATCTAGAGTGTACAAGAACCTTAAGTTCAAAATTCCACGTTCGTAAGTCTAACAGTTTTAGCTGTAGAGCGTTCACAGACACACAGACAGACAGACAGACACACACACAGACACACAGACGTCATTGAGTTAATGGTTGTATATGATTCAGGGACCCTCAAAACGTGTAATTCCGTTAAAATCTCGAGTTCGATTTTTTTCGTGATCACTATACTTTATTTAAACATTACATTTCATGTATGTATAAAAAAGTAAAAAAAGATTAAATAATAATAAAAAAAAATTAAACTAACCTCAATCGTGACCCACATCGTAAAACTCGTAACAATCGGTAACAAAAAATACGGATCCGGCATCGTCAAATCCGTAAACCAAAACAGTCCTCCTTGATGCATACTATCCACAGGAACATTCGACATCTCCCTAAGCCCCATAAAAAACGAAACAAACAACGGCATCTGAGCCAACGGGACAACCATATTTTTCAACGGGTTCAACTGTTTCTCTTTCATAAACAGCATCATCTCTTGCCCGTACCTCGCGGCATCGACCTGGTTCCCGGTCTGTCTCGCTTCCGTCATCTTTAACTGTAACGCTTGAAGCTGGGGCATGTTGTATATATATCATATATATAGTGAAATTCACTGATACATTAGAAATATTTGCCACTAATAACTACAGTGAATTTCACTGTTTCCATAAGTGCATCATTTCACTGGGTAAATGAGTGCATATGCACTAATTCCAAGTGGCCGACTTTTAGCTGTGGCAAATAGTGAATATAACACTGTGAATTAGTGATAATTCACTATTTCAGGTTTAGAGAGCATATATAATATCTATTATCAATTAAATATCAGCTTATTACTTACTGTAATATTATTACTTATACCATACCTACATTAATATTAGCTAAAATGCCGTATATATACTGAATCAAAGTGAAATCACACCGTTAGCGAGAGTTAAGTTTTGTATAAAACTGAACTTGAAAAACGACGTAGTATATGGCGCTCTCAGTGACGCGGTAAAAAGATGAAACCACTTTTCACTAATCATAGAGTGGATTGACTCTTGAGTCATTAGTCAAACAAGTGAAAAAAAAATCTACTGTTTAAAAAGTAAAATTTTCAATATTTATAGATAAAATTCACTTTTTCCAGTGAATTAGTTGATCACTGGGAAAAACAGTGAAAATTTCACTATTTCAAGTTTAGAGAGTAGCAATCTAGCTGGCAGATAAATGCATTTTGGTAGGTACATGTTTTCCAGATCAAGAAAATATAGTTTTCTGACGCCTAAGCCACTGTTTAAATATATTAGAGTGAATTAAAGAAGAAAAAAAGACAAAAAAAAATTTTTTTTAGCAGCCTGTCAGATATTTAAGATTTAGGTTGATTTGATTATTACAAGAACAGAATATGTATATCTGACGTATTCACCGCTGCGTTTTTATTTTATAGCGGGACAAAGATGTTAAAAAAATGAGGAAACTTTTTTTTAACAGCCCGTCAGATGTGCATACTATTTTGTAAAATAATGTCCCATTATGCAAAAAATATATACATCTGACGCGTGAAGTGCTGCATTTGATTTGGAGAGCCCGTCAGATAATTTCGTAGCTCAGGCAACATAATTTTTTTTTACTGTTGTAAAAACAATTTTTTTAGTGGTTAGGCTTGATTTGTTTGACCTTTTTTTGGTAATACATAATAATAATAATAATAATAATAATAAAAATAAATACACTCATTAATTGGTTATTTTTGTACATGTTTAAATTGTTATTAAAAAATAAAGCAACTACTAGAGCGTCAGATACAATTATTTTATTGTTCAGGAAACTTAAATCTATTGAATAAAAAAAATTTTGAACGGGTGGCTATAAATATGTCGGTCATTATTTTTTTACATATTTAAATTATTATAAAAAAATAAAGCAACAATTTAGGCGTCAGATGTTTATATGGCAGTTCATAAAAAATCAAAATTAACAAATTTTATAAATATCTGACGGGTTGTTATGAATTTTTCGCCTATTTTTTTTTACATATCTGACGGGCAGTCCTATCTAAAGGCAGCGTCCTTTGATCTTAGGACCTATCTAGCTGAGTTCCCTATATCCCAGTTAACAAATTTCACAACAAATTTAGCGGGCTGCTATGATGACCACATTTGGCTGTTGCCTCTCCATCTAATATATTTGTATGTACCTACATTGTACATTTACGTAAAACGCTGAGTAGTTTTGAAAGTTAGATAAGTTATTCTTGTACTTACTTATACTGCGGAAACTATTATATTGTTTGCGAGTATATACATGTTCCCGATATACGTACATATTATGTGCACATATCGAATAACCATTATACGAGTATGTACCTGACCTAGATAAGTCTTAAACGGGCAAAACTTTAAATTAAATTTGGATTACTTATTTGTTACAGTTGTGAAATGTTTGAGATGTTTTCTTCTTCTTCTCAAACTAATCTATGTGCAAATTATTATTGGTAAACAGTTCTGACATACTGAATCTATAGTATTGTAGCCAACCAATGCTGTATTTATAATCTTCTTAATTGAGTGTCATTATACAGTTCTCATAAGAATGCATGTTAATTTGTTTATTTAATATCTATTAAATTATTCTCCTAATGAAATTTTGCAAAAAAAAAACAATTATAATAAGTAAGGCGGCTATTATACAGGGTGAGTCATATCAGCAAAAAAATATTTCAAGCAAAAAAGTTCATATAAACATGTGTCCGGAAACTCTTCGTGAGGGAGCTACAGACTCCCAAAGATTTTGACTAAAATTGGTTTTTATTTAATATCTGGAGAACCCATTGTGATACAGCAATGAAAATTAATACCTGGATTAGTAATAATACGTGTTATCGATTTCCAGTATCAAACAATGGTTATTTAGACCAGTGATGTATGGGGCCTGTGGGCCCTCTGATTTTTATCTAGTATTTTTTGTTCTTCACTTTTTTCTTATGTTTGGTATTTCTATAAGGTCATATGATACAAAATACACATAAATATACATTGTTAAGTTGTCATAGGATCAACCGTTTACGAGAAATACGATGGGGAAGATAGTTTTGCAGAATTTAACTTAATACGGATGCTAAAAATTACACAAAATAAATTTATACTCTTGTTCTATAATTAAAAACAAGAATAAAGTTAAATATACCTACAAAAATGCATCCTTAACAACAGATAACAGTTTTTAGTTTCATTTTTAGTCAATTAATAAAGCACGAATTAAAGTAATAAAACTGGCTATAATTCTATGAGGAGTCATATTAGGAGGAATATTTACACCATAATATATAATGACATTAGTATATAGAATAGATATACATTATACATTTTAAAGAAGAATAAAAAGAAGAAGAAATCAACTTTATTAAATTTCTGTAAAGTAAAAAAAAACACCACAGGGATATAAAATGGATGTCGATTAAGAAAACGAATTTTGTCAAACATTTGATGTCCGATAAGTGCTGAGAATTCAAAAGATCGTCGTCTGGCACCCTCGGGTTATTGTCATTGCTTCCCCCCCCCCAATCCGACCACTAACATCGACAGAGTACAGAACTCTATGGCCTCCGTATAACCGAGAATTCTCTCTTTTATATCAAACATTTTGGTTTATTTGTACAACCTCTAATAAAACAAAATGTACGTAAGAAACCCTAGAAATTTGAGGGTTGTATATTAATAAAATAAACTTTATGTATTGGGAGATCAGTTGCCAAACTGACTAAATGGTTATTCTTTTATTAGTGTAATAAGGTATGTGCTGCATTAAGAACTTGGTGTATTGGTTTTATGTATTTCATGTTTTTACTAATAAAACTACCTTTTTATTAAATCAACTTATTTACCTATGTCTGTAAATATAGTTCATTTTACTTCCATGTTCGAAGAAACATAATAATTCTTGTAAAAAACAGATGGTTATATGAATATATGTATTCGCAGCGTGCGCGATGATAGCGCCAAATGACGGGTGGACTTTAGTAGCAACTTGGGTGGACTTTGACGTACTAACAAACAAATAATTTCAATAAAATATCGTAATATATACATTTTAGACGATTATTTATGACTATTGGCTATGTGCACGAAGTGTATTAGCGCCGCTAGCGGGTAATAGAGAAGGATTGAATGGATTCAACTCTCTTTTTATCATTGTTTAATATGTTTAATACCGTGGAATTTTTTATTAAACAAATATCATTTAATTTAGCTGTTTGCATATAATATAAATAGTATAGCATAAAAGGTACGTGAAAATTATTTATTTTAGGTACCTTTTTCTCTTTAATTATGACGTATAATAGAGAAATAATGAATTCGTTTACATTGACAGCATAACCTCAAATTTTGGCGCCGATAATTTTACAATATTGCTCACCACGAACACTCGCATCGACATTATTTCTAACTCCACCCCCTTGCACATAGTCTATAGTGGGATTAACCATGTTGACCTTTCTATTTTCAGTTAAAAACGAGTCTATTAAAATTGACAGTTAGTCCACCCAAAGTGTTATTTTTTGCCACGTTGTGCGCTGTGATCGATTTTGTTTCCCCCACTACCTACTTTGCACCCAGCGAATAATGTATAACATAAAGATTCCATTAAGTTAATTGTTAAATCTCCGAAAAATATCCTGCTATACTTCAGTGGTTTCATCCATTTTTCTAAGTGACTTAATAATATAAAAACTGACAAAATATTTTTCTAAATATTGAATGATGATATCAGCAAGATGAAATATATATAAACGTATAAAAACATCCTATCTCTGTTAAACAGGGATGGTAAATCTATCTATAATTTATTGAATAAAGAAATAACAGGATGGCCAGTTTCTGGAAAACCGGGAAAAGTCAGGGAATTTTGCTATACAGGGAAATGTCAGAGGATTTGGTTGGAAGTCAGGGAATTTTTTATAAAAATGTAAAAACCACACAAATTATCTATTAAAATAGAAAAGAAAACATGTCACCTTTTTAGGGTTCCGTAGAAAACTAGGAACCCTTATAGTTTCTCCATGTCCGTCCGTCCGTCCGTCCGTCTTCAAAAATTTTGAGATAATATGATGAAATTTGGTATACGGTCGTAGATTGATGACCCAAAAACAGAAAAAATAAGATTTTTGTAAATAAAAATTTTTTAGACCCCCCTTTCTAAAATGAAAAGTGTTTTCAAAAAAAAAAATTTTCACCTACACCATTGAGTGGGGTGTCGTTAGAAAGGTCTCCTAAAATGCAACAAAAAATGTATCAGAACTTTTTGATTTTAACCTTTTAATCACGATGTATTTGCTCTCCAAAGTCGTTAAAAAAGCGTCCCCCCCCTCTATTTTATAAACTATCAATTTAAAAAATCTGAAAAAATTCCAGAACGTAGATTTTAATTAGTACTTTCACTGAAAATTATAACGAACATTGTCAAAAATATTTTGGACCCCTCTTTCATAGACTGAAAAATAAACTCTCATTTTTTTCCCCACTTACCCCATTGAGTGGGGTGTCATTTAATAGGTCTCCTAAAATGCAATAAAAAATATCAGATAACTTTTTGATTTCAACCCTTCAGTCACGAAATATTTGCTTTTTAATGTCGCTGTCAGAGCGTCCCCCCCCTCTATTTTCTAAACTATCGATTCAAAAAATCTGAAAAAAATTCAGAATGTAGCTTTTAATTAGTACTTTCACTGAAAATTATAACGAACATTGTCAAAAATATTTTGGGCCCCCCTCTCAGATTGAAAATTGAAGTCACATTTTTTTCATTTACCCGGATTGAGTGGGGTGTCATTTGATAGGTCTCGTAAAATGCAATAATAAAAGCCAAATGACTTTTTGATTTTAACCCTTCGGTCACGAAAATTTTGTAAAAAAACTCTTTTTTTATAAATCGTAGTGAGAATGACTACGGAACCCTATCATGTGCGTGCCCAACAAGCACTTGCCCGTTTTATTTAGGTTTTTTATCTAAATTTTAAATAAAAAACTGGAAAAACGTTAAAACTCTCCTGGGAAACCGGGAAAATTCAAGGAAATTTGTTCCAGAGAAATACACGCCACCCTGAATAATCAACTGTGACCAGCACAAGATTTTTTTAAACACACAAAAAATTATTTGTAATGTTTTTAGATAAATATTAATTTTAAGGAGGTTGATACTATAGTTTGTTGGGTTGGTGATGCGGGGTATGGTGCGGGTAAGTGCTTGTGGATAAGAGGATAGTGTTTTGTTCATACACTTATCACTTGTTAATTAAAAAAAGCAGTTCCTAATCATTCTGAAAATGTACAGATATCTTTGTAAATGAATAAAGAATATATACTCAAATTTTCATAAAATTCTTTATGTGACATGACTTTGTGTTAGTCCTGTAATCTATATCTATAAAAGAGTTTGACCTTAACCACTCACTCACTCATATATCAACGTACAGCACAAGCTCGTAGGTGCCTTCCTATTATGATGTAAGCACCCACTAAGAAAGTATTTTTCGAAATTCAACCCTTAAGGGGTTAAAACAGGGTGTCAAATTTAATATAAAAAAATATTTTTTTTGTTCGTGTTTAATTGAAACTTATCAATCATACTCTACAATATAAATAATGAAACAATTATTTCAGCATTTCCCAAAATTTAACCCCTAAGCCGCCCTAAGGTATTAGGGGGGAGGATGGAAAAATTTGTGAAATATTTTTTTTGTTGTATTCACAAAATGAAACATGGCACAAATAGGTACTCTACATGACAAATATCAGTAACGAAAATTCATCTAAAAAATAGATATTTTTTATCAATATTGCACACCCCAAGCAGGCTCTGCTTGGAAGTGTGTTCTACTCTCGTCCTAAAATTTTTTTTCGTATATAAATTGATAAAATGAGTATTATATCTTAAATTTCTTCAGTAACCCACTTAATTTTTTACATTTTCTGATAGAAAACATTACAGTCTTCATTTTTACTTAGTTTAATATCGATCGGTTTTAATTTTCTGTTATGAAAATATAAATAAAGTTCAATTTGTCGATTTAACCCGCTTTTTTGATAAAAACGCCGAACTGTAGGCTACATTTCGAAATAAATTTGCACCAATCCTTTTGAATTCACTTCATCTATTATCAGAATAGAACCCTATTAAAACTCAACAAAATTGGATAACTAGAAGTACCGAAATTTGCAGTTTATTTAAACAAAAATTCATATTTTGACAAGAATTATTTTTACAAATAGAGTAGTTGCTCGGTAGTTCATAAGTTTACCGTAAGGCGCTATTTCTTCATACGTCACTTCAAATTCCAAGTATTACAATTATTATATTGTGTTAATTAATATATAAATACATGTACATCGATACGTGCTGTATTTTAATTATTTTATTCAAAGCCAATCAATCTTTTTAATCAAGATAAAGTCTGGTAAGTTTGCATTTTTAAAACAAATATATAATGTACATATACATATAACCTATAAACGTTACATTGTTGTTTCATTTTAAATGCTCTGCTAGACATCAGGTGAACACAGCTGTTATCGCTGCAATATGTGGATGTATTTATCTTTCTAATTATTATTATTAATTAATTTATTTACTTTATACATTTTACAAAAAAAATATTTTATATAAAAATTGTAAATTAAAATGATTGTTGTTTTATTACTATACATCCTAAATTTAAATAAAAACGGTAATAATCGATTGATATCAAGATTCATTGTTGATTTTCTAAAAAATCTTAATGAGTGATAAACTTCATTTTATATATTTATATAATATTAATTACCTCCAATATTTTTTTCAAACATCCTTTTAAGTTTCACCAATTATATTGTATCGTATTTATTTGATATTATAAATTAATACATTTTTTTATGTTTAAGGGGTGTGCATTTTATGGCCTAGCCATAGTATTCTGTTTTACTGCTATAATTTTTTTATTTAAACCATGGCCATATAAGAACTAAAAATACATTTTTCTTACACGAACCCCAACTCAAATTAATTGACGACTCCTGTTTTATACAACATAAATTTCTTTATGATGAAATGTGGCTTTTCTTTAGAAGATACTAACTCGGCAAAAACATCTTGCATTATTTTTGTAGCATCACAAAAAACTCAACTATACCAGATGCTTTATAAAATATTACCAGGCAGGTTCAAGCTTCGAACAAAATGTATACCACACTTTTTTTTATCTAGGTTCGTCCTAATTACGCTATTTTGTTTGAAACGTTAATAATTGTCATAATGGTTACTTTAGAAGTTTATTAATTTTTATTTCATAATGTTTATTAAATGTACAGGGTGATTCAGAACTGGTGTGCTAAATATTAACAAGTTTTTTAAAGTGAAACTTTTATTACATCGTCTCAAACTTTTTGGTCTGTGTGTTGCATGTCGCGTAACGTTTGGACTGCGCATGCGTGGAACAAGCAGCCATTCATTGTATGACAGTTTATGTACTGTGTGCTATTATACATATTTAGTAAGTTTGTATTGTAATTTGTCAGTGTTTAATGTAAATGTTGTTATTTATTTGCTTTTGGTAAACAACGACACAGCTAGTGAGTCCAAAAAACTGATCAACGAGAAAGAATAGTGCAAAAATGAATGACGATGAATTAATTTTACGCCGTAAAAAAACAGAACGCCGACAGAGCACGTGCTTATAGAAAAAAAAAAGATCTTGGTTTTTATATAGAATTTATTAGTATTATTAGAACTTTTTGCTGGTGCATGTTGTTGTTTATGGATTTATTTCAATTTTGAGTGCTTGAATTTATTATTCCGAAAATTTTTAGTTAAATGTCTATAATGTGAAAAAAAAGTTTCACTTTTACCGTGGTTTCATAAAACCACACAATCCTTTTTTATTTTAGTTTTATAAAATAATATACAGTGATGCCTCGCACAACGAACGCTGCGCTCAACGAACTTTCTGTTCGTTCATTACGCGACTCACACAACGAACCTCGCTTCACACAACGAACTGCATCGTATTTCATTTTGCCGCCCGAACGCTCCTACGTATCACGAAGTCGCCCGAACTTCCAAGGTCGCACGCAGTCGATGCTCAAACTTGCATGAACATGCATCAACGCGCGTCAGTCGTTCTTTTCTGCGCTTAACTCACACACGTGTTTGTTTTAATAAATGTGAGTATTTGACCCTGCAAGCCTCGGTAGACTCTCCTTAATCTGAGTCTGACTAAAAAATTAAAAAACGTGCGTACAATCTATTTTATGCTACAGAACGAATTAAAAATTTTAACATGTATTGTTATGGGAAAATGCGTTTCACTTAACGAACTTGTCGCATAACGAACTTGCTCCTGGAACGAATTATGATCGTTATGCGAGGCATCATTGTATTTGTATTTTAAGTTAAATTCTGCAGTACTTTATTTACTATCATATATTAATTTATTTTTTTACAAATTAATGATGATTTATTAAAATCAGAATTTGCTGTTTTTTTTTGACAGTTAGGTGTTGTGTTGTAGCCTTTAGTCTTAATGTATTTGAGTTGATATTTCTCAGACAAAATGAAATTTGATGCATACAATTTTGAAATTTAGATTTCGTTAGTTAAAAGTATGTTTATTTTATAGAAAATGATGTAAAAAGACAAACTACACTAGAAATATACATTGTTATGGGTTAGTTTTGATTCTACGTCTTAATTTTTTTTGTATTTGAGATAATATTTCTATGAAAAATTTGTTTGATGCATGAAATATGACTGAAAATTTGTGTGTTTTAGATTTCGTTAAAAGTATGTTAATTATATAGAAAATGATGTGAAAAGTTGAAATTTTCAAACCGCAGGTCTGTATCTATAACCGTTCTCGAGATATGGCCTCTCAAAGTTTTAAATTTTTGAAAATTTTGGAGAAAAATGGCCGTAACTTTTGAACGTGTGGTCGGATTTGATTTTTGTTCACAAATTTGAAATCAGCGTGTTAAAATCTATATAATGACATGTATAACACTTCAAAATTCGACAAATTTTTTTTTGTCAAAAATCAACATTTTTTTAAGGTATACCCCTTTGAATTTTTTCAATTTTTCGCAAAAAAAAATTTTCCGAATTTTCAAGTATCATACATGTCATTATATAGATTTTGACACGCTGATTTCAAAACTGTCAACAAAAATCAAATTCGACCACACGTTCAAAAGTTACGGCCATTTTTCTTCAAAATTTTCAAAAATTTAAAACTTTGAGAGGCCATATCTCGAGAACGGTTAAAGATACAGAACTGCGGTTTGAAAATTTCAACTTTTCACATCATTTTCTATATAATTAACATACTTTTAACGAAATCTAAAGCACAAAAATTTTCAACCATTTTTCATGCATGAAACTTCAATTTTTCATAAAAATATTATCTAAAAAACAAAAAAATAAGACGTAGAATCAAAACTTACCCATAAAAATGTATAATTTTAGTGAAATAAGTATTTTCACGTATTTTTTTTGTTCTTAACTTGATTTTTAATATTTGAAATTTCAATCATCGATGTTTAGAGATTTTTTAATCATATATTTCACGGTTATCGATATAAGGACAAAGTCCAGATCTAAGAAAACAAGTAAGAAATATTTCAACTCTTAACACAAAAAAAAAACTTTATTTGATAAAAGTTGTCGGCCGCCTTATGGTTTGTAGGGAGCCGAAATTTTTACGAGAGAAAAATATATAACATAAAGAATAATGTGCTCGGCAACGAAAAATTGTGAAAGGCTTTCTAAGAGATAAACTTAAATAATAGAAGGTGTTGGTTGGAAAAGAAAAGACGAGAAAAAAATATATTTATGAAAAAATGTAAACGCACATATGGCCTTAGCGCTCTAAATATAATACCTAATGTATAAAGAAATGATTTATGTATGAAATGTAGTAAAATACGATTAAAATGTTGTATATGTTCATAAACCAGTGATTCTCAAAATTTTTAATAAATAAGTTGGTCCATATATATAGGGTGTTCCATACACCCGTCCACTATGTTTTATGCCCAAACTATTGAAGATAAAGTTCTAGGATAAGGCGGTTATTATACTATCAAAGAAATGTAATCAAATTTCTTTGATCAAAGAAATATGACAGTGTAATATGTCAACTTTTATAATATTTACGTAATATTTACCTTCATAATATTTCTTTTATCATAGATAATCAACGTTTTTTGACGGATAAATCAAAATGGTGACTGAAAAGTGTTCGTGGACGGTTTCGGCTACGAAATTACTTATAAAATAATCATATAATAATATATCATCAAATCTTTGTCAAAGATCTTTGACATATTTATTTGATAGTGTAATAACTGCCTAATACATTTACTAAATATATCGACCTTAAGTAATGACTGTATATATATACAGGGTGTTCGCGGGAACCGAGTGATCATTGCTAACTTTGTTATTATTGGAGCTAGAAGATCGGTTAAATGGGCTCAAAGTATTAGTATTTTTTCCGGGATGAATAATGGCGGTGACAAAAAAAACAGTTAATAGATACATTGAAATATAACTTTTTTTTAATGGAATATCCTGTATATTATAATTGGATTTTATAGCTGAGAATGTTCTCTTTATTAAAGTGTAATACATGTATAATGGTGAAATTGATAGAAAACAAGTTATAATAAGTATAAAATTAATAGAAAATATCGAAAAATATTGTGCTATGAAGATTTTGTAAAATACAAACAAATGATTAAAATACATAAAACAATAGTTTCAGGTTTTTATGCCATTTGTTCGCAAATTTTTAATGTTTTTGAATTTAATTGATAACGAAAAAATTATTTATTATAATCTTAATATATATAAATTACGTGTCACATGTTCCTCCGCTATGGACTCCTAAACTACTTAACCGATTTTAATCAAATTTGTACACCGTGTGCAGTTTGATCCAACTTGAAACATAGGAGGCCTCCTATGGGAAATGGGGGGGGGTTGCCCCCCCCCGCCCCTTTTTTTAAAGAGAGTTCCCATTTTTTACGGTGGTGGTGGTGGGGGGCTGTAAAGCTTCCTATGGGAAAAATGGGTTGCCCCTCCCCCCCTTTTTCGCCCCCCCCCCTTTTAAAATAGAGTTCCCACTTTTTTACGGTGATAGTGGTGGGAGACTGTAAAGCCTCCTATGGCTAGAGTAAATTTTCGTATGCATCTAGGCTTCTGGGTATAATTTTAAAGCTTCCGCGGTGATTTTCATATGCATTCTTGGGTTTTGGGTATAATTATAGGCAACTATACTGTAGTGTTTGTCTTATTTTGTGGTGTTTAATTTATATTACAAATAATTTCTGTTTTGGTTGTGAGTAAATTTTCTGTCTATTTCCTCTTTGACAGTTTTTGCATTCCGTAATAAAAAAAAGTTTCACTTCTAACGCTTATAGTTTTCGACTGACGCTTTAATTTTTTTTGTAGTA
This sequence comes from Sialis lutaria, assembly GCA_949319165.1. Lineage (NCBI taxonomy): Eukaryota > Metazoa > Arthropoda > Insecta > Megaloptera > Sialidae > Sialis > Sialis lutaria. Next base: position 36,782,686 of record OX439234.1, read on the forward strand.
AACGAATTCAATATTCATAGTTAAGACAGGACAACGTCTGTCGGGTCAGCTAGTTAATTATATTTTTTTATGAATAATACTCAAAAACGTTAAAAATCTGCGAAATAAGGTGCAAATACTTGAAATATATGTTTTAAATTTTTTTATCTTTGTTTGTATTTTATTAAATCTTCATAGTAAGTACACTATTTTTCGATATTTTCTATTAATTTTATACCTGAGACTGTAACTTGTTTTCTATCAACTTTACCATCGTACATGTATTACATTTTTATAAAGAGAACATTCTCAGCTATAAAATTCAATAATAATATACAGGATATTCCATTTAAAAAAAAGTTGTATTTTAATATTTCTCTGAAATTTGACATTGAATTGTTTTTTTTTTACACCGCCATTATTCATCCCAGAAAAAATACTGATATTTTGCCCATTTAACCGATCTTCTAGCTCAAATAATAACAAAGTAAAAAAAATGTTCTGACACAGAACACCCTGTATATATCAATACAACAAAATCAACTCAACATATTTATAATAAATATCTATTAAATTAATTAGTTTATCAATAATCAACTCTAATTATTTATACACATATGTCTGTCTGTCTGTAATTAAACAACATACATAGATTAAGATATTTTTTTTTATTTAACTGTCACAAAATACATAAATACATTAAATAATACATTGTGGATATTATATTAAGTTATTATACAGGGGGGGGCATTTAAAGTGTTACAGATTTTTATCTCAGAGCCACCGCATATTTGAAAAAAATGTTCAAACCAAAAAATGTATGGTTTTGATGGGGTAATCGAATATTAATATTTATTTGTTATTTTAGTATGGCCTTCAAGGATATTTGAAGGTCAGCATCATTTTTTTAAATAGAAACCTATAGTTTTTATTTAACAATCTTATTCTACGTGAACAAACACGAATCTACCATTCAAATTTTTTTTTGAACAACCTAAGATTTCCAAGATATCTAACAAAATAATTTCGAGATTTTGGACTTTCGAGAATTTTTTACCCAGAAACCATAAACGAAAAAAAGTATAAATAAAAAAAATGTTTATGTTGGTCTAATAAATCATGAAAAATTATTTTAAAAATTTTAAAACTTTTTCTATTTATTTAATTCAGCAAAAAAAAAAATTCGAAATGTTAAAAAAAAATTATAGAAAAATTCTCCAAGTTTTATTAGAACGAAATAAACATTTTTTGTATTTTGTACTTTTTTCTAAAGTTGATGATTTCTGAGTAAAAAATTATTGAATTTGCAAATTCTCAAAATTATTTTGTTAGATATCATGTAAAGCTTTTTCACGTAGAATAAGATTTATTAAATTAAAACTATAGGTTTATATTTGAAAAAATGATGTTGGTCTTCAAATAACCTTGAAGGCCATACTAAAATAAAAAATATTATTAATATTCGATTACCCCCTAACAACCAAACATTTTTTGGTTTAAACATTTTTTCAAATATGCGATGGCTCTAAGATAAAATTCTGTAACACTATAAATGCCCCTGTATATTGTATATTTATATTTCACAGATAAAAGGATAGTTAACTGTGCAGGGAGCATTATCAAGTAACCCATTAATATTCATATATAAACAGTCGTAGCCACTACTTGTCCTGGGAACACTTGAAAGCCATTTGTTATACCCAGAATCAATCAACCGACCACCTGTAAAACAATAACAAATATATTATTTTATATTGATATATTTTGTCAAGAATTTAGAATCTTTTAATTATTTATACTTTAAGTGAAACTTCTCAAAGTTTACTTACAAATAAAAACAAATGTGAATATCATGAAATTCTGCTCGTTTTTGAGAAGTTAACTTTATTTGGTTATTTACCTAAAACATTTACAAATTCGCTGTACGTGGATGTTCTATAGAATCCTATACATATCCAAGAAGGTTTATTTGGTTGCATGATCCCAATTAGTAAATCTACTTCGACTTGAGAATTGATGACAACTAAATGTGCCCCCTCCTTTACACAGATGTCTCTTGCTTGGGTCCAGTTGGCCGTATTGTTGTGATATTTGTAATAACCATGTCCAGGGTACAGGGTATAATCATCACGTACTTTTAACTCTTTCTCAACTTCCTTATCTGCTCAACAAATAATTACAAAACATTCCTTTATTTTATTTATATTTATCAAATAAAAACTCACCTTTATTCTCAATTGTAGTTGTAGTTGTGGACATTGTGGTCACTTCACTAGCATTTGTAACAGTTTGGTTGGAAGTAACACTTGGTTCTGTATTATTCTATAATAGATATTATATATAATATTAAACATTAGTTTATAGTTGTAACAATTATAAATAAATACTTACTACATTCAAGACAGAGTCCACAATTTTATCATCATTGCATTTTATAAACTTCTTTATATCGACATCCTTACCTGCTTAACAAATAATTACAAAACATTACTTTTTAATAAATAAATTATTAAGATTTATGTATTTAAAAAAACTCACCATCGTTATTAAATACAAAATTAAATATATTGACTTGATTATGTGGATCATCTTGGTAGAAACTATCGTTGGATTTTGTATTAATCTATAAAATATATAAATAAATAAAACGTTATTAAATTTCTAACAATATAATAAATAAATACTTACATTGATGTTAATATTGTGAGATGAACAAGTAGACGTGTTAATAAATAACACAAACAGAAATAAAAACACAGTAGACAACATGATTCTTGAGTTAATGTTCACTCGTAATCAAACACTGACAGAAATAAATTAAGTCGCAAAATATTTATAATTTAACTTATTAGTCATTTGCTGTTTTTTTCCACATTTTAATTAATTTTTAAATTAATCTATCGAACACATTAACTAAGTACATAAATAATTACTTAATTAAAAAATATTTATAGTTTTTGATAACAAAAATTTAAAAATTCGATTTCCCATCACGTGTTAATATGTTTGATAATTATTTAAAACTTTGATAAATTATAAATAAATATATTCGATACATATTAAAGGATGTTCCAAAATTCGTATCTGTTTAAAACTATGCGTATTTTTAAAACAGATTTTGATTCCCTGGCTCAAATTACCCCGGAACCCGTTAAATATTTTTTTACTCCCCCCCCCTGTAAATACACCATGTTATTTTCTCGAAACTATCGATTTTTCCTCCTAAAAACTTCTGAGAATCATCAGCGATGCTTTTTTGTCCCATCATTAGGATTTTTTGTTCTGTCATTTCCTACTGGGGTGTTTTTGGGTGGAAAAATCAATATTTTCGAGAAAATAACAAGTATTTACAATTTTTTTTTATCTTATCGGTTTTCGGGGTATTTTGGGCCAGGAAATCGAAATCTGTTATAAAAATAGGGCGTTTCCATTTGAAAAATATGTAGGGAGAAGCGTTTCCCCCCGGGGGCAGATGCTCCCCCACAACTGGCATCGCCATGTGATAGCTGGGAAAAAATGCTAACATTTTTGTCTGGATCATTTTTCCTAATAATTCCTGTCGAGTTATGCAAGTGTATCCATCTTTTTTCAACACTCTGTATTATATAGTGCAATTCAATATTCGCTGGGTGCAAAGTAGGTAGAGGGGGAAACGAAATCGATCACAGCGCACAACGTGGCAAAAAATAATACTTTGGGTGGACTAACTGTCATTTTTAATAGACTCGTTTTTAACTGAAAATAGAAAAGTCAACATGGTTAATCCCACTATAGACTATGTGCAAGGGGGTGGAGTTAGAAATAATGTCGATGCGAGTGTTCGTGGTGAGCTATATTGTAAAATTATCAGCACCAAAATTTGAGGTTATGCTGTCAATGTAAACGAATTAATTATTTCTCTATTATACGTCATAATTAAAGAGAAAAAGATACCCAAATTAAATAATTTACACGTACCTTTTATGCTATAATATTTATATTATATGCAAACAGCTAAATTAAATGATATTTGTTTAATAAAAAATTTCACGGTATTAAACATATTAAACAATGATAAAAAGAGAGTTGAATCCATTCAATCCTTCTCTATTACTCGCTAATAGTCTTCGTGCACATAGCCAATAGTCATAAATAATCGTCTAAAATGTATATATTACGATATTTTATTGAAATTATTTGTTTGTTAGTACGTCAAAGTCCACCCAAGTTGCTACTAAAGTCCACACGTTAGTTGGCGCTGTCATCGCGCACGCTGCGAATAACTATTACAAAACCAATAGAAACTCTACAAGTAGGCTTAGGTTTCCAAACTGCCATTTTAACCACTTGACCCCCATATATTTAAGTATATATTAATCTAATATAATATAGTATACTTTGTATAGCAAATTCGGATATTCGATTCTCGATAAACGGTCGCGGCGCGTGATTTGACCGGCTGCTTTGTTATCAGCCACCCTCAGGCTGGACCGAGTGCTTTTGCAGCGTAACAACGCGAAATACGAGATCTCGTATCTCAGCAACAACCCAGGGATTATACTCAGTGACCATCAAGTCGATAGACTTATTAACCCATTAACGCCCGCCGTACACATTTGTGTACAGCTCATTTTATAATTAGTGCTGTTGTATCGTAATTTTTACTGTTTCAAAGGCTATAAAGTATTTGGTGTTTTAAACATTTCATCTGTTTGTACCCAAAAGCCTAGATTCTTGTTTAATTAACCTATTAACGCCCGCCGTACCTTATTTTATAATTATTGCTGCTGTCTATGGATATTAATTCACAATATTTCAGTTGGTAGAAGTGCAACAAACAAAATATGTTAACGTTATTAGTTTCATAAGTGTTGTTTTAATTGTTCTCAATATTTTTTATATGAAAAGAGGTACGTGGTATGCTAATATATTTTATCCAACTAGAGCATGTGATTTCGAATTTTGTTCAAATCATATGAAATAACATTTAAATGAAATTTATCTAAATAAAAATGATATCAGAAAAGCAGTCTCACACAAAATAGACTTCATAACTGCCCAATTTACTCGCTTGAGTACACACTGTTCTTTTTTTTTCTTAATATTAAAAATATTTGCCGTGTGCCACGGAACTTTCTTATACGTAATAATGACAGTGAACAGTGTACGTGATTTTTATTTTATTGAAGGATATTTCTGACAAACTAATAAAAGATAGAATAAAATGAATGAGATATAAACTATAGAAATATTATTTTGTACATTATGTATCGAACGAATTTTATTTAACATAATTACTAAGATGGAAACGGATGTTTACTCTTGTAATACGTATAAGAAAGATGTGTGTTCAGTCTCTGTAATACGTATAAGAAAGTCCCATGACACTCATGGCAGATATTTCTTCTCTGTTATGAACCATTTGAAATGTACTTAAAAACGAATACTTGGTAAAAAAATTAAATTTGTTTTTTTCGAAAAAATGAATAGAACATAAATAATAATATTACCTACAATTTTCAACTTGGACATTTTTCTCTAATTTGCACTGTTTCAATGTAATTCAGAAAATTTAAAAATCGATGTAGGTAAACATCCGTTTTCGGTTGAAAGATCGTTTTCAAAAATAGGAGGTTTTCATCCGAGGAAAAAAGTATAAAATTTCACCCTTCTACGATTTGTCGTATTTGAGTTACAGCGTCTACAGACAGACAGACACACAGACATCATGGCGAAAATAGTCAGAATGGATTCAGGGAAGGTCAAAATTGATAATTCCATCAAAATCCGGATTTCGAAATAAATCGCGTTTACTATACTTACTTATACTATATGTAGGTCGTAGGTATATTTCATATACATTGGTATAAGAAAATAAAAAAGTTGTGTGCTTTCAACTACTTTGTAATCAGCCTGTATATGGTCAGTATATGTTTTTAAGTCTATAGGCAAGACTTGGCATTTGCTTTGAGCAATTTGTGTTATTTCAACTTGAAATAATATTGATAATAATTATTTGAATTAATTCAAACGTTTAGATCGATTGGGAAAATCATTTGATTAATATCACAAATTAATTTTTGTATTTGCAGTTTCTTAATGAAAGTAAAATAAAAAATACATACATTTTTGTAGAGGGGTTAAAAATATATATAAAAAAAACATTTTTTCGCTTGCTCTTAATAATAGGTTTGATGACTTATTTAAAAAAAAGCTATTCTATGATGATCTTACGTGTCTCCTATTTCCAAAAAAATAAAGGTTTAATCGCAAAAATTGACTCTTTTAAAATAAATTTTGAATTTGACGCCAAAACGTTCGCAGGTGACATTTGAGAGTTGTGACGTCACACTCCTTGTCAACAATAACCAAACATTCAGAGTTACGACAATAATTTAATTATTTTGTGTGTTAAAAATGAATTCCAAAGTATATAAGTTCTTAAATAAAGTATGTACCTAATAATCTTGTAAGGGGAATTGATATTTGTCTAATTGTAAAAGAAAATACGTTTACTGATGCGTGACGTCATTCGCTCTGATTGGTGTTTCATTTAACATGATGGATTGTTGTATTTTGTATTTTTATTTTAACAAAAATTATATTAATCTCGCTTTTAATATAAAAATAAATACATTTTTTATAATCTTTTTAACCTATTTTACTATTTAAAATCATAATTTCAATGATACTTTTTTACTGGCATCTTGCCTATTCTATAACACTGTAGATTTTTTTTATTAAAAAAGACCTTACTCTATAACTTTTTTATTTAAGGCTGTTCATGCCGATTTTTTCGAAACTAAATTCTACGAGATGTCGCCAAATTGCTCCATGTCTCTGGCACCCCCTTTTTTGAAATTCGAATTTTATTATATGCAGTTCGTTTGTGCTTCGTTTGTGCAGGAAATCCTTTCGTTTGTGCTTTAACCCTTTAGGAGATATTCAAAAAAATCAAATGGGGGGCCGTAGACATGCGAGCCCCCCCCCCCCTTATTATTATATTTTAAATTTCAAAAAAGGGGGTGCCGGAGACATGTTTTCGGTATTTTTAAATATAAATAACATGTAAAGGGTTAAAGCACAAACGATGAAAATTTCTGCACAAACGTGCACAAACGAAGCACAAACGAACTGCATATAGTAAAATTCGAATTTCAAAAAAGGGGGGGTTCCCATGTCTACAGCACCCACTTTGATTTTTGTGAATACCACCTAAAGGGTTAAAGCACAAACAACGGGATTTCCTGCACAAACGAAGCACAAACGAACTGCATACAATAAATTTCAATTTTCGAAAAAGGGGGGGCTCGCATGTCTACGGCCCCCCATTTGATTTTTTTAAATATCTCCTAAAGGGTTAAAGCACAAACGACGGGATTTCCTGCACAAACGTGCACAAACGAAGCACAAACGAACTACATATAGTAAAATTCGAATTTCAAAAAAGGGGGTGCCAGAGACATGGAGCTAATTCAAATAGCATGTTCACCCTTCATATTATCTTCTAAAATAAACTGATATTAGTTATTCAACCATTTTCAGATTTTTAAACCACCTGTATGATTTTTTATATATTTTCAAAACTTTCCCCTATTTACCCAATCTAATAATATTAATTTTATCTCTCTTTCTTCTTTGGTTCTGACGATACGATATAATTTACTGTTTCTCTCATAAATAATGCAATATTATTGGGGTGGCTATGAAAGCTTAAATGTCTTAGAGACGTACCGAAGATATATATAAGATACCTTTAATGCGTTAAAAGAGCATCTCCTTGACTAACTGTGTTTTATAGTTTTTTCATCATTTATTTGTTATAGTCGGATTTCGGTAAATCGAAAAAAAAATTTTTTATATATATTTTTTATTTTTTTATATTAATTGGATTAGGCAGGGTCGTATATAGCCTAAGTTCTCGGAGGGGGTTATACAGAAGAAATGATTATAAATCACTTTTAGTGAAAAACATTTTTTATACCGGGTGTCCCAGATAACTTTTCCAGCATGGGGATCTCAGTATCTATAAGAGATACAAGTTTGGTTAAAAGATGAATTATTTGTAAGAAAGGGGTCAGTATTACTATACCAAAAAATATTTATAATTCTATGTGGTTTAGGCGGTATACTAAAAAAAAAAATTCGGAATTTATTTAGAGCTGTAGTTTGCCGAGATATTAGTTTTAACAAACATTTTCTTGACTGAAAATTCTTTAAGGTAGTTGGTCCGTAAACATGTTTTCGTCAGATTTTGTTTAAATTGCACAAGAATATTCCCTAGATTAATATCTGAAAAATAGCCCATTTTTATTAAAATTGGCCATCTCAAAGTCATGAAAAACGATCTCAAAGTTTATATTTTTAACACAGCTTATATGGACTAACGGTACACTAACGTAACGTTTCATTAGATAAAATTTAAACGTAGCGTCAGTTTTTCATAAAAAACTGACATGTTGTATATTTATATGAAAGAAAACAGTATACAAAAAATTGGAATTATTGACCATCCCGTTATTAAGATTTAACCAGATTTAACTACCAAACCATCACATAAATTGCAGTATTGTTGACAATGTGGCAACAACGTATTCATTTGATTATAGTAAAAAATACACGAAATAATGAAATAATTTTTTACAAAATATGATAAGTGGATTGAAGGGAATTATAATCGATTTTATTAATTATTAATATATTCTGTGGTAGATTAGATGATAAAATATAATAATTTGACAAGTAGTTAATAGTAGATAATGTACAGCGTTGCCATGATCATTTCTCTAAATTAAAAATATGTACTCATGGCCTAATGTGATCACATTATGATGAACCAACTTCCTTAATTTAAATTTTAATTAAAGTTAAGTTAAAAATTCTAATTTTGTAATAAAAGGTAGTAGAGAGAGATGCACAATATGGTAGCAACTAGAAATAAAGTCAAATCAAATTCCTATAACTGATATAAAATAATTATTTTAGCGGTTTAAAATTAATTATATTTTAAAAATAGTATGCCAATTTTTATTTCTACGTATTAAGCAACTAATTATCATAATATAAATGATTTTTTAGTTGAAAATGAATTAATAGATAGTGATTTAAACTCATATTTAGCCAGTATACTTTAAAGTTTAAATAACTTTTTATATGATAAAAAAGAAAACACGTATGATAAAAAAGAAATATAGTAAGACTTCTATAAAAGAAGTCTTACTATATTTCTTTGTTTCTTTTTCTGTATTTTATTATAATAGAACATTAGGAACATGATTTATACGAATATTTTTTATAGGCAATATGATTTTATGTCTTTTTTCTTTAACCTAATTTCTATATAATAATTTATATACATATACAGTAGAAATACGTTATAACGATATCGGTTATTACGACTATCCGCTTTTTACGACCAATATAACCGGTACTTTGATGTCGTTATAACCGGTTTCTACTGTATTATATCATATGTGAAATTTTTATATAAAATTAATAACAAATTTTTCTTTTTCAGGTATGTTTTTTTCTACTTTAACTTCTACGAAAAAAAAGGTAAAATTAAAATTATATTATTTATACTTTTAATATTTAATGTAACATTTTGGATCCAGGGTCATATTTGGTAATTCTTTATTAACCCATACACCACTTACTAATAATTAATATTAAGGAGGCAGATACAGTTATAATTTTGAAAAAAAATAATTTTTTTTTGAAATTTCTCAAAGTAGAATATTTTAAAAGTATTCTCTAAAAATTTCAGACAAATCGGACCGTTATTTATGGAGATATAAAACTGTTTTAAACTATTCCACATTAAGTAATGACTTTTGTTTTTCAACGTTTCGTAAACACAACATTTTGTTGAAAAAAAAAAAAAAAACATGATTTTTTTTACTTCAAAAACAGTTATTTGAGCATATATTTTGTAATAAAATGCAGTCAAAACATCAAATTAATTTTATTATTATAAACTAATGGGTTAAAACTTAACACTAGAAAGACGGGAAAATCTACCTACCTACAAAGACGGCGACCGGTCATATGACTACAAATTTACTAAATATCTTTTTTATGAGTAATTAATAAATGTCAAATAAAGAAATAAAAGTAGATGTAATGTATGTTTAGTTTTAATATTTATACACAATTTTTACATGTTACAAGAGCCGCAAAGCGGTTTTTTACAAGTATAAGTATCGCATACTTTATTAGTTTTATTTTAACATTTCTGAATAAGACATTCTCGCCTTTTTCGAATTTCCTGTTTTTTTTTCACAAATTACTCACAATAATATCGATACATAATTCCAGGCTTATTTGACTGACAATTCATATACGTATTTATTGTTGTACCCTCTCATACAACAATTAAAAACATATTTATCAGATCATAGCCGTCAAAAGACCGCCGCCGTCTTTGTCGGTATATCAACATTTCAAACAATAAAGAAAATTGATGTGAATTATTTTGATACATAGTTTTATTTAACTACTAGTATTAATAAAAGTCACAAAGTCTCATTACGGTAAGTCAAATAGTTTTTGAATTATTCAATATTGAAATTGAAATTACCGTCAAATTACTGCTTCCGTCTTCCTAGTGTTAAAACAATTCTAAAAACTTTGGGAGAAGGGTTGTTATAGGGGTTAAAGTTACATTCTAGCTATCTTTCTGCCAAATTATATTTAATTTATAAAAATTGAATTTAAAAATATCGATTGAATTTTACCACTCCCCTCTAAAACTCGATAGATTTGAAGTGGCATGGCAAACAACATGACGTTGAATTTTATATATGTCATGTGCGTCACAAGTGCGGAGCAATTGGTTTTGTGTTAAACTGAGAGAATATGTCGATGGGGCTTGAAGTGACTGACTGACAGGCCCGTCGGTATTTCTGGGGGGGGGGGGGAGGGGGCGGTGAAATATCGTGCTTCCGCGCAACAAAACACTCGAATGTCGTTCTCTTTTGTTTTCTTTTACAACCCCCCTCCCATTTTTTTCCTTGTCGCCCCCAACCTGCTGGTTTTATGGGATTGTGGTGTGGATTGATATTCCAGTGGTTTCAAAAATGTATAGAAAAAATGTTTTATAAAAAATTCAGAAATTTTGAAGGTCTTTACTGATTTTTTTTTAATGAATTTCGTTTTGATTAAATGTAAAATGCAAATAAAATTTTAATCAAATATTTTGAAGCAGAAATTCTGCGCTTTTGAATTTGATTAATTTGTAAGAAAATCATTTTAATTTAATTTTGTTAGTTTTTATGAAAAAAAAAGTAATACAATTTAGATTTGTGGAAAGCATTGAAAAGTAGAAATTTCAAATTTTAATTATTCAACTATTAATTCATTTTTTACTCTAATTCCAGCAGTGTTCTGAAAACCGTTTTTTTTCTATTATAGAATAATTTGATTAATTAAGAATTAACTTTCTTTAATACGGGCCTGCCCTAATTGAAATTTAATATATCATAAACGAAAGCTTGGATGTGAATCTTTCAAACAGTGAAAATCCCATCAAAATCGGTACAGTAGATTTCTTATCAAGATGGAACCAATAAATAAACAAATTTTACTTCGATAATTAATAACTAATTCGTATTTGATTAACTGTAAATTTCTTTGATACGGGCCTATCCTAATTAAAATTTAATATATCACAAAAGAAAGCTTGGATGTGAATCTTTCAAACTGTGAAAATCCCATCTAAATCGGTACAGTAGATTTCTTATCAAATTGGAAAAAATAAATAAACAAATTTTATTTCGATAATTAATAACTAATTCGTATTTGATTAACTGTAGATTTCTTTGATACGGGCCTGTCCTAATTAAAATTTAATATATCATAACCGAAAGCTTGGATATGAAACTTTCAAACTGTGAAAATCCCATCTAAATCGGTACAGTAGATTTCTTATCAAATTGGAAAAAATAAATAAACAAATTTTACTTCAATAATTAATAACTAATTCGTATTTGATTAACTGTAACTTTCTTTGATACGGGCCTGTCCTAATTAAAATTTAATATATCATAAACGAAAGCTTGGATATGAAACTTTCAAACTGTGAAAATCCCATCAAAATCGGTACAGTAGATTTCTTATCAAGATAGAACCAATAAATAAACAAATTTTACTTCGATAATTAATAACAAATTCGTATTTGATTAACTGTAATTTTCTTTGATACGGGCCTGTCCTAATTAAAATTTAATATATCATAAACGAAAGCTTGGATATTAAACTTTCAAACTGTGAAAATCCCATCAAAATCGGTACAGTAGATTTCTTATCAAAGTGAAACTAATTAATAAACAAATTTTCTTAACATAATTAATAACAAATTCGTATTTGCAAAAACGAGAAAATAAATTTGTAATCACGAAATCAGGTGGGGGGGGGGGGGGTTATAGATTGTTTATACGTGACACATGTTTAGGGTCACTGGGTTAAACAACAGGGTCGAATCGGTAGCCATTTGGTGGTGATTTTATTACGTTAGTTTTTATTACATTTTGTTGAAATCGAATGTCGATATTTTATTTGAGCGAATCGTATTTTATAGATACCTTGCCATGTTAAGGGCAGACTAACGTTAATTCGTACAAAAAAAGGCACATTTTTATGAATTTTTTCCGACAACACAGTTAATATTTATTTATTTAACATAATGGTACATCAAAGTATAACATTCGAAGAATATTTTGTAAAATTTTCATAAAAAAATTTTTAAAAATACAGCAATGGCGGCAATTATTTGGAGGCGTCTCGGAAAAAAGTTGAATTGCGGTGCCCATCATAACTCGGTCCTGGATCATCTGAAATAAAAAAATAAAAAATTGTTCGTTAGCTAATCGTTTTTCCCAGGTAACGCTGGGAGGGTTTTTCGAAATTTCAATTTTTCAATTTTTGGGAACACTTTGAAGTGAAAATCGCGATTTTTGCCCAAAAAAATCGGGTAATTTTTTATTATAAAATAAAAAATATTGACAAATTTGAAAAAAACTCTCCAGCGTTACCTCGTAAATTATGTACAGAAATAGTCTTCAAAATTTCAAAAGAATCGGTGCAGTAGTTTTGAAATTATGAGGGGCACCGACTTTGAAAACGTGAGTTGTGGGAAAAACGCTTTAAAGTTTTAAACACTAAAAAATTTAAAATAAAACGTTCATAAGTTTTTTCGGCTTACCTCACACTGAATCATCGATGCCAGGTCCATAAAGGATGTTGCTATCGTCCATAATGTCTAATGCATCTTTTTGCTCCTGTCTCCGACGAATTCTGCCTTCTTTAGTTTTTTTTTCCGCTTTACTTATACGCATGGAGTCAGTTGATCGCGCCCATTCATGAGCGCTCGGTTCACTTTAAACTGCTGTAACTTCGTTAGTTTTGCTCCGATTCGTGTGAAATTTTCACACAATATTCTTGAAAAGTTTTTCATTCAGAAAATCGAATAAAAAAAAATTGGAAAAAAAATAATTTAAATACGTTAGTCTGCCCTTAACATTGTAGTACATTGTAGAAGGAACATACCTACCTTTAATAAAACTGTGAATTGGGAATAGTTTTCTGTTATTCAAATAAATTGAAAGAATTCTTATCGAAATAAAAATTTAACTATTCGGCCAGTAAAATAAGGATTTAACCTTGTCATGAAAGATAATAAGCTACAAACTTGTATACATCTTTGTTTTGACATTTTATAAGTTGTCTCAAAAGTAACATTTGATCTCGTGTACGCGTGTCAAGATATTCAAGGTCAAAGGTCACGAAAAACGGTTTTTTGTAAATATCTCATTTCCTTTGCTCTAAATGACATTTTGAGTTATTAGAGAAGTTGTAGAGCATAAAATTTTCTATAGATTTGGTAATAAACAATATTTTATAGATTTTACCGTTTTTGAGATAGAGTGCAAAGAACAGAGAACGCTTATTGTTAGCTGTATGGGCCGTATGTATGATAACGCTTGGTCAACTGTGGTATCCAATAAACATAAACGATTTAAAAAGTTATTTAATAATATACTAGTAGTGACGTTAAAATATAATAAATAAAACTAGCTGTCGGATCCAATTTTACCCGGGGATATAAAATTAAACTATATAACGTATAATGCTGTGGGGTGCAATCCTTTAGGTCCACACAATCAACTTCCCAACATGGTATGACTAACAATACTTGAATACTGATTACTTATTGTTTCCATAATTAATATTACTATGTTATAGTTTGTAAATATTTTTTTAATATGTATGTATATGTAAAATTTTAATGGAATTTATCAGAAATAAAACTCACCCTTTGTATTATGGATATTAGTTTTCTAATATCCTAATAATGTCAATAATATAATGCACATTTTTAGAAAAACTAATCTGACAGTTTGAATTTTGAATTGTGTTGTTTCCAAGGCAACATGAATTATTAGATGTATTTATTAGTATGAAATTCAAATTTTGATGGTGGTTTTCATCCCTTTAATGGCTGTTTGGACCCATATAAAAAATAAATACTGAAATACACGTTTTATTATTTGTATTGTATAGTATTTATTCTAAGTTCCGACTAAATTCGACCAAGAAAAAAAATAAAAATGAAAAAATCATTTCTTTCAGATCATATTCACGTTAAGACGCTTCGATTAGCACCCCAACGAAGTCAATAGCATTTTTTGTTCGCGAGATTTCGTCCCGGAAAAAAATGACACGTACGTACATACACACACACACACACACACACACACACATACATTTTTCTGAAAATAGTGTCAATATACTCTAATGCCCTTGAAACATGAAAATATGTTAAAATTTTTGATTTCGATTTTCGGACCAATTACAATAACTCCCTATTGGGAAGTTAATAACAAGTAATTGTCTAAACGTCAAAAAATTTAATAAGCAAGGAAACGTAGCGAGCTTTCGATTCACAGAATCATCGTCAGGCTATTTTAGTATATAAAAAGTTATTTATATACTAAAAATATTATAATTATGAAGAATAATAATATTTTTTTAATTTATATTAAGGGGCCATACCAGTGTGAAATTTTCAAAAAATCAAAATTTTTTGCCTTTTTGGAGAGTTTATAGTTTCAAGAATATTCTGTGAAAATTTCAAGGCCGTATCTCTAATACTCTCTAAACAGCAGCCTTCTAAAGAGCGACCGCTCGCAGATATGAAATGCCCAGGAGCTGACGTTAAATGCGTTTTTCTCGAAATTAGATTTTTCAAATTTGCTGACATTGTAACTCAAAGAGCAATTATCCGATTTACTTGAAATTTGAACTGAGTACTCTTGAATATATTTATTCTACGATGAAGTAGGATATTTTAGATTGGATAAAAATTGACGATTTGGCATTAAAAATACGACCATTTTATAGGCAATAAAACAGACTTTTTTTTCATAACTACGCCATTTTGTTAGATTTTGATATTTTTCGAAAATCTTAGTTCATCGTACAGGAAATACCTTCCAGTTTAACCACATTATTTCATTTTTCAATTTCGACTACTCCATCGTCCGGAATCATGACCGCAGTGGAGGAGATTTTTTTTGGCGCCACCATAAGTCGCTTAGATATCGATATTTTTACGTGAAAAAATTATAAAATACACGTCTAATATAGCTAAATATATTCTCAATTTTTCAAAATATTTCATTGAGTATTTTACTTTCAAAAAATTTCCGAAAATCACCCAAATTTCCAACGTTTACTCTGGTATAGCCCCTTAATAATAAGATATTAAAATGAAATATTTTAGATACATTTTAATTATACTTTTATTTACCAACGACCAACAGTTTATCAGAAATCTACTACAATTCATTTAAATGTGAAGGGGGGATTCTGATATTTTCATTATTCATATTATTAATAGCTAGTATGTAACATAATATTATGTCATGTCAACTGACGCAGTTAGTTAGAGGTGTAAGCTTAGATATATATTAATTTTGTCTTTATAAAATGTAAAATAGAGCAACAAAATCCATATATACCGCAACTTAATTCTATACTTATATTATGTACAGTTTTGTGGCAAGATTTCGTTTTTAATATATTCCCGAAATAAACTTTAATAAAGAAATACGAGAATCGTTAAATCCACAAAACGATGTACATTGTACATATACACGTTTTAGTCAGACGTTTCTATTTTACGTTATTTGTGTTAATATAAGAACTTTTCTTCTACTCGACAATATATTTCTTTATATATTAAAAATTGGCGACCATAAAAAAAAGATATCAAGACAATATAGAAGTCATAACACCATTCTTACATGTACAACAGTGACGTCTCATCTAAAGACAGTAAGGGGGAAAAAAACTTTTTACTTTTTTTATTTTAATATAAAAAAAATAGCTTTAGTAATTTTAAGGGGGAAGCCACTGTGACGGAAAAAAACATTTTTTTAATGTATACATATTCATAAATATGTATACAAAAAATTTAGTTTAAATTCCGAAAATTGACGGAGTTACAGTCAATTTAGTGACGGCCGGTTATGACATAACAAAAACATTAAACACGTTTATCTAGAAATGATATTTTTCGAGCTGGTTGACACGATTCCTCCAAGACTAATGAACCAATTTCATATTTTTTTTAAAATTATTTTCGTAATTGTACTAGCTATCGTTGCACGTAGCCGATTTTTGAAATTTTGATAATTACTATTTTTAAAACCGCTTCTAATAAAAATAAAAAAATTAAAACGATTGCTATTTTATGAAAAAAAAAATTAAAAAAAAAACGGTTACGTGCAACAATAGCTACATTCATATAGATATTGATAAAAATTTTATTTATTTTTTCCATATAACTCTTCTCGAAATTTCGAGTAAACTATAGAGAAAAATTTTTTTTTTGGTCGTCACATCGAGGCTCATAACTTTGTAAATATTTAATATTTATCAATAAAAATTGATATTAAATAAGTTGAATAAATACTTAATAAAACGTCCTTTACCTGATTCAAAAATAATTAGCTATATCTGTGAAAAAAATTCCCAAACATTGACAATTTTTTGACCCGTCATAGTGTCTCTATCCCCCTTAATCATTTAATTTTGAACATATTTTATTGAACATTATTTTATTTATATGTTTTGTAGATTAACATTTTTAAGGGGCTGAGGGGGGGGGGGCGTGTGGGGGTTAAAAATCTTCATAAAAGAGCTTATATAGTTAATATCGAAATGAAATATTTATTATTAAAAAAATATTTTTGTATTGATCCAATCTAGTATCTAAGGCAACATTTTTTATTTTATTTTTAAATACATACAGCACGCTACTGGTGAAGTACATCTACCCACACACAGACACACACACGCACATACAGACAGACACACAGACACAGTGCTGCCGTCTATAGAGACCATAAGGAAACTGCTATGAACCGCTCCTTTTTCAGTACTCGAAATGTTCCGTCAACAACTCGAATTGTTGTTTTTTCTTACCCCCTCCCTCCGAAAGCAATGATTGGACATACGATGCGTTTTATTTATTGAATTCTTTCACCCTACGCCACTGATGTTGACCATTTTCACTCAGAGGGAAAAATGCTTTGCCGTTTATTATTGCGGTTCATTCTATATATAGCTTACGGTTTTTATTTTGCTTGCGTGGACATTGTGAATTAGATATATAAATATATAGTAGAAACCGGTTATAAAGGCATCGAAGGGACCGGTCATATTGGTTGTAAAAAGCGGATAGTCGTAATAACCGGTATAAGTGCAATTACAGTGGTGCCTCGCATAACGAACTTTCTGTTCGTTCATTGTGCGACTCGCTCAACGAACTGCATCGTGTTTAATTTTGCCGCCCGAACGCTCCTACGTATCACGAAGTCGCCCGAACTTCCAAGATCGCACGCAGTCGATGCTCAAACTTGCATGAACATGCATCAACGCGCGTCTTTCGTTCTTTTCTGCGCTTAACTCACACACCTGTTTGTTTTAATAAATGTAATTTTGTGTGTGTATATTATGCGAGTTCTAAAAAAAAGCAGGAAGGTGATTTCTGTTGAAATGAAACAAGAAATAATTAGAAAGATGATTTGACCCTGCAAGCCTCGGTAGACTCTCCTAAATCTGATTCTGACTAAAAAATAAAAAAACTTATGTACAATCTTTTTTATGTTACAGTACCATATTTTATGCTACAGAACGAATTAAAATTTTTAATATGTATTGTTATGGGAAAACGCGTTTCGCATAACGAACTTGCTCCCGGAACGAATTAAGTTCGTTATGCGAGGCATTACTGTATATGGGATTCAGTTGTACTTTTTAACTTCCCAATAGGGAGTTATTGTAATTGGTCCGAAAATCGAAATCAAAAATTTTAACATATTTTCATGTTTCAAGGGCATTAGAGTATATTGACACTATTTTCAGAAAAATGTCTGTGTGTGTGTGTGTGTGTGTGTGTGTGTGTGTATGTACGTACGTGTGTACGTACGTATGTACGTACGTATGTATGTACGTACGTGTCATTTTTTTCCGGGACGAAATCTCGCGAACAAAAAATGCTATTGACTTCGTTGGGGTGCTAATCGAAGCGTCTTGACGTGAATATGATCTGTAAGAAAGGATTTTTCGAAATTCAACCCCTACGGGGGTAAAAAGGGTGTTTTTTTCATTTTTATTTTTTTTCTTGATCGAATTTAGTCGGAACTTAGAATAAATACTATACAATACAAATAATGAAACGTGTATTTCATTATTTATTTTTTATATGGGTCCAAACAGCCATTAAAGGGATGAAAACCACCATCAAAATTTGAATATCATACTAATAAATACATCTAATAATTCATGTTGCCTTGGAAACAACACAATTCAAAATTCAAACTGTCAGATTATTTTTTCTAAAAATGTGCATTATATTATTGACATTATTAGGATATTAGAAAACTAATATTCATAATAAAAAGGGTGAGTTTTATTTCTGATAAATTCCATTAAAATTTATCATAAACATATTAAAAAAAATATTTACAAACTATAACATAGTAATATTAATTATGGAAACAATAAGTAATCAGTATTCAAGTATTGTAAGTCATACCATGTTGGGAAGTTGATTGTGTGGACCTAAGGGATCGCACCCCACAGCATTATACGTTATATAGTTTAATTTTATATCCCCGAGTAAAATTGGATCCGACAGCTAGTTTTTTTAGTCGTCAAAACCGTTACGTCGTATTAACCGGTTTCTAATGTATTATGTTAATTTGTGAAAAAAGTGTGACCTTGTAATAGGGGAAAAAGGTGATTCTTGTCATATTTATATACGGAGAAAAATGGAGTCGATTTTTGAATAATAATTACAGTTGCTGCCGATTAAATATTTCAATTTTGTATCAATCAATTTTAACCAGTAGCGTAGGTAGGGAGGGGATTAAGGGGATCAATCCCCCCCCCCATGAGTCTACAAAAATTATAAAATGACTATGATATATGAGTATTTTTTAAATAATGAATACATCTATGTGAAGAATATAACCATTTTTGTATTTTGCTCCAGATAATCGCAAAAAGCTATCTACGCCACTGATTTTAACTAACATGTATACCTACCTATTATCAATTGAGTAACTTCTAGATTGTGTAAAGTATTAATTATATTAACAGTATATTTGTTTATTGTTATAACAAATTAAACTATACCAATAATATAGATTTAGATCCTGCACACAATAATTACTAATTGATATTGTAACTTTAGTAATTTAACAAACACGTGAACTACCCTGACAAGAATTACAATATTTAGTACCGTTATTTCAAGATTGATACTTCAAATAGTTAATATTTTCTGTGAAAGTTCTTTCTGAACAATTCTTTTTTAAAATGTAACACTAATAAAGACAAAACAAACCATATTAATATATATAAAAGAGTTTGTCCTTAACCACTCACTCACTCACTCACTCACTCACTCACTCACTCATATATCAACGTACAGCCCAAACCCCTTGACCTAGAATCGTGAAATTTCGTAGGTGCCTTCCTTTTATGATGTAAGCACCCACTAAGAAAGGATTTTTCGAAATTCAACCCCTACGGGGTTAAAACAGGGTGTCAAAGTTTATATAAAAAAATATTTTTTTTTGTTCGCATTTAATTGAAACTTATCGAACATACTCTAAAATACATATAAATAGTGAAACGATTATTTCAGCATTCCCCAAAATTTAACCCCTAAGGTGTTAGGGGGGTGGAAAAATTTGTAAAATATATTTTTTTTATTCACCGAATGAAACATGGCACAAGTAGGTACTCTACAAGAGAAATATCAGTTACGAAAATTCAACCCCTATGGGAATAATAATAATAACTGTTAATGATATTAAAATAAATTCGGACAAATTAATATTCTATTATAAATGAAAGTTCGGCGGGGACTAGGATGGATTTAATCTGCAATAAAAGAATTTGATATTCAACCCCTAATGACGAGATTAGACGGGAATTAGTTTAAAAAAAAAATTCACTAAGATCCGGGATATTTACGTTTTTTTTATAAGTTATGAATAAAAATCAATATAAAAAAATGTAATATGTCATCCCCTATTACTTATAGAGGGTTATAATAAGTTTACGCGAGCGAAGCCGCGGGATTCCGCTAGTATAGAATATGTTATTAAAAATTTAAAATAAACTTAATTAAAAAAGACGTCCAAAACGTTAAATATTCTTTTCTAAAATGTATAATATGTATTTAGATAAATTTCAAATGATACAAATAAGTGATTATCAAAACATACTAATGAATAAAGTGAACAAGAAGAGCCCCGAATAAATTAAATTACAGCAAAATTCAAGTAGAATACAGGGCATAGAACATTTATTTAACTTTTATCTCGTGAAGGTTAAATGTATTTAGTTATGAAGATTAATTTGAACTTCTCTGTTGTTCTTTTATCTCGAAATACTGGCTTAATTAATGCAAAGATACGGAAGCAATTCTGAAGCAAATGCGATCAACTATTTATTACATATACCGGGTGGATAATTTTAATGGAGAATAACTCGACCGATAAGTGAAATAATAAAAAAGTTTTTAGATAAAAGTTGTACGGCTTGGAGGGGGACATAGACGTACTTGGATGAATTTTTTTTAGGTGGTGTTATTCAAGGTGGTATGAAGGTCAACATCATTTTTTAAATAGGAACCTATAGTTTTTATCAAGTAATTTTATTTAACGTGAATAGACACGAATATTTCATTGAAAACTTTTTTTTAACAACTTAACCTTTCCAAGATATCAAACAAAAAAGAAAACCATAGAAACCATAAATTTTAGAGAAAAAGTATAAGAAATAAAAAATGTTTATTTTGATCTAATAAAACTAAAGAATTATTTTAAAAATTTTAAAACTTCTTTAATTTATTTTATTTAAGCAATAAAAAAAAAACAATTAAAAAAATTTTAGAATAAGTTTTAAAATTTTAAAAATAATTCTTCAAGTTTTATAAGACCAAAATAAATATTTTTTGTATGCTTTTTCTCTAAACCTGATGGTTTCTAAGTAAAAAAATTATTGAATGTTCAAAATCTCGAATTATTTTGTTAGATATCTTAGAAAGGTTAAGTTGTTGAAAAAAAGTTTTCAATGGAAGATTCGTGCCTATTCACGTTAAATAAAATTACTTGATAAAAACTATAGGTTCCTATTTAAAAAGGATTGTGTGGTTTTATGAAACCATGGTAAAAGTGAAACTTTTTTTCACATTATAGACATTTAACTAAAAATTTTCGAAATAATAAATTCAAGCACTCAAAATTGAAATAAATCCATAAACAACAACATGCACTAGCAAAAAGTTCTAATAATTCTAATAAATTCTATATAAAAACCAAGATCTTTTTTCCTTTTTCTATAAGCACGTGCTCTGTCGGCGTTCTGTTTAAATTAATTGATCGTCATTCATTTTTGCACTATTCTTTTTCGTTGATCAGTTTTTTGGACTCACTAGCTGTGTCGTTGTTTACCAAAAGCAAATAAATAACAACATTTACATTAAACACTGAGAAATTACAATACAAACTTACTAAATATGTATAATAGCACACAGTACATAAACTGTCATACAATGAATGGCTGCTTGTTCCACGCATGCGCAGTCCAAACGTCACGCGACATGCAACACACAGACCAAAAAGTTTGAGACGATGTAATAAAAATTTCACTTTAAAAATGATGTTGATCTTCATCGTCAATTTAGCTGAGTTATCAGCCATCAACGTTTCGTCTCAAATAACAGTGGGGATTTCTACATGGCTCTTTCTTTTATGAATAGAACCGTTAAACCTATTAAGTGGGAGGGGCGCTATTAACTGTGTTTGTAGTTGTTGGAGAAGTAGGGGGGGGGGGGTTAAAGGAGGTTGTGGGTAATGTAGAGAACAATGCCTCAATGGTATGTTTATTAGATGTATTTATTGTACCTTGCGGTGTGTTTATAGCGCTGTTCGTTGATAGGTTATAATGTAGTGCAGTTGACACAGTTCTATGAAACTATGCGAGTAGGGGGGGGGGGTGACGAATTTAAGGGGGTTGCTAGAGCGTTTTGTCTGTGCAGGATTGAGAAAACAGAGAAAATCTTTACTGTATTTTGTTGTATTTGTTTTTTGGTATCTAACAGAACAGGTACTAAAAATATTGGGTTGGGGTAGTTATGGAAAATATTAGTTAGTTTAGGTTGGAGAATAGTAGGAGCAATGTGGTCAATTTGGATTTCCACCCAATTCTGTTTTTCCACGATCTTTTTTTACACGGTTTTGATTCAACATGGTTTAGACAAAAAATTGATTCTGTTTTTGTACGATTTCATTCGATTTAGCACTATTAAAAAAGCTTTTCGATTTTTTTTTAAAGAAAAATATTTTTATTATAATTGAATCGGTGAGTGAAAGAACAATACAAGTGCCAAAAATGGCAATTTTAACTGAGATAGGCAAAATGTTTAAAATTTATAGCTCTATCACATAGCAAAATAATAATACATCGACCAACATCGTACGTGCGGCGGGGGGTAGTTTAATTTTTTTTACAATTACTTTTCTTTACTTTTCTGACGAAATCCTCGAATTTTACTACCATATTATTTCTTGGAAAGTCAAAAATGAAGATTCTGACTAAAAATTACAAATAATTTTTTTTGTAAAATAATAAAAAATAAAATAATAAAGCCGAAAATAAAGCAATAAAAAAAAAATTTGCATTTTTTTTTAATTGAGTGAAAGAACAGTATAACTGCAGGTCATTTTTTTCAAATATCTTTTTTTGCAATTTTTTTTAAATTTATTTATGTACGTATTATGATCGGTTAACATAAGTTCTATAATGTCACAATACATAATTAGACCAAATAACCCATAGTTCTCCTTTAAAACAGTTTTTTTCGTTTTTCTCAAAATGGTCATTTTAGAGATATATCGTTCTTTCACTCACCGATTCAATTAATATATTTTATCCAACTAGAGCATGTGATTTCGAATTTTGTTCAAATCATATGAATATACATATAACATGACTTTATCTAAATAAAAATGATATCAGAAAAACAATCTCACACAAAATAGACTTCATATCTGCCCAATTTGAGTACACTGTATTATTTTTTTCTAAATATTAAAAAAAAGTTTGTATTTTATATTTAGATAAATAAATATATTGAATCTATTTCATCTTTTTTTTGGGGGGGTTAATGGGTAAAACCACTGACGATTTATGACCGATCCTAACACTATTATTTAATTAAAATTTAATTCAAAGTGTTTAACTAATTTTCGCCCCCAACCTTCCCCCCCCCCCCTTTAAAATAATACTACAACGGAAGTGTAAATATTAATTAATCGGTTAATTGAATACAAAATCAATATATGAGAATATCTGATAGACAGCAACAACCCAGTTGTTTAACCCTTCAACACTTTACCAGATTTATAAACAAGAACGCTGCTATGTAAACAATACATATATAAAGTGAGTATTGTTCGATCAAGCATGGCTGTGATAGACCGGCAATAGCCAGCTACTATCCTCCGACTAAACATCCCCACTCCAAATACTCGCCTACTTCGATTGTACCACAATCCGCAGTGTGCTATGCATGGTGATGATATATACAGGGTGGTCCGGTTTGGGATACAGATATTTTAGGAGCTGATTCCCTGACTCATTGTGAGTAAGAAATTGTGCGGGAAGTGGGGGTCTACCTATAACACCCTCTGAGTTACAGGGTGTTTAAATATTTTTTTAAATAGTAGTTCTTACAATAAAGATTATTTCATAACTTCTAATGTAACGTATCTAGAGCAATCAAAATGAGTCAATTTCATAGGTAATTAACTAACATATTTTTCAGTATTAGGTTATTGCTATCCGTATTGTTATTTCCGAGTTATAGCTCATCAAAGTCGAAAAATATATTTTTTTGTTGAAATTTTTTAACAAAATGACGTTTTTCTCCAAAAGTACCCCTAACATGTTGTATTTTTTATCATTATTTTGGTACATCATAATGTTACCTACAAATTCACTATACAAAGTTTGGATGTGGGTCTTATAGTTTTCCAATTATTAATTAATCCTCAAAGTGATTATTTGGCTACCTGCCCTATTAAATGAAATAGTCAATAAATTTATTTTTTATAACTACATAATTTTATTATTTATTATTATTTACCATAAAAATAATTATTTTCCGGAAAACTGTAAGACCCACGTCCAAACTTTGTATAGTGAATTTGTAGGTAACATTATGATGTACCAAAATAATGATAAAAAATACATGTTAGGGGCACTTTTGGCGAAAAATGTCATGTTCATAAAAAAATTCAACAAAAAAAGATATTTTTCGACTTTGATGAGCTATAACTCGGAAATAACAATAGGGATAGCAATAACTGTAATACTGAAAAATATGTTAGTTAATTACCTATGAAACTGACTCATTTTGATTGCTCTAGATACGTTACTTTAGAAGTTATGAAATAATCTTTATTGTAAGAACTACTATTTAAAAAAATATTTAAACACCCTGTAACTCAGAGGGTGTTATAGGTAGACCCCCACTTCCCGCACAATTTCTTACTCACAATGAGTCAGGGAATCAGCTCCTAAAATATCTGTATCTCAAACCGGACCACCCTGTATATGCATGCACTAGTTTAAAGTTTCAATTATTTAATTTTGTATTGTGTGGTATTTTATTCTGATGGAAAATATATGTTTTTTTTTAAATGTATGTCTATAGTATTTCATAGTGCTTAATAAAGTATTTGAAAATATTGATAATACATTCTAAAATATTATAAATAACACTATGTAACAAAAAAATACTTTTGTAATATCACAGAGATTGAATAGAAAATTTAGGAGGCTTTTGGTGGCATGCTGTAACCGGATTTGTTGCCCAATTGGTTTCATCACGTCTGGGTTTTGAGATATTCTAACCTAAAAGTTCATTGGCAATGTTAAAGAATTTATTATCAAGTAGGTAATTTGTTTCTAAAGTTTTCGGTCACGATCTTTTCTCTTTAAAATGAGTTTTAACTTTTTACTGTACGATTTTTTAACCGAGATGTACTAGTTTGAAGATATGATAGAGTGTAATATTATAGACACAATCAACTTTACTACATATATCTTCAAAGTAGTATATTTCGGTAAAGAAAAATCGCATAGTAAAATGTAAAAAATCATTTTAAAAAGAAAAGATAGTACTATTCGAAATCATGAAAGAAAACTTCAAAAAAAAAATTACCTTCTTAGTAATAAATTCCCCAACATTGCCAAAATCGTCATTTTTGGACTTTTAGGTTCGGATATCTAAAAAAACCTGACGTGTTGGAATCATTTGGGCAACGAATTCGGTTTCAGCATGACAAATACCTTTTAAATCACCTATTCAAGTTTCTGTGAATTTTTGTCGTTGCATAGTGTAATAAGTGGTATGTAGATACACATACTAAATATTAAAATATGGTGGTGGAGGCGCAATGTAGTAAAGCCAGACCCAACCAACCAACCAAGTTTCATTAATATCGGTTCAGTCGTTCATGAGTTATGCGTGTGACAAGGATTGGGGGACAGACAGACACACAGACACGGAACAAAAAGTGTTTATCTTGACCTGAAACGGATAAATAAAATATTGTTACATATACTTTACTAACTTGACTAAAAAGCGAAACTAAATATGGCTATTTGTTGATAAGGATGCATTTTCTGAGGTATACTTATGTTAACTTGCTGTCTTAATTTTTATCATAGAACACGAATATCAATTTATAATTTGTAATTTGAAGCATCCGTATTAAGTTAAATTCTGCATGCTTTCTTTTCCATCGATATTTCTCGAAAACGGTTTATCGTATGATAAATAAGCAAAGTATGTTTTTGTGTATTTTGTGTCATAACCTTAAATAAGTACCCAACTTTATAAAAGAATTAAAAAACAAAAAAAACTAGATCAAAGTCGATGGGCCCTCTAACCCCATACAAAATTATAACTTTAATACGAGAAATCGATAACACTTATTATTACTAAACAGAATACCAAATTTCATAATTTTATCACAAAGGGTTATCTAGATATTAAATAAAAACCCATTTTGAGCAACATCTTTGGAGGGCTGTAGTTCCCTAACGAAACATTTCCGGACACATGTTTATTAGAAGTTTTTTACTTAAAATATATTTCTTAATCTACTGTTTAAGTTTGGCACGACAGTGCTGAATCAGCCTGTATTATTTTAATATTTCAAAATACTGTTATTTACGTTTGTGTAAAAAGGTAAAAAATCAATAAAAAAACGTTTGACACAAAATTCTGATACTTGAGTCTTATAGCGGAGATTCAGTTCTACAATTTTCATTCTTATAAACTTTTTGGTAAAATTAGCCGTTATGGAAATATTTACGGTGAAAATCTTGTTATACCGATTTTTCCTTACACTTCAAAAACTACCCTTCACTTTGAGCATTGAATGCGAGAGTAGGCTGATGATTAGCCAAATAGTGCAATGACATTTTTTACGTAAAATTTCATGTTTAATCTTTAATTCCCATAATATTTTTTCTCCGAGCGGTAGTTCGGATGAAAAATGAGAAAAACTAAAATAAAATTCACTCCGGGGGTAGTTTTTCACGTGAAAGGGGATGTTCCATCCACGATTTAGGTGGGAACTTTTCGGGCTCTTATTCCGAACCCTTCTGAGAGTACGTGTACAAAATATCAAAACTTTATGATTTTTTTTCTTCTTTTTGGCAAATTTTAATTTAAATACCGTTGACTATGTACAGAAATCGACCAAAATAATTTTTACTAAATCCGTCTCTGCCTATAACAATGCGTGTGTGTGTGTGTGTGTGTGTGTGTGTGTGTGTGTATTTTATTTGCATATAATTAATCTTGTTTGCTAGCTTTGGTAAGCATATAATTGTAACTGTTGTAAACACCCCGGAAACTAACTTATGATGTAACATAAAGTTCTATTCAACAACAAAAAAGACTTGGAAGTAATATTTATATTATATTTAAAACACTTTTTAAACTTTTTCTACCCGGAAGTGTATTTTTATATTTATATTTCAAACTTAGATACAAATAAAATAATGATTTAACAATTTAATGGTAATTATATTAATAATTGAATCCAGTAGGCTTTGAACGATCAATACTAGACTCCTAATGAGAACCTTTTGTAAGTTTGAAACACGTATTGATTTTTGTTTACTTGAGATATTTAATTTTTATTAAATTGCCCCATATTATAATTACTGGAAGGTTGGTAAATACCTTTTACTGTTTATTTAAAAAAGCTTTTCCTACACTTCTTAATGGTTATTAGATTTTAAAGTTTTCTTATATTGGTAATTACTGTTTCAATTGAACAAAAATATGCAAGCTGTTGAGAAAAGTGCAAATATAGCTGACTAAGGAATTAAAGTCTTCAACGTCAGCATGTTATGTGCTTGTGCGCGGCGTTTAATTCGTATCAGGATTGGACTTGGAAAATTAGAAAATATTTTGTTCTAAAATTATAATTTAAGGTAGTTGGTCCGTAAACATTCTTTAAGTCAGATTTTGTTTAAATTTCACAGGAATATTCCCTAGATTAATTTCTGAAAAATAGCCCATTTTTATTAAAATTGTCATGAAAAACGATCTCAAAGTTTATATTTTTAACACAGCTTATATGGACTAACCGTACACCAACGTAACGTTTTATTAGATAACATTTAAACGAATCGTCAGTTTTCCATAAAAAACTGACATGTTGTATATTTATATGAAGGAAAATAGTATACAAAAAATTGGAATTATTGACCATCCCGTTATTAAGATTTAACCAGATTTAACTACCAAACCATCACATAAATTACAGTATTGTTGACAATGTGGCAACAACGTATTCATTTGATTATAGTAAAAAATACATGAAATAATGAAATAATTTTTTAGAAAATATGATAAGTGGATTGAAGGGAATTATAATCGATTTCGTTAATTATTAATATATTCTGTGGTAGTTTAGATGATAAAATATAATCATTTGACAAGTAGTAAATAGTAGATAATGTACAGCGTTGCCATGATCATTTCTTTAAATTAAAAATATGTACTCATGGCCTAATGTGATCACATTATGATGGACCAACTACCTTAATATACCGGGTGGTCTATTTAAATTGAGACAAGCAAATATCTCGAAAATTAAGGTTTTTCAGAGAAAATGTTTGTTAAAAAAGTTTCTGGGTTAAAAGAGGGAAAACCAATGGAAGTAAAATTTTTGATTTTGAGTGGAGGTTTTAAGGGCAGACTAACGTATTTAAATTATTTTTTTTCCAATTTTTTTTTATTCGATTTTCTGAATGAAAAACTTTTCAAGAATATTGTGTGAAAATTTTACACGGATCGGAGCAAAACTAACGAAGTTACAGCAGTTTAAAGTGAACCGGGCGCTCATGAATGGGCGCGATCAACTGACTCCATGCGTATAAGTAAAGCGGGAAAAAACAACTAAATAAGGCAGAATTCGTCGGAGACAGGAGCAAAAAGATGCATTAGACATTATGGACGATAGCAACATCCTTTATGGACCTGGCATCGATGATTCAGTGTGAGGTAAGCCGAAAAAACTTATGAACGTTTTATTCTAAATTTTTTAGTGTTTAAAACTTTAAAGCGTTTTTCCCACAACTCACGTTTTCAAAGTCGGTGCCCCTCATAATTTCAAAACTACTGCACCGATTCTTTTGAAATTTTGAAGACTATTTCTGTACATAATTTAC
The DNA here is from genome assembly GCA_949319165.1 of Sialis lutaria. Taxonomy (NCBI): domain Eukaryota; kingdom Metazoa; phylum Arthropoda; class Insecta; order Megaloptera; family Sialidae; genus Sialis; species Sialis lutaria. Next base: position 36,811,987 of record OX439234.1, read on the forward strand.
GAGGTAACGCTGGAGAGTTTTTTTCAAATTTGTCAATATTTTTTATTTTATAATAAAAAATTACCCGATTTTTTTGGGCAAAAATCGCGATTTTCACTTCAAAGTGTTCCCAAAAATTGAAAAACAGAAATTTCGAAAAACCCCCCCAGCGTTACCTGGGGAAAACGATTAGCTAACGAACAATTTTTTATTTTTTTATTTCAGATGATCCAGGACCGAGTTATGAGGGGCACCGCAATTCAACTTTTTTCCGAGACGCCTCCAAATAATTGCCGCCATTGCTGTAGTATTTAAAAAAAATTTTATGAAAATTTTACAAAATATTCTTCGAATGTTATACTTTGATGTACCATTAGTTTAAATAAATAAATATTAACTGTGTTGTCGGAAAAAATTCATAAAAATGTGCCTTTTTCTGTACGAATTAACGTTAGTCTGCCCTTAAGGTCATTTTGGGGTCAGCTTCATTTTTTTAAATGGAAACCTATTTCTTTTTTTACATATTCGTATCTTACAGAAAAAAAGAAACCACTTTTATCTGAGAAGTTTTTTCAAAATCCTCAATTTTAACCTATCTTTTTTTAGTAAAAATATTGAAAATATAAAAAAAAAATCTTTTAAAAAATCCTAAAATTAAAAAAAATCATTTTTTAAATTTAATTGTTACTTAAACATGCAAAGTTAATAATTATAAATAATAATTTCGATTTTTTTTAATAAAAACAAAAAAAAAATTAAAAAAAAAATAGATTTAAAAAATGCCCCTGAACTTGAGGATTTTGAAAAAACTTCTTAGACAAAAGTTGTTTCTTTTTTTCTGCAAAATACGAATATCTAAAAAAATAAATAGGTTTCCATTTTAAAAAAATGAAGTTGACCCTAAAAAGACCTTAAAAACTCCACTCAAAGTCAAAATTTTTACCTTCATTGGTTTTCTTCCTTCTAACCCTGAAACTTTTGTACCAAACATTTTCCCTGAAAAACCTTAATTTTCGAGATATTTGCTTGTCTCAATTTAAATAGACCACCCGGTATATGTGGCTTGAAAAGTACCTAGATTTGCCACTAATGTAAGTGGTACTGTTATCTTAATTTGACTAAAATTTTTTTATTATTTATTGCAAGTAATACAATATTTAGGACAATATCAAGATTACTACATCAAATAGCATTATTATTTTTCGTTAGGTTAGTTTTTGCTTTAAAGTAAATATAGTTTAATAAAAAAACAACCAAATGAGGCTCTGCACGTGGTGAATTTTAAATAAGGCCTCTTGAAACGGTAACATTAAAAACAGCAACTAGATTTTACATATATTGGAAATACGCTAAGCAAATGGCGTCGGGCGGCACGGGTAGCGCGAAACATCGATAAGTGAGAATAGTCTTGTTCTATGCATCCATCTGTCACACGCGGCTGCTGACAACGCCGACCGTGATCTCTTCAGTAAAGACTGATTTCACCATTAGTGATAAGTTATAGCGTGCATGAGACACTATCATTTATTATTATGTCAGAAATAGTGACATTTTCGTATGGACGTGTCTGCATAGGTTTCTATATTATGTAAAAATATATAAAGTATGCAACTGGTTTTGATATTTAAAAGAGTAAAATAGTGCCGTAATGGATCTATGCGCAAAATACTTTTTAAAGTGAAACTTTTATTACATCGTCTCAAACTTTTTGGTCTGTGTGTTGATGCATGTCGCGTAACGTTTGGACTGCGCATGCGTGGAACAAGCAGCCATTCATTGTATGACAGTTTATGTACTGTGTGCTATTATACATATTTAGTAAGTTTGTATTGTAATTTGTCAGTGTTTAATGTAAATGTTGTTATTTATTTGCTTTTGGTAAACAACGACACAGCTAGTGAGTCCAAAAAACTGATCAACGAGAAAGAATAGTGCAAAAATGAATGACGATCAATTAATTTAAACAGAACGCCGACAGAGCACGTGCTTATAGAAAAAGGAAAAAAGATCTTGGTTTTTATATAGAATTTATTAGTATTATTAGAACTTTTTAACGGTTTCATTTTTTAAAATTTTGACTGTCGCCATTCAAAAGAGCATAAAAAAGGATGAAAATTTTATATTGTAGTTTTTTTTTAAATTTTCATTATTTTCAGAGTTATTTGAAGAAATATGATTATTTTGTACATTTTCATAGGGGTGTTTCACCCCCTTAAACCGTTTTACCGCAGCTATGATAATTTTTTCTGACTTATCTTGACCTCCTCTAACTATATATAAAGTTTTAACTCGATACGAATTTTCGATTTGAAAAGGTACCCTTCTTAGTATTGTAACGAGTTTTTTTTAACGTTAACAATTTATTTTTAATTTTTTTAGCTATCGACCCCCCCTTCTCCACTGAGCTTGGGCAACATAAAAAAACTGTGCGTTGCAGTATTAAACAAAGTCTCCCTTTGTGTCTGTCTGTCTGTCTGTTTATGATTTTTTCAGTATCTACTGAAAAGTGTTTTACAAGGAAAATATTAGAGTATAATTTGTGTAAATTAATCTGTGTGAAAAGTGAAAACAATAGGTTTATTGCAAATGAAATTTATATCCCCAGGTTTTTTTTTAATAAATGTATGTGGTAAAAATTTACCGTACGTGTATGGAAATATCTGGCGTAATATATGATAAAAAGGCCGCAAAGAAATATGGTATCGTTGGTAAAATTGAGTTTTTATTAAAATAATGAAAATTGAATATATGGATCTGACTTGAAATGAGTTATAGGGGAATAATTCTGACGAAATTTATTTAATGGGATAAAAAACCGATTTATTAATCCATTGAAAGCAGCTTTACATTTTCTGGTTTTCATTCTATTTCGTACGTCTATTCGTTCGGTGCTTTTATTCTTTAGTTTTGACCGAATCATCAATTTAAAAAATATATATGTATATACGATAGGTAACGCCCCTTCTCCCGTATGTATTGATAGTTTAAAACCTTATTTTGCTTCCTCGCAATATCGAAAATACGAAAAGCTTTGTGATCGTTTTAAAACGAGAAAAAAAATTTGTTCTCCGATTTTAAAAATTTTACCGGATCTATCCGTTTCAGGTCAAGACAAACACTTTTTGTTCCGTGTCTGTCTGTCTGTCTATCTGTGTGTGTGTGTGTGTGTGTGTGCAGGGCCGGATTTAAAAATTTGCCGCCCGTAGGCACTTGCGAAAATTGCCGCCCTTTTCGATTAAAAAGTTAAGATTTTGTTATCAAAAAAAATCTGAAGACCTTTTTTTTTAGCTCCTCCAGGTAAAATTCATGTCTCTTTCTTACTATTTCTTTCTCATACCATAATTTGCCGCCCCCAAAAATTTGCCGCTATAGGCAGCTGCCTACATTGCCTGCATGGTAAATCCGGGCCTGTGTGTGTGTGTATGTGTGTGTCTGTGTGTGTGTCTGTCCCCCAATCCTTGTCACACGCTTAACTCATGAAACACTGAACCGATATTGATGAAACTTGGTTGGCTGATTGGATCTGTCTTGAGGACGGTCCCATTTCAAAATAATTAAAATTGTGTGTAAGGGGGAGGGGTGACATCCAAAAAGATTTATTTTTTGAAGATATCTCAAGAAAGACACATGTTACGTGAAAATTTTATAGAACCTTTTTTGTAGAGCATTCAATTCTCTATAATATAGGTCACCTACTTTTGTTGTAAAATATTCCCTTACAAAGATCTATCTCAATTTGACTTAAGAAAATCGTCATTTGTTTTTTAAAACTGCTATTTACTTTGACATATTAAATGTCATTTTGACGTTTTAAATGTCATTTTGACATTAGTATAGCAGAAAAATAATGATTTTGAGTGAAATTATCAAAAAATTCAAAATATACGACATAATAACCAGGCGCGTATTAAGAAAAATGTCAAATTAATTTTTTTTATTAAAATCGTATGAAAATTAAATGGTTAACCAATGACAGGCAGTTCATCTGAATACTTTATCGGTTTTTATTTAAATTGTTCAATAATTAACTACCTTTTATGAATTTAGCACGAGGAAGCACCGTGCATTTACAAGGCAGAGTATTTTTCAGTAGGTACGTAGCTATTAATATTTCATAAAAACTTTTAAACGTCAAAATACTAAAAAATATTTTATTTTAAATATCTTCCTTCGTCTAAACTCACAAACAAAAACTATATAAACATTTTTCACGCGCAGCTAACTTCACTGTAGTACAGTGTATAAAATACTTGCAAACATGTTGCACAAGTTTCCCTATACCGATAAATTCAGTTTTCAACATGTTAGCTGTAAAGTGTCACATTAATGGCGCCGCTCTATTAAATATTCACTCTCTAAGAAAACTTTAGTGCCAATGTATCGGTACTGCGCTAAAGCACGCGTAAAGGAGGGCCGTATATCACAAAACGTGTACACTCAGCGTTCTGTAGGACGACCATCCACAACAAGACGACCGTTCCGTAATACAATGTTCTAACAGTTCTATAGAACGTCTTTCCCCAACCCCCACCATAATACCAACATTGTGACTGCTATATTTCAACGCGAAATTTAAATTAACAAATTGACGTTAAAGTCTTCTATGTAGATTTTACACACAAAACTTGTGTTTTGGTGTGATGTGGAAAAAAAATGAAATTCAATACAAATTTTCGTTGAAATTGAAATATAATAAATAGTATAAAAAATGTGTAAGGTAGATTTTATTTAAAATTTGATAATTTGAAAACGATTAAAAAAGGAAATAACAAAAATAAATTATTGGCATATGATTGTATCGAAATCTATACATTTTTGATCCAGTATTAAAGCAACGAATAACAATTGTCTAGAGCAGCGGTTCTCAAACTGGGTGCCGCGGCACCCCAGGGTGCCGCGAGCGTATGCCATGGGTGCCACGGCAATAATAAAAAAAATCAGCTAAAATTATGAAAATATTAAAAAACGGCATTAAGATGCTAAAAGCTAAAATTTAAGTTGTCTTCTCTTACCACTGTCGAAAGAGTTTATTTTTTGTTTCACATTCAGACGTGTTTTTAAAAAAATGCATAAGGTGCAGTCGATAAGTAACGTTGTAATTACATTTTGAGTGATGTTAAGGTGGAAAATTTGGTCGGTAAAACAGTAACTGTAAGCCTGATCAAGTAAGTACAGTAAGGTCTCTTTTTACGCGGTAGGTACTTTTCACAGAAAACTGCATATAAAAAAATCGCTCAAAAAAGATATTGCTTACATTGTAAAATCTGGGATACGTTCCATAATTTTCTAAAATCGTGTAAAACCAAATCAATGAATTAAAAATAGGCCAAAATCGCATAAGAAAGTTTCTAGAAATAAACGAATAAGAATGCCTATAAAAATGGGTTGTTTTTTAATTTGAGAAGTAAAAAAAATTTGAAAATAAAAGACAACTAAAACACCGATGTTATTATTGCTTTTGTGACACGAAACAACTGCAAATTTAACAATTGGATTTAAAACTTTACTACAATTGATTTTAAATTTAACAATTGTATTTAAATTTTTAGTAAGTGTGGTGACTGCAGATTATTTTCTTGTGATATTGGCATATTCCCAATTTTTCAAATTTGTCTCATTGTTACTTTCGGAGATATTTTTTACGATTTTTTTAAATTTATTAAACGAAGATTTTAATAATAACAAAACGTTTACATAATTGAATTCCTTGAATTGTCAGCTTTCATTCCATATCTCACCGCCGAAACGGCGGATCTCTGAATTTGCATGAAAAAAGTCCGCGTAAAAAGAGACCCATCTTCACTTATATTTAGGTACCTAACCAAACTTCCTATAAATATAAAAGAAATAATGAAAAATTAATCAAAAGTTTCATTCGTCGCATTAAAGTTGCACTGGTTTTTCTTATTTTCCTAACTATTTAAACCGCTTTTTAAGGATAACTGTGCCGCGAAATTTTTCTATCCCGGCATGGGTGCCGCGAATTTTTTTTTACCCGACAAGGGTGCCGCGGCGAAAAAAGTTTGAGAACCGCTGGTCTAGAGTTCAATTCTAAGTCAGATATCGTTCACAAACAGCGCCATTTTTATTATGTACCTGTCAACTTTTAGGCGTGGTGGTGGGGGCTCCTCTAGCCGTTGTATTGTGGAATTTTTGAATTACCGATGCCGTCGTCCTATAGAACGCTGAGTCTATATATGCTTCTCTCTCCTTCTTGATTAATTGTATTAAACATACTACAAATATTGTGGGATCTTGATGCGCCATCGAATGAAAAATGTAGCGTAATTTTTACTGTTTCGATGGCTATAAAGTATTTGGTGTTTTAAAACATTTTATCTGTTTGTATCCAGAAGCCTAGATTCTTGTTTAATTAACCCATTAACGCCCGCCGTACCTCATTTTATAATTAGTGGTGCTGTCTATGGATATTAATTCACAATATTTCAGTTGGTAGAAGTGCAACAGACAAAATCTCTTAACGTTATTAGTTTCATAAGTGTTGTTTTAATTGTTCTCAATAATTTTTATATGAAAAGTACGTGGTATGCTAATATACACTCATCAAAAAAATAAAAGGATAATTTTTAATAAGCAAATTTATTACCAATTTTCAAACTGTTATATTTCCGCGAAAAATGATTGGATTTGCATGATCTGAAGCTCATTCGAAAGCTTGTACTTTCTAGTTTTTGAATTAAGAGCCCAATTATTTTGATCATCCCTTGCCGCTCTGTGCCAAGGGTTCAAACAGTTCAAAAAATTATCCTTTAATTTTTTATAAACTTTGAAAGCGTAACATTTTTGCAAACATTTTTTTACAAGAGAATCAATGGAATCTTTCGAAAGCTTGTTTCTTTCTCTTGAAAATTTGTTTTTTATCGTCCCCGTACGATTTTTTTTGACCGCGTTATTCACTGTCAAAGTAAAAATGACAGTGTTGACTTTAAACTCCTGTATATCCTGAAATAATCACCGCATAATGATCGGCTTGATATCATTAGAAAGCTGAAAGTATTCTCTTTAAAATCGTTGCACACGATTTTGTAAAGAAATTTTTTTTCCTCCCATGATATTCGTTTTAAAAACATGTTAATTTTTTTGATAAGTGTATTTTATCCAACTAGAGCATGTGATTACGAATTTTATTCAAATCATATGAAATAATTTAAATATACATATAACATGACTTTTAAATTAAATTTATCTAAATAAAAATGATATCAGAAAAGCACACATCTGTGCAATTTACTCGCTGTTATTTTTTTTTTCTAAATATTAAAAAAAATTACATTGCGCCTCCACCATATTTTAAAATTTATTGAAAATTTCATCCACATGAAATTTATATATTTTTATCTAATATAAAGTAGCCTATGTCCTTCCTCAGGGTGAAAACTACCTCCCCACCAAATTTCATCAAAATCGGTTCAGCAGTTTAGTCGTGAAAAAATAACAAAAATATAGTTATTTTCGCATTTATTTATATTATCGATAAAATAGACGTCAAATGTTATAACTTTATGGTATGATACATTATAATATAAGAAACAAAAAAACAATATCGTTAAATAACAGTCAAAATATTCAAATGAATATGATAGATGTATAAAGTTTCATTACTTTATACTTTTTTTTATTTTATTTTGGTTCTGAAAAGTCGTTCTATCAAATTTCAGTAGTAAAGGTGGCGCCACCAAGTCGTAACGGTGAAACGTTGAACTATAATCACTAAAGATATGTTGTAAACAGTGTATAAAGTGTATTTAATATGAATATAAAACTTGTAGGTTTATTGCAAGTGGAGGTACTTTGTTAAAATGTAGGAGTAATAAAAATTAACACATTTATTACAAGGGAACCTTTTCAAGTCGAAAATTTTGTATAGTTAGAGGAGGTCAAGGTAAGTAAGAAAAAATTATCTTAGCTGCGGTAAAACGGTTTAAGGGGGTGAAACACCCCTATGAAAATGTGCATAATAATCATATTTTTTCAAATAACTCTGAAACTAATGAAAATTTAAAAAAATCTACAATACAAAATTTTCATGATTTTTTATGCTCTATCGAATGGTGATAGTCAAAATTCGAAAAAATTAAACCGTTCACCCCCACCTCCCACCCACATTTCAAAGTGGAATTTTGACTATCGCCATTCGAAAGAGCATAAAAAATCATGAAAATTATGTATTGTAGATTTTTTTAAATTTTAATTATTTTCAGTTATTTAAAAAATATGATTATTTTGCACATTTTCATAGGGGTGTTTCATCCCCTTAAACCGTTTTACCGCAGCTAAGATATTTTTTTTACTTACCTTGACTTCTTCTAACTAAATATATACAAAGTTTAAACTCGATACGAATTCTCGACTTGAAAAGGTTCCGTTGTAAGTTAATTTGGAATGAAAAAATTAATTTACGATATAAAAATTTTAAAAATCATTACTAAAAATGAAAACACCTCAAATAAAATGACTTCGAATAGAATAATTTGTATTAATTAAAATTCACCACATGTAATATGAACATATTTCCCTCAGAATGCATAAATTATATATAATATATAATTGTATATACGTTAGTAAAATTAATAGTTGAAATATATGTACATACAGTGTACACATTGTATAACGCCATGAGTTCTTGAAATCCATTAAGCATCATTTAACCCCGTAACTCAGTTAAGCTTCTGGTATAATTTACCCTTTATATTGAATTATACCAAATTTTCCCTTTGCTATTAAACCTTGCTCATATTTTAACGTCATGAAGCGACCGCGCGACGTCAAGACAAAACTTGTTTTAATTTATATTTATTTATCTAAAAAAAGTCATGTATTTTAGTCATGCTACGATTATTTTGACAGCCGCCATTATTGCATATAGCGTTGATGACGTAGTACATCGGCTAAACATTTACAAATTAAAAATTGACAAAGTTTGAATTATTAAATTTAGATTTGAAGAAAATAGAAGTCTGAAGTGAAATTTAATTTTTTTCGTTTTTCAAAAGGTGTACAGTAGGAATGAGCACCTATTAAGAAAGAATTTTTCAGAATTCAACCCCTACGGGGGTATCGAAGTTTGTATAAAAAATATTTTTATAATCTATATCTATAAAAGAGTTTGTCCTTAACCACTCACTCACTCACTCACTCACTCATATATCAACGTACAGCCCAAACCTCTGGACCTAGAAACGTGTAATTTCGTAGGTGCCTTCCTTTTATGATACAAGCACCCACTAAGAAAGGATTTTTCGAAATTCAACCCCTAAGGGGTTAAAACAGGGTGTCAAAGTTTATATAAAAAAATATTTTTTTCGTTCGCATTGAATTGAAACTTATGGAACATATTCTATACTATAATGAAACAATTATTTCAGCATCTCCTAAAATTTAACCCCTAAGGTGCTAAGGGAGTGGAAAAATTTGTAAGATATTTTTTTTTGTATTCACCGAATGAAACATGGCACAAGTAGGTACTCTGCAAGACAAATATCAGTTACGAAAACCCTGGGGGGGGGGGGGGTAAAATTTTGATTAATTTAAAATTTTAATTGAAATTTAATGGGAACGAGGATGGATTTAGATATGTTTATCTGCATATCTGCTTTACTTATAAAGGTAAATTCCGGCAAAACAGCTATTTATTAAAATAAAATAAAGTGATATTCAACCCCTAATGGTGGGGGTAGACAGGGTCTGTGTCTTTGATATGTTTATCTGCATAGCTGCTTACGTTATAATGGTGGAGTCGGGCAAAATAATCTACAATAAAAAAATTCGATATTCAACCCCCTAATGGCGAGGTTACCCTCGCCATTAGGGGGTTAGTTTTTACAATTTTTAACAAAGATTCGAGATATTTACGTTTTGTATAGGTAGGTAATGAATAAAAATCAATATAAAAAAATGTAATATGTCATCTCCTATCACGTATGGAAGGTTCTAATTAGTTTCGAAGTTTACGCGAGCGAAGCCGCGGGATTCCGCTAGTATTTAATAAATTTTTAACAATATTAATAACTCTGTTGCGTATATGGTTGGGAGGGGGGGGGGTGGTAGGGGTACAGTACTTTTGGTGAAGGTAATTTTTTTTTTTAATTTGGTCAAACGTCACGTTTGATATGTAATTATCAAAGAATTTTAAATAGTTTGCCACAATTGTGACTTAGTTATTGTGATTTCACCATATTTGTTCTCTTTTTTGAAATATTTTAAAAATTTACTAAATTTTTTCTTATTTTCTTTTAATTTATGAAAACTGATATTAAATAGCCTGTTAATTTTATATTTTAGTATTAATTTTCGTAAAATATTTTTTTAACTATCTGCTATCGATTACCGCGGACTGACCCCAAAGTTAAAGTTAGTTTACTCTGTTGCGTGTATGGGGGGGGGGGTGATAGGGGTACAGTAAGGGGTGAACCCCTTCTAAGAAAAGATTTTTCGAAAAGGGGGTAAAAGGGTGTATCGAAATTTGTATAAAAAAATATTTATAAATTTTTAACAATGTTAAAGTTAAAATTAGTTTACTCTGTTGCGTGTATGGGGGGGGGGGGTAAGGATACAGTAAGGGGTGAACCCCTACTAAGAAAGGATTTTTCAAAATTCAACCTCTACGGGGGTAAACAGGGGTATCAAAGTTTGTATAAAAAAATATTTTCATACATTTTTAACAAAGTTAAAGTTAGTTTACTCTATTGCGTGCATGGGAGGGGGTGAACCCCTACTAAGAAAGGATTTTTTTTAAATTCAACCCCTACAGGGGTAAACATGGGTATCAAAGTTTGTATAAAAAATATTTTCATAATATTTCATAAATTTTTAATAAGTTTTGGTAAGTTTACTCTGTTGCGTGTAAGGGGCGTTAATTAGAAACAGTCTCCTGACAAGGGTCTGTGAAAGGATACGCGTAAAGGATAATGCAGCTGAGTTCTTCTTCAGGTCATTACATCGGCTATTGTCATCTTGTCCTCTTTGTATAACTTTCGTATACAACTTTATAATCATACGCTTGTGTCTCTCTAATCAAATTACCCCAGTTAAAAGGATTTGGGGAATGGGGTGTATGTGTTTTTTCATGTCCTTTTTTTAAGGATTTTCGTATTAGAATTTTTTTCTTAAACTCGATTTTAAATTATTATTTTTTATTATTAAATTGAAGTTTTTGAAAGTAGGCAGGTCATTTTAATTTATTTTGTAGAATCGTAAGAGTAGTTATAAGTAGAGATGCCACGAATATTCGGCTACTATTCGGTATTCGGCCTATTCGGCTACTTTTTTTACTATTCGGTATTCGGCCGAATAGTTCTCAATATTCGGCCGAATACCGAATACCAAATCGTGAAAAAAGCACATAATAAATATTACTCACAAATTTTTTTTTACAAAAAATCAGCATATTTGATACTTAAAATCTATCAGTGGTAAGTTATGATGAATGAAACATTTTTTTTGCATTTGTTGTTACACAGATCTTGCTGTTACACAGCAAACAAACTGCCAGTTTATTGTCTTCATTACAAATTTTATTATATTCCCGAAATAGGTGATTTTTTATTAAATGGTGCCATTTCGTAAAGCTTTTCACGAACAAACAGTGATCTTTTTTAAGATATACAGTGTATTATACATATTAAGGTAACCATCTGTCCTATTTTGAAGAGGACAGTCCTCTATTTTAGCCAACTGTCCTCTATAGAAAACGTGTCTTCTTTTTGTCCTCTTTTTTAAGTTTTGGAAACTTTTGTCCTCTTTTTTTGTTATTTGGTAAAATAAATGTTATCCATAAAATTACAAAAAAATAAATACTTTATTTTTCTCAAAAATAATAATAATTATTGAAATTAATCATTATTGACTTAAAATTTTCGTCAATAATGATTATTAATGTGACACGACCTACTCGCAAATGAAACAAATACGCCCACGAAATGCACTAATTGTCGCCGAATATTCGGCGCTTCGGCCGAGAGCCTAGCCGAATATTCGGTATTCGGTATTCGGCCAAATCACTATTCGTGGCATCTCTAGTTATAAGTTATTAAAAAAAATATATTGATTGAATTTAGAAACGATTCCATTTTTGGAGTCGGTTAAAAATGCGTTTTTTTTGTTGTTTTTTTGGAGAGTTTATAGTTTCAAGAATATTCTGTGAAAATTTCAATACCGTATCTCTAATACTCTCCAAACAGCAGCCTTCTAAAGAGCGACCGCTCGCAGATATGAAATCGATACCTAGTTAAATCTTTAAATGCGTGTTTCTCGAAATGAGATTTTTCAAATTTGCTGACATTGTAACTCAAAGAGCAATTATTCGATTTACTTGAAATTTGAACTTAGTACTCTTGAATATATTTACTCTACGATGAACTAGGATATTTTTGATTGGATGAAAATTGACGATTTGGCATTAAAAATACGGCCATTTTATAGGCAATAAAACAGATTTTTTTTTCATAACTACGCCATTTTGTTAGATTTTGATATTTTTCGAAAATCTTAGGTCATCGTACAGGAAATACCTTCCAGTTTAACGACATTTTTTCTTTTTTCAATTTCTGCTACTCTATCATCCGGAATCATGGCCGCAATGGAAGATATTTTTTTGGCGTCTCCGAAGACGCTTAGATATCGATATTTTTACGTGAAAAAATTATGGAATACACCTCTAATATAGCTAAATATATTCTCAATTTTCCAAAATATTTCATTGAGTATTTTTCTTCCAAAAAAATTCCGAAAATTACCCAAATTTCCAGCGTTCACACTGGTATAGCCCCTTAAGTATTTTGAAGGTTTCTTTTTAAGTCAGTTTCATTTTTTTTAAACATTTTTATTATAATATGCACTAAAAAGTAAAACAATAATACATTTTCATCTATACAGAATTTTCAGTTGTTTTTTCTTACTGATTTTTCTGCTTACAATACCTACACAATAATTCCTAAGTACCGTAGGTAAAAAGAACCGCAAGATGTATTACTCCATTACGGTTTTTTTTACAGTTTTTCCACCTCTTTTTGCAAACCGTTTACAACCGTGTAGAATTGAATCCGCGTAAAACGAAACCGTGTAAATGTAAACTAGAGTTTACTATATTAAATACTCTACAGCAGAGGTTCCCAATCTTTTTAATATGTTGTACCGGTGTGTAGCAGAAAATATGGTGGCGTACCGGTAGATAAATATTTTTGGAAAAGAGTCCTAATTTTTTTTCTCGTAAATTTGCAAGTAATGACCTTTTTTCGTTATTTGTTTCTCTCGGAAATTTTGACGAAAAAAAAACAACTTTAGCCCTACAATAAAACCTAATTATACTAAAAACAATTTAATTCACAAATATTTTTATTACACTATTTTTTTTATAAATGTATATAACCCCTCTCCCCCCATTCCCATAAACGTTGAATTTTTGTAACTGATATTTGTGTATATTGTATCATATAATATATAGATATAATAATAATTTTGGTTATTGTATGATAATAATTAATTTATGTGAAGGATGCGCCTGTAAACTTTTTACAAGAGTAGAAATATCTGGTTCAATTTTGGTCAATAAGACAAAGATCAGACTCAATACTAAGCAATGATCGGTATTTGTTTTTCATTGCTGTCATTGCAGAAAATCCAGTTTCACATAAGTATGTAGTATTGAAGGGAATTAAAAATTTGAAAGCATAGCAAGAAAGTTCTGGATATTCTGTACGAATACAAAGCCAAAACGATAGTAAGCTGGTGGTGCTCTGAAATTTTAATTTCAAGCCAACGTCACTTATTAGATCGATGAAGGACTGTTTCACAATTACATAAATGTGAAGGGACTACATTATTTTACGCAAAATATTGTTTTCATTATTATTTCATTCCCTTATCGCGTACCGGTAACTCGTCATACGCGTACCCGTACCGGTACCGGTACGCGTACCACAGTTTGGGAACGTCTGCTCTACAGCATATTTGTATCAACTATCCATTGATTTGGTTACATTCTCTGAACAAGATACTTGGTTTTATAATTCTGCTGTAACTAACTGGTATTTACACTAGATGACATACGACCTTGATAGGTACTCGAGCGCTGCGTGCCCCCTAACGGCACTCGACGGTACTATACACATACATACGGTAACTCACCCGGTGTTGTTGATATACACCCCCCCCCTCCCCCCACCCGCACAACCCCTTTAACTGTGTGTGCGTGGCAGGGCTGTCATGAAGATAAGGGCGGGTCTGAATTTTTAGTTGGAAAATAATTTAAGGCTGAACATGTTATTTGAATTGCCATAAGAATTACTATAGAGAAATTACGGTTTTGTATTTTAAGTTCAGATCTGACCAGTATTAATAAATCATTTAGGAAAAAATACAGTGATAAACTAAATTAATTTTTCTATGTTATGGCATACTTAATTTTTCAATTTAATTTTTTTATATATTAATAAAAAAAATTTGAAAATGTGTGTATTTTTCTTGATATGAAGAACTCAATATATAACAAAAATTCTTGAAAAATACGGAGAAAAAAATATACCACGACATAGATATTTGTTTAAGCTTTCTAATTTTATAATAATTTTGCAATTTTCATTTGAAAATATTGAATGTAAGCCTAAAAACATAAGAACTAGTTCTATCCTTTGTAGCTTCATCTCTGTTTAGTTTCGAAAATATCCCATTTTTGATTCGATAGTCAATTGTCACTGAATTACTTGTATCTGTCATTTTCAGACTTGTGCAAATAATTTTTATTTTCTACGGTGGCGACATCTCGTAGAATTTAGTTTCGGAAAAATCGGCATGAACAGCCTATTCTATTTTCTAAGCTATCGATTCAAAAAATCTGAAAAAAATTCAGAATGTAGCTTTTAATTAGTACTTTCACTGAAAATTATAACGAACATTGTCAAAAATATTTTCGACCCCCCTTTCATAGATTGAAAAGTAAACCTACATTTTTTCATTTACCCCATTGAGTGGGGTGTCATTTGATAGGTCTCCTAAAATGCAATAATAAAAGTCAAATGACTTTTTGATTTTAACCTTTCAGTCACGAAAAATTTGAAAAAACTCTTTTTTTATAAATCGTTATGAGAATGACTACGGAACCCTAACACTTGCCCGTTTTATTTTTTTATTACTATTCCATGGCGCTCTGTGCTATGGGTTAAAAGAGTTAAAAAAATTATTTTTTTATTACACGCAAATTAAATTTTTTCAAAATTTTCAAACAGTCATATCTCCGTTAAAAATGATCGAATTCACATGATTCAAAATTCATTCGAAAGCTTACACTTTCTAGTTTTTTTAACCAAAAACTCATTTTTTTATAACTATCCCCTGGCGTTCTGTGCTACGGGTTAAAAGAGTTAAAAAAATTATTTTTTATTACACGCAAATTTTTTCAAAATTTTCAAACAGTCGTATCTTCGTTAAAAACGATCGAATTCACATGATTCAAAATTCATTCGAAAGCTTACACTTCCTAGTTTTTTTAAATAAAAGACATATTTTTTTAATACTATCCCATGACGTTCTATGCTGCGGGTTAAAAGAGTTAAAAAAATTATTTTTTTATTACACGCAAATTTTATCACGACACCCCTGTAACTCGAGTAAACGTAACTCGAGTGTTCTCTCGCCCTATGTGCGTTAGGCGGGGGTGTGGGCGGTATCCCTGGCGTGCTGTTATACACTCACACAAACGCGCGCACACGCACATACTCGCATTCAAGCTACATGCGGAAATTACGTAAATACAGTGTGGATATTTATTCATAAACACGAACTAGAAGATGGTTCTCTTCCGGTTTGGAATTTACGCAATGTGTCAATGATTTTATAACCGACTTATATATATCCTGAGTTGGGGATATAGGGGTTGTATGTCGTTTTCTTTTTTGATAATATTTTGTATAGTTTCGTGAGTAAAATTGTTTTTTATTATTTATTAATTTATAAAAAATTGTCAATGTTTGGGAATTTTTTTCTCAGATATAACTAATTATTTTTGAATCAGGTAAAGGACGTTTTATTAAGTATATATTCAACTTATTTATTATAAATTTTTATTGAAAAATATTAAATATTTACAAAGTTATGAGCCTCGATGTGACGACCAAAAAAATTTTTTTTCTCTATGGTCGACTCGAAATTTCGAGAAGGGTTATATGAAAAAAATTAATAAAAATTTTATCAATATCTATATGAATGTAGCTATCGTTGCACGTAGCCGTTTTATTTTATTTTATTTTTTCACAAAATGGCGATCGTTTGAATTTTTTTTCATTTTTAAGACCAATTTTTTTATTTGAGCGGTTTTAAAAATAGTAATTATCAAAATTTCAAAAATCGGCTAGGTGGAATGATAGCTACTGTAATTACGAAAATTATATAAAAAAATATATAAAATCGGTTTATTAGTCTTTGAGGAATCGTGTCGACCAGGTCGAAAAAATGTCATTTCTAGATAAACGTGTTTAATGTTTTTGTTTTATCATAACCGGCCGTGTTACATCGTCTCACTAAATTGACTGTAACTACGTCAATTTTCAAAATTTAAACTCAATTTTTTGTATACATACTTATGAATATGTATACTTTAAAAAAATCTATGAAAAAAATAATATATTTTTTATCCGTCATAGTGGCTATCGCCCTTAGAGGATAATAGTCCAGTCAATATAAAATTTGAGCTTGAAAAAAATGACGGAGTACGTTTTTTTTTTCATGAAATTGGTAGATTCCGATGTATAGAACATGGTGATAATCCCCCCCCCCTCGAAGGGGGGTGCATAACTTTCTAGGGGCTTATTAAGTTGTCTAAAATCAGTTATTTGGGTATACCACTGGGCCTGTCAGCACATTATCTACATTTTTATTCTCTTGGTTGTTTATATTTTATATTTTTATAGCAGTCAAGTAAAAGTATGGGTAGCTACAAAAATTAATTGGAATTGAAGCTATATACTTTGGATTAAGTTCAAATTGGATAGTTGGCTTTTTATGTGGTTAGATTTACAGTAAAAAGATGTTTTATGATTCCTTTTATTTTAATTCGAAATTGTGTATCTAGTACTATCTAGTTAATAGGTTCTTTTTTTTTGTTGTATTTTTTTTAATAGAAAAGCATTTATTTGTGAGGCAAGCCGGATTCTTTTTTATATCTTTTTTTTACATAGAACTACGTACGTACTAATAATTAATATTTTTCTTACTTCTAGGCATGATACAATAAAATAAGTTATGCTCTGGATTTTCTGACAGCCGCCATTTTATATTAATTTCTTGTCGATGACGTATTTTATCTACAAAAAAATATGTGTGTTGTACTTCAATATAATTGATCGATAATTAAATCAATAAAAAATAAAACAGGCAAGTGCGTCATTCTCACTACGATTTATAAAAAAAAACTTATTTCAAAATTTTCGTGACTGAAGGGTTGAAATCAAAAAGTCATTTAACTTTTGCATTTCAGGAGACCTATCAAATGACGCCCCACTCAATGGGGTAAGTGGGGAAAAATGTGAGTTCATTTTTCAGTCTATAGAAGGGGGGTCCAAAATATTTTGGACAATGTTTGTTATAATTTTCAGTAAAAGTACTAATTAAAAGCTACATTCTGGAATTTTTTCATTTTTTTGAATTGAAAACAAGGGGGGGGGGCGCTTTTATAATGACTTTGTAGAGAAAATACATCATAATTGAAGGGTAAAAATCAAAGATGACGTCACAATATAAAACAAATAAACTATCGAGCATACCTTGTATATTAAAAATTAATAAAAATATATTATTTGATATTCGTTCTATAAATAATGAAAATGAAAAACATTTCATTTTAAAAAGTAAGTAGCTCTCTAAAAACTTTTTGGTGTACAAAGTAGGGGGGGGGGGAAATCCATATCATGATAAATTGTAATCGTGGTTTCTGGATACAAGCCACGTCGACTAGTTTGTTCTATATATCACCCAAAATAGAAAAAATAATTTAAATTATTTTACGATACATAAACTTTATAATCACCCCTATTATATACAGTAGTTGGTAGTCTATAAACGGCTATAGACGACGTAGTACAGGGCGTTTATATGAACAACTATGTATAGACCTTTATTAAAACACCCGTGTTGACAGTCACTTCAAGGGTCATAAAGTGAACAGACAAACCAGTTTAAAACTACTTCGTGCTATGACCTCGGTCCATCTGTAAAAATACACAGGGGGGGGGGGGGGTGCACACACTGTGATGTGTTATGATCCATCATATGTGTCATGGCGTAGTGAGAATTTGACTGAGATGAATGGACTGTAATATATCTTCTGTCCTTTCTGATCATTTCTTTCTTATACATACATTTTCTCGTAGTTGGTAGATTTTTCATGAACTTTCTTGTAGAATTGTTCTGAAATAGAAGTAAATAAAACGGGCAAGTGCATGTTGGGCACGCACATGATAGGGTTCCGTAGTCATTCTCAATACGATTTATAAAAAAAGATTTTTTTTCAAAATTTTCGTGATTGAAGGGTTAAAATCAAAAAGTCAATTGACTTTTATTATTGCATTTTAGGAGACCTATCAAATGACACCCCACTCAATGGGGTACATGAAAAAAATGTGAGTTCACTTTTCAATCTACATATGAAAAGGGGGTCCAAAATATTTTTGACAATGTTCGTTATAATTTTCAGTGAAAGTACTAATTAAAAGCTACATTCTGAATTTTTTTCAGATTTTTTGAATAAATAGTTTAGAAAATAGAGGGGGGGGGGACGCTCTGACAGCGACATTAAAAAGCAAATATATCGCGACTGAACGGTTAAAATCAAAAAGTTATTTGACGTTTTTTATCGCATTTTACGAGACCTATTAAATGACACCCCACTCAATAGGGTAAGTGGGGAAAAAATGAAAGTTCAATTTTCAGTCTATGAAAGGGGGGTCCAAAATATTTTTGACAATGTTCGTTATAATTTTCGGTGAAAATACTAATTAAAATCTACGTTCTGAAATTTTTTCAGATTTTTTAATTTGATAGTTTAGAAAATAGGGGGGGGGACGCTTTTTTAATGACTTTGGAGAGAAAATACATCGTGATCGAAGGGTTAAAATTAAAAATTTCTGTTACATTTTTTGTTGCATTTTAGGAGACCTTTCTAACGACACCCCACTCAATGATGTAGGTGAAATTTTTTTTTGAAAACACTTTTCATTTTATGAAAGGGGGGTCTAATAAATTTTTATTTTCAAATATCTTATCATTTCTGTTTTTGGGTCATCAATCTACGACCGTATACCAAATTTCATCTTATTATGACAAAATTTTTCAAGATGGACGGACATGGAGAAACTATAAGGGTTCCTAGTTTTCTACGGAACCCTAAAAAAAAGTGCGGGTAGGTCTGCGCCCTGAGTGTTTCGTAACGTTATATTATAAAACTTCAATGTGTGTAAAGCAGAGGTTTTTAATCCATTAAGTCTACGAAACGAAACATTTAAAAAAATCGTTTTTTTTTTAATATCTCATTGCTGAAATGACTTTTTTTGCTGCTAACATCGTCACACAAACTGTTTTAAACTACCCCATACTAAATAATAACTTACGTTTCGTAAACGCAACATTTTGTTGAAAAAATACAAAAAAACATGATTTTTTTTTCTTCAAAAACCGTTATTTGAGCATATACATGTTTAGTAATAAAATGCAGTTAAAACATCAAAATAATTTTTTTTCTACCCTTGGGAATTAATGGGTTAACTAAGTTCCCCGGACCCCCGGGGGTCCGCGGAACTTTTGCTGGGGGTCCGTGAAACAAGTTTGGCATACATAAGTACTTTGGGTCAGTCCGCGGTAATCGATACCAGATAATCAAAAAAATATTTTACGAAATTGAATACTAAAATATAAAATTAACAAGCTATTTAACATCAATTTTCATAAACCAAAAGAAAATTAGAAAAATGTTAGTTAATTTTCAAAATATTTAAAAAAAATTAAAAAATTAAAAAAAAGACAACAAATAAGGTGAAATCACAATAACTTACTTAAGAATAAGTGATGATCGTGGCAAACTATTAAAAGTCTTTGACAATTACATATCAAACGTGACGTTTGACCAAATTAACAAAAAAATACCCTCACCAACAATAATGACTAAGGGTGACCGCATTTATTATAAATTTAATGAGTCTATTGATGTATTTGATAAATAATTGTTATAAGTATTAGTTCATAATATCAATAAGCAATTAAACACACAAATAGTACTCTTATTGTATCCTTTTATTCAACGTGTCACAACCGTCACAATGTTTGTTGAGTAATAAACAGTTAAATAGATTACTTATTTACCTGATGCTCTTGTGTAACCAAAAAATAATTTATTCGTAACATATTAAAGTATGATTATTATAAAGTAACTTCAATATTTTCGCTAAACTTTTGAGATTTTGAATAGAGGTTGCAAGACTTGCAATAGTTGGCGTTACACCCGTCACAGGGCTTTGAATGCTGGCATTTTTTTGTAAAATAACCGTAGACCTTTCATTCTTTCAATAAACATGTATTGCATTAAGATCTACAGAAAAAAGGTAAAACCATGTTATTAACTAGTATTATTTAGAAATTATGAACTCCAGTCCGAGTTGAAATGTCACGACCGTCACTGCGGACTGACCCCTTTTACATTTTTATTTGCCAATGATTAAATAGTATCTAACGACAGAACCTTAACTCTTAGTGATAATTTATAAAATCATTATAATATTTTTAAATCAATCTATTATACAGTAGAAATATATATTATTTTGGTGGGTTAGTTTTGATTCTACTTTTGTTTTTTCTAGTATTTGAGTTAAATTTCTATGAAAAGTTGAAATTTTAACCATGAAATATAACTGAAAAATTTTGTGTTTTCGATTGGGTTAAAAGTATGTTTATTGTATAGAAAATGACATGAGAAGTTGAAATTTTCAAAACGCAGGTCTGTATCTCAAACCGTTCTCGAGATATGGCCTCTCAAAGTTTTATTTTTTTCAAAATTTTTGAGAAAAATGGTCGTAACTTTTGAACGTGTGGTCGGATTTGATTTTTGTCGACAGATTTGGAATCAGCGTGCCAAAATCTATATAATGACATGTATAATGCTTTAAAATTCGACAAAAAAAATTTTGACCAAAAATCGAAATTTTTCCAAGGGGTATACCTTAAAAAAATGTCGATTTTTCACAAAAATTTTTTTGTCGAATTTCAAAGTAATAAACATGTCATTATATAGATTTTGACACGCTGATTTCAAATTCGTCGACAAAAATCAAATCCGACCACACGTTCAAAAGTTACGGCCATTTTTCTCCAAAATTTTGAAAAAACTTCAACTTTGAGAGGCCATATCTCGAGAACGGTTAAAGATACAGACCTGCGGTTTGAAAATTTCGACTTTTCACAACTTTTTCTATATAATAAACGTACTTTTAACCAAATCAAAATCACAAAATTTTTGAGTAATATTTCACGCATCAATTTGTCATAAAAATAACAACTTAATTAAAAAAAAATAGAATTAGAATCTTAACTAACTATAGAAACAATAATTTTCACTTTTATTTTTAAATAAATTTAATATTTCACAAATAATTTTTCATTTAAATCACATTTTTTAGATAAAATGCAATAATATGCTCGAATTACCATAGAGGACATAGGTGGGCACAGTTAATCGAAAAGTTAACTTCATTAATCATTAATTCGTTAATAAAAAAGTCAACTTTGTTAATCGTTAAAGCATTAAAATTCCGAAAATTTAACGGAAGTTAAAGTTAACCGTTAAAAGTTAACCATCCTAAATGTTTGAAGATCTTTTTTTTGCTATTTCGACAACTTTCTTATACGTACTTGTCATCAAACAACCAATGTAACGGACTAAAGTTAACGGAAGTTAACAAAAGCGTTAATATTTTTTTGAGTTAACTTAAAAGTTAATCCGATAAACATTTTATTAACTTCGTTAATTAACGATTAACTGATTAACGAGTTAATGCATAGAGAACATAAAAACAAAACGATTAAATTTATAAGAAATAAATAATTTTTTTAACCCCTATAGTACGTAAAAAATCCATTAAAGACATTGGTACAAAATTATAATAATCTAGACGAGGGGAACTGTGAAATAAGTATAGGAAAAATTAAAATACATTAATTTGCATTACTATCGATCTTCTTTGTTTTTCAGTCAGGGGGGAGGGGGGTCTCTGAAAAATAATTGTTTAAAAGGGGGGTCCCCAGACCACAAGTTTAAGGACTGCTGGACTGTAGACAATGTAGGTGTTTTTATGTAGACTAAAAAAAATCATACGTAATAATTCCACAAAAAGTTATAAATTATTGTGTTTTTGATTTTTTTTTCGTTTATTTGTGCTATAAGATTTTATCTTCGAGCCAAATTTCAAGTTTCTAGATCGAAGAGAAATACCCAATATCTTTTAATGTAATTTATATAATTAATATTTATATAATTCACTCTTAAATATCAATCCAGGTGCGTAACTTTATTTTTGTTAGAGGGAGGATTTTTAAATGTTATTTTTAATTCAAATTCATTTTTAAATATCAATCCAGGCGAGTAACTTTGTTTTTCAAAAGGGGGGATTTTTTAAAATTAATTAATCGACAATATACAATACATATCACTTAAAAAAGCTGAAAGCCCTTCTCTATCTGCGCTCCTGACCCGCGCGTTCGGGTTGCTAACTTTAGACTTAAAGGCATCTTATTTTAAGTCGCAACATCAAATAACACAATAATAAAACGGAAATGATATTTAATGTAATTGCAGTATAATGAAAATCGTCATGGCGATGAAAACTGGCCGCCTCGATTTTTCCTTGATTCGATGTAATTTAATTTATTCCCAGCACATTTTCACTTTGTGAATCGGCTCTAAAGGGCAGACGAAACCTCTCACTATCTCTGTCTATCTGTATCTATCTCTTTGTCTAGAGTACATGTTTATCTCTATTTAAAGAAATAATTAGTTACATTATCTTGTAAGGAGTTTATTGCTTTTAAAAGTACCTATTTGTGACATCTTAATTTTTACTTCCTTAATATATATAACTCAACGTCTCTCTGTCTGTCTGTCTGTCCGTTAGTGCACTTATCACTCGAGAACCACTTATCCGATTTACGTGGTTTCTTTTTTAATTCATAGGTACATTCTCTGGCCAGGTTATAGGCTATATTTTGTTAAGTTAGGTAATATAACAACTAAGCAGTGACGATAATAGTAAATCAAGTCTGAAAAAAATTTACCGCCGGCGTCGGCACGCTGTTTTGCAATACGCTGCCTAAACCGTTGAAAATAGAACAAAATAATGTATTATAGAACTGTGTAGAATCAAAAGTTCTACAATAAAGTCCGCGACACCATATGTCTAACTTTTATATTTAAGTCACAATAACTGCTTTTATGTTACAAAGAAAACATAAAATAATTGGGTTCTGTTTACATGGACTTATGACCTGCAAAACTTTAATCCTTATCGAAATAAATGTTTTCATCGTCATAAGTACTTAATGTAGATATAATTTGCCTTTTACAGAATCCAATTTGGTCTTTTGGTTTAGGAAATAACGTGAAATATACATCTAATAACATATTATTCGTCACAATACACGCGAACTCAGATAGGGTGGCGGGGAGAGGGGAGATACTGCGCTCGGCCACTGCTGTTTAATTTGTTTTCAATAATTAACCTTTAAAAAATAAAACAAAAATTATTTTTACATTTTGTTCTAATTCGCTTTTATTAGGTAGGTAATTTAAGTGTTGTTTGGTTTTTATTAGAAAAATAACTAATCGTGTTTATACTTAATTCAACTATATATTTTTTTAAATCCTAAACAATAATTCCGTAGTCCACGCGAGCGAAGCTAGTCTTTCAATAAAATTAAAATCACGTACACTGTTCACTGTCAGTATTACGTATTCATAGGCGCCGACTTTTCATTTAACCTGGGGGGGCGAGCTTTCCATAATTGAGGGGGGGGGCAAAAAATTTCCTTAAAAAATGTGCAATATCCAACTTTCGTAATAACGACAACAATTTCAGAAACGTAACTATATTGTGAAAAAAAATTTTTTTTTTCATCAATTATTGTAGTTTCGATAAAAATCGATCAAACTTCATTATTTGAAATAATTGAAAAGTGGACATTTATATTTAATTTACAGAGGCTCATGAAACGTAAACGACGATTTTAGCTGAAAATATAGTAAAGTGTAGAAAAGTCGTAGATTTTTTTTAAAGCTGTTGATCTAACTAAGCTTTGTAAAGGAAATAAAAGATGTTTTAGTATTAATTTCCTTTCTGAAGAAAATATTTTTAGTGATCATTTTTACTCAAGTGACAAGTATTTGAATATTTACACCTTTTTTAAAGTAAAAATCTTATTGACAAAAGTATCTTTAATTTAAAAGAAACTAGAGTTCAGCTGCGCAGGGGGGGCGAAGCCCCCTGGTATAATATCTGGGGGGGGGGGGCGATCGCCCCCCTCGCCCCGCCGTAGTCGGCGCCGGTGTTACGTATAAGAAAGTCCCGTGGTTTCAGTTTTTCAGTTTAACTAAATACATTTTCATTTACAGCTGCGGTCTAAAGTACCTAATAACTATTTCGTGTTATGTTTAATCACAATATAACATACATAGAGTGTTATATGTAAATATACTATATCTGGCGTTGACACTATCGGGAACCAAATGGAACATACATCACTAATGTTGAATCATGACAGAATGTAAAACCATCGGATATTATTGTGTCAACACAATAAATATCATAAACACTGTATTATACCAACCAGTATATTTACTAATATTTGTTTATATATCTGCAATATAAATATTGTTGGGATAGTGTTTAAATACTTTGATTGATTGATGGTAAAAATATATCAAATTTCTGTTAAAATATCTAAATCTACTATTCGCAGCGTGCGCGATGACAGCGCCAATTAACGGGTGGATTTTAGTAGCAACTTGGGTGGACTTTGACGTACTAACAAATAAATAATTTCAATAAAATATCGTAATATATACATTCTAGACGATTATTTATGACTATTGGCTATGTGCACGAAGTCTATTAGCGAGTAATAGAGAAGGATTGAATGGATTCAACTCTCTTTTTAACATTGTTCAATATGTTTAATACCGTGATATTTTTTATTAAACAAATATCATTTAATTTAGCTGTTTGCATATAATATAAATAGTATAGCATAAAAGGTACGTGAAAATTATTTATTTTGGGTACCTTTTTCTCTTTAATTATGACGTATAATATAGAAATAATTAATTCGTTTACATTGACAGCATAACCTCAAATTTTGGCGCCGATAATTTTACAATATTGCTCACCACGAACACTCGCATCGACATTATTTCTAACTCCACCCCCTTGCACATAGTCTATAGTGGGATTAACCATGTTGACCTTTCTATTTTCAGTTAAAAACGAGCCTATTAAAAATGACAGTTAGTCCACCCAAAGTGTTATTTTTTGCCACGTTGTGCGCTGTGATCGATTTCGTTTCCCCCACTACCTACTTTGCACCCAGTGAATATTCAGAGCTGTCACATTTTGATAAGACAGGAGAGTGGGTTATACAGAAAAAAATATATAAAGGCTGTAGCCGGGTAAGCATGCAAAATCGGCCTTTGCATGGATTTGGCTGATTATTTTTTTGAAAGTCACATTCTATGTAACATTCAACCTGACCAAATATTAGCTTCCAAAAATTTGTAGTTTTCGAAAAAAAAATTTTTTTTGATTTTCAAAAAAAAATTTTTTTTTGATAATCCATCAATCGAATTTGATGGTGCTTGTGGTATATTATAGAGGTACTTATGATTCATCAGAGGTAATTTTATTATGGTCCTCTGTACATAATAAACCAGAAAAAAAAATTAATAAAATTTAAAAAATTAAAAAACACCATGTTGTTTTCGGGGGGCAATCACCATTTTTTTATAAAATGTACCTTGTACGTACCCAAACAACATATCAAAATCCCAAACTGATATGAAGGGTATAACATACTGGTATAAATTCGCATATGGTCGTATTGGCGCGGCGCGCGCGTGACGCGGGTGGACTATATGGAGTGCAAGTGTCTTAATACTTTTAAAACATCTCTAATTTGTTGCTAAACAACAGGGCTGAACTAGCCTGGAGAGATCCGGGGAATTTGAAGGGGTCCATGGCCTGACAAAGATAAAATATAGAGGCCGTAGGCGGGAATGTATGGGAACTGCCATTGAATCAATTATGCTAATTTTTTCTCATAGTTTGCTTTTTAGAAACATAAAATCGCCTCAGATCGCTTTTGAAATGTTATAATCGTCTTTAGTAGCAATAACTCACATTGCCGCTGCGAACTAACGACTCTTCTTGTATAATAAGTTATAGATAGGATTTTTTTTTTCAAAATAAAAATGTTCTTAGTAAACATAAAAATTTTGAAGAACAAATACAATTAGGGCAATTTTATGTTTCTTAAAAAGCAACCTATGAGAAAAAATTAGCATAATTGATTCAATGGTGGTTCCCATACATTCCCGGCTACGGCCTCTATATTTTATCTTTGTCCGGCCATGTGCCCCTTCAAATTCCCCGGATCTCTCCAGGCTAGTTCAGCCCTGTTGTTTAGCAACAAATTAGAGATGTTTTAAAAGTATTAAGACACTTGCACTCCATATAGTCCACCCGCGTCACGCGCGCGCCGCGCCAATACGACCATATGCGAATTTATACGAGTATGTTATACCCTTCATATCAGTTTGGGATTTTGATATGTTGTTTGGGTACGTACAAGGTACATTTTATTAAAAAATGGTGATTGCCCCCCGAAAACAACATAGTGTTTTTTAATTTTTTAAATTTTAATAATTTTTTTTTCTGGTTTACTATGTACAGAGGACCATAATAAAATTACCTCTGATGAGTCATAAGTACCTCTATAATATACCACAAGCACCATCAAATTCCATTGATGGATTATCAAAAAAAAATTTTTTTTTTTAAATCAAAAAAAATTTTTTTTTCGAAAACTACAAATTTTTGGAAGCTAATATTTGGTCAGTTTGAATGTTACATAGAATGTGACTTTCAAAAAAATAATCAGCCAAATCCATGCAAAGGCCGATTTTGCATGCTTACCCGGCTACAGCCTTTAAGTTTTAGAAAAAATCTTTCTTAAAGTAGCATATTTATTTGAAATATAATGTATAATAAATCTCTAAATATTTTATCGTTTAGTTTTAACTAAAAATAAATTCATTTATATACAGGCTGTTCTAGAACAGGATTAAAAATTTGATTAATAATTTGTTAATTAAAATTTATTTAGAGTTGTTGTTTGCGAGATATACCGGGTGTCCCAGATAACTTTTCCAGCATGGGGATCTCAATATCTATAAGAGATACAGGTTTGGTTAAATCAGATTAATTAATTGTATGAAAGGGGTGAGTATTATAACACAAAAAAATATTCATAATTATATGTTGTTTAGGCGGTATACCCAAAAAACTGCAAATTCGGAATTTCTTTAAATGGCTATAACTTTTTTGTCAGAGTAGATAGGTACTTTTTGTAAACGGTTTCTTACAGCTTTTTTTTTGTAGATTTGATTGGTGTATTTAGATTTTTTATATCACTTTTAGTTTCCGAGTTACAAGCCCTAACTTTTATTTTTCTTATGGGCCGCTAACAAGGGAACCTTTTCAAGTAGAAAATTCGTATCGAGTTTAAACTTTGTATATAGTTAGAGGAGGTCAAGATAAGTAACAAAAAAATTATCACAGCTGCGGTAAAAAGGTTTAAGGGGGTGAAACACTCTCCTATGAAAATGTGCAAAATAATCATATTTTTTCAAATAACTCTGATACTAATGAAAATTTTAAAAAATCTATAATACAAAATTATCATGATTTTTTATGCTCTTTCGAATGGCAATAATCAAAAATACGAAAAAATTAAACCTGTGGGAAGTGGGGGTTAACGGTTTATTTTTTTCGAAATTTGAAAATCACCATTCAAAAGAGCATAAAAAATGATAGTTTTGTATTGTAGATTTTTTAAAATTTTCATTAGTTTCAGAGTTATTTGAAAAAAATATGATTATTTTGCACATTTTCATAGGAGAGTGTTTCACCCCATAAAACCGTTTTACCGCAGCTTGGATATTTTTTTGTTACTTACCTTGACCTCCTCTAACTATACACCAATTTTAAACTCGATACGAATTTTCAACTTGAAAAGGTTTCCTTGTCAGTCAGTATACTTTAAATAACTTTCAGATTTCTTCATAATATTTATCTATTTAATTCTTAGGATGAGTCATGACTCCTTGATTATTGCCGCTGTCCCCCTAATTCTTGTTGTTTTGGAAACAAATTCAAACAGTTTGAAAACCACTGGTTTAAATGATATAAATAATACACTAAACCAAAAAGTAATACTAGCAATAAAATATAACAAATAATTCTGTTTAATTTCTCTGCAATAGTTTGAAATACGACTTAGTTTTCTTATTTCGTGTGGATAATTACTACAATGCTCTAGTTTATAGCTGTTCTATTCATAGTTGTGTAATAGCGATAGTGTCTACCTATAGTCTATTTCATTTAAGTTTGCAGTGGTGGGCGGGGATTAGACGGTACGATTCACACAGGAACTATTTTATAGCTAACGGAAAAGTTTTTTCACTAGAAATTTATTAAATCTTAAACCTTTCAGTGAATTTTTTTCAAACTTTCACTGTATTTAGATTCATCCTTTATACAAAGTATAGGTTAAAATTTATTTTCAACACATTTATAGTTTTTATGCTGTGATTTTTTTGTTTGGCAAAACGGGAAATAACTCGCATTTTAATTTATTACTGATTGTTGTAAATACTCAATAGTGTTTTTTTTCTTGACGTCAGACGTGTAATTTTTTTAAAACCACGTAATTTTTGGCATATCTGAACTGTCATATAACTTTTAATGGAATTTACAAGAAATTAAATTCACCTTTGTGTCATAAATATTAGTTTTCTTATATCCTAATGTCAACTGTATATATACATACATACATTTGTAAAATAACTAATCTGACAGTTTGAATTTAATTGCAATTATTTCCAAGGCAACATGATGTATTGCATTAGTGAAAATTGTGTTATTGTGAATTTATCTGGCGTTTTGACCAATCAGGAGCGCGTATTATACTTCCTATGCTAGCTACCGCTGCAATCTTAAATGAAATAGACTATAAGCGCTTGCTCTATACAATACACAAAACAAATCTTTTGTCTGTGAGAGAAATAGTCGTTTTGTTGTTTAAACTAGCGAAATCTGAAACAGAGAAAAATATCGATAGCAGCGCTATCTGGTGTCTGCAGTTTCAAACTGAATTCTTACATACGAGGTAAAACTTGTCTAAGAATTGTTTTATTTTTATATATTATAAAACGTCTATATGTCTGTCTGTCAGTGCGAGAACCACTTATCCGATTTACGTGAGTTTTTTTTAATTTTATTGATATACAGGGTGTGGCATTTAAAGTGTTACAGAATTTTATCTCAGAGCCATCGCATATGAAAAAAATGTTTTAACCAAAAAATGTTTGGTTGTTAGGGGGTAATCGATAATAATAATATTTTTTATTTTAGTATGGCCTCCAACATTATTTTTTCAAATAGGAACCTATAGTTTTAATTTAATAATTTTATTCTATGTGAAAAACACAAATCTTTCATTGAAAATTTTTTTTTTAACAACTTAAACTTTACATGGTATCTAACAAAATAATTTTGCGAATTTGCAAATTTAATATTTTTTTACTCAGAAGACATCAATTTTAGAAAAATGTACAAAATACAAAAAATGTTTAGTTCGTTCTAATAAAACTTGGATAATTTTTCTAGATTTTTTTTAACACTTCGTATTTTTTTTTTTGCTGAAATATAATAAACTAGCTGATCCGGCCACTCGTTGCTGTGGTTAACCTATACTTTAGCAACATGTGGTGGTTATGCTATTAAATTGTAGGTTATATGAAACGTTTGGAAGTTTGACATAGCGCCATCTATTGAATACTTACTCAACCCAGTCAACAGATGTCACCATCTTTTAGAATCGTTTGGAGCTAACAGATAAAGACAAATAATTTGCAATAAAATAATATTGCGATCATAAATTGAAATGTAAGCTATCCTATCTTTCAAGTTGGATCAAACTGCACACGGTGTACAAATTTGATTAAAATCGGTTAAGTAGTTTAGCAGTCCATCGCGGACAAACAATGTGACACGTAATTTATATACAGGGTGTCCAAGATAAGCGTGCAATGCATGGGGATATCCTAAACGGTAAGAGATACAGATGTGGTTAAATGAGATGAATTATTTGTAAGAAAGGAGTGAGTATTACAACATCAAAAAATATTAATAATTTTATGTGGTTCAGGCGGTATACCCAAAAAACTTAAAATTCGGAATTTCTTTAAATTACTATAACTTTTTTGGCAAAGTAGATAGGTACTTTTTGTTTGCGGTTTCTTAAAGCACTTTTTTGAGTAGAATTGATTGGTGTATTTAGAATTTTTATATCACTTTTAGTTTCCGAGTTACAAGCCCTAACTTTAGTTTTTCTTATGGGCCGTCAAGTTGGCTATATCATATTCGAACGTGTTTTTTACTCTGCTTTACAATGATATGTCACATGACATACTTATTATAGAAAATAAGTCGAAGTACTAAATATTGGTGATATTTATAAAGTATTTTATTACAAACATTTAAGTAAGCCATGAAAAACAAAAATTGTTAAACAAAAATCGCAATAACAACAATGAAAATAACAAATGCATATTTAAAATCAATAAACTATTACAAAAAAAAGGTTTTTACTTTTTTTTAATAATAAGTATGACATGTGACATATCATTGTAAAGTAGAGTAAAAAACACGTTCGAATATGATATAGCCAACTTGGCGGCCCATAAGAAAAACTAAAGTTAGGGCTTGTAACTCGGAAACTAAAAGTGATATAAAAATTCTAAATACACCAAACAATTCTACTCAAAAAAGTGCTTTAAGAAACCGCAAACAAAAAGTACCTATCTACTTTGCCAAAAAAGTTATAGTAATTTAAAGAAATTCCGAATTTTAAGTTTTTTGGGTATACCGCCTGAACCACATAAAATTATTAATATTTTTTGATGTTGTAATACTCACCCCTTTCTTACAAATAATTCATCTCATTTAACCACATCTGTATCTCTTACCGTTTAGGATATCCCCATGCATTGCACGCTTATCTTGGACACCCTGTATATTAAGATAAGATAGAAAAAGATTTAAAATTTTTAAAACAATTTTACAAGATTTATTAGACCAAAATAATTTTTTTTCTAAAGCTTATGGTTTCTGAGTAAAAAATTATTGAAAGTCCAAAATCTCGAAATTATTTTATTAGATATCTTGGAAATCCTAGGTTGTTCAAAAAAAGAGGATTGTGTGGTTTTATGAAACCACGGTAAAAGTGAAACTTTTTTTTCACATTATAGACATTTAACAAAAAATTTTCGGAATAATAAATTCAAGCACTCAAAATTGAAATAAATCCATAAACAACAACATGCACCAGCAAAAAGTTCTAATAATACTAATAAATTCTATATAAAAACCAAGATCTTTTTTCCTTTTTCTATAAGCACGTGCTCTGTCGGCGTTCTGTTTAAATTAATTGATCGTCATTCATTTTTGCACTATTCTTTCTCGTTGATCAGTTTTTTGGCCTCACTAGCTGTGTCGTTGTTTACCAAAAGCAAATAAATAACAACATTTACATTAAACACTGACAAATTACAATACAAACTTACTAAATATGTATAATAGCACACAGTACATAAACTGTCATACAATGAATGGCTGCTTGTTCCACACATGCGCAGTCCAAACGTTACGCGACATGCAACACACAGACCAAAAAGTTTGAGACGATGTAATAAAAGTTTCACTTTAAAAATTTTTCGAATGGAAGATTCGTGTTTGTTCACATAGAATAAGATTATTAAATAAAAACTATAGGTTCCTATTTAAAAAAAAATGATGCTGACCTTCAAAAGGCCATACTAAAATAACAAATAAATATTACTATTCATTTACCCCTTCAAAACCATACATTTTTTGGTTTGAACATTTTTTTCAAATATGCGGTGGTTCTGATATAAAAATCTGTAACACTTTAAATGCCCCACCCAGTGGCGGATTTGCAGTACTAGCCGCTCTAGGCCTCAGGCCATGTGCCGCCCCTTTCTCAGCACCCATCATTATAGACTAGATACATAATTCATAAATTTACTTACTTTTAATTGATTCAGAAAATTGTTTAACTAAAAGCTAGTTTATAATATTTTCCGAGGTTTCAGGGATGATTGGACATTTAAATAAAACATTTAAAACGATTTTAGGTTTTGTTTTTAATAAAATAAATGTTTTACAAAGTGTTACAAAACTCGTCTGCACTTAAGCGTAGCAAAATCATTAATTAATTCTTCGCAATCCAATTTGCTTAAAAAATCAGCTTCTATGTTAAGCAAAGTAAGATCGTTTAACCTTTGCTCCGTCAGTGTTGTGCGTAAATAGTTTTTAACTCTGCGCAAACAAGAAAACTATCTTTCTCCTGTACAGTTACTGGCGGGTGTACATATTTTATATGTACGATGTGCGAAATTATTTATACTTTGATACGCAAAAATAGTGATTTAGGAAGATCATAATCATACGGTACGCGAGCCTTTAAAATATTAAGATACTTTGCATTTGAGTTATTTCTTGTTAATCTTGTTATCATCAGTGATTTTTTTTGGCACGATTTGCCGCCCTTTATATCTGGCCGCCCTAGGCCCGGGCCTACTGGGCCTTATGGCAAATCCGCCACTGGCCCCACCCTGTATAACCAAAAATAAAAATAAATATTTGCTTTAATTTCGCATATCTATTTTACCATATACACACACTGTTTGATTGCCACTGATTAGCGCTGGTCAGTTAATTTTAATATTGCAGCTATTTGTTAACCAGTCAATGGCCGCAAGCTGTACCGCGTTACCCGCCCTAATAGATTTGTATGTTTTACATATTTTCATAACTGCATTTGCATTAATAGATTGGTTCATTCGAAATCTGCCCCAGATAAATATTGTGATGACTTGTTATGATATTATAATTATTTGTTATTTTGACCAGTAGTTTAATAGATGTCATTAACAAAGTATCATTGAAATTATGATTTTAAATATACGCTAGGAAACTATCGATCCTGGCGCCGCCAAGTGGCAAAAATAAATAATTTTGGGATTAGTCAAACCAATCTGCCATATAATTGAAAGGAAAAAATGGATAATTGCCGTTATATTATGTATGTTATATTAAAATTTGTATTGATTAGTATCAACCTTTGTATATAATTAGAATTTGACCCCGAAATTTTCTTATTTTAAACCGACTTCTAAAAAAGAGGAGGTTATCAATTCAATCAATATATTTTGTTATGTATGTTCGAGCATAACTTCGACAAATATTCGGTTGATTTTTGTTTGTTTGAAAGAGTATACTCCCGAGGTGGTCTCATATAAATTTTATCAGAATCTGACCATGGACTTCAAAAAAGGAGAGAGTTTTCTATTTTTTTATGTATTTTCGGGTATAACTACGACAAATATGCACCTATTCGGTTGATTTTTCTTTGTTTGAAAGAGTATACTATCGAGCTGATACCATATAAATTTCATTATAATCAAATATATGGTTTCAAAGATACGCCACTCAAAAGAAAAAAAGAAAAAGTCGTAATAGAGTTGATCGAAAATAGACAAATTTCGCGGGTCGAATCCTTACAATCCGCAAAGATTGATACTCTTCAATACAGATTTTAATATAACACACATAACTTTGTGTTTTAACCCCGTAATTTACTCATTGGGTAATATCGGACATTTGAAAATAAAAAATAAAAATTTGCTATGAAAAAATTTAGTAAAAATAAAAAATTAATGTTTTTCAAGACCTTATATTACCCTTAAGTTTTACTGAAAATATCATCCAATTATATCAAACCATTAAGTAGAAAAAAAAGGTTTTCGATTTTCAAATTTTAATTAATTACAGCTAAAATAATTATTAAAATTAATTAAAACTTGGTCAAGTACTTCTTCATACATAGGTTTATAGATAAGAAAAAAAATTAACGAAATCGGAACTTGGGAACATTACTTTCGGCTGTCCTTTTTTAAAAGTAATATACCCAAAGTTGCTAACGGCGCTCACTAGGTGGCGACGTGTCGTTTTTGACAGATGGTTTCCTAGCGTATAGGTGAAAAAGATTCTAAAAAATGTATTTATTTTTATATTAAATGCGAGATTAATATAATTTTTGTTAAAATAAAAATACTAAATACAGCAATCTGCCGTCATGTTAAATGGAACACCAATCAGAGCGAATGACGTCACGCATCAGTTTAGACAAATATCAATTCCCCTTACAAGATTATTAGGTACATACCTTATTTAGGAACTGATATACTTTGAAATTCATTTTTAACACACAAAATAATTAAATTATTGTCTAACTCTGAATGTTTGATTATTGTTGACAAGGAGTGTGACGTCACAACTCTCAAATGTCACCTGCGAGCGTTTTGTGGTGTCAAATTCAAAATTAGTAAATTTTTGCGATTAAACCTTTATTTTCTGCAGAAATAAGTATTTTTTTGGAAATATGAGACACGTAAGATCATCATAGAATAGTTTTTTTTAATACAGAAATAAAACAGTTGAATTTAGTACATCTAATTCTGTTTTTACACGGTAGATACGTTCCAGAAAAAACCGTGTAAAAAAAGACATGAAGTACATAGAAAAAAAGGGAATTAGTTCCATATTCTTCAACCCTGTAAAAAATAGGTAAAATGAAATGATTCATACAAAAAAAACTATAAGTTAAATTTTGATGTGCATTCATGTACAGTTTATTTCACAAAAATAAAAGGCAATTCAATTCTTAAAGTAAAAGTAACATAAATAAAATTATCGCAAGTTTAGGAACTGAAAACTCGTACAATACTGAAATAAATACTTAAGGGGTCAGAATTTTCAAGAAATCGATTTTCTTTTTTTTGCATTTTTGGAAGCTGCTACAACGGCTGAAAAACTATGATATGGCCCATTAATAGATGACTTGGTGTAAGTAATTAAATAATACGTATTACTTTACGTAAATTGAATGTAAAACTTTAAATGCGTTTTTCTCAAAACTATGTTATTTGAACTGGTGACCACTGTAGCTCGAAAACCGCTCGGTAGATTTTAATGAAATTTATACAGCTTTTTGAAAACATGAAAAACTAGTGCCTGATCGAAGGATTTTTTTTTAATTTCGATTTGTTATAAACAATTAACTGTTGATTTTTTTCCGAAAATCTGGAAAAAAATTTCCTGAGGCTGCCATTTTGTTAATTTAAGAAACAAAAATAATCTGCCGTGTGCCACAGGACTTTCTTATACATAATAATGACAGTAAACAGTGTACGTGATAAAATTATAGATAATAATATTACCTACAATTTTCAACTTGGCCATTTTTCTCTAATTCGCACTGTTTCAGTGTAATTCGAAAAATTCAAAAATCGATGTAGGTAAACATCCGTTTCCGGTTGAATGATCGTTTTCAAAAATAGGAGGTTTTCTTCCCAGGCAAAAATCAATCTTAAGTATAAAATTCCACCTTTCTACGATTTGTCGTATTTGAGTTACAGCGTCTACAGACAGACAGACCGACAGACAGACCGACAGACAGACACACAGACATCATGGCGAAAATAGTCAGTATGGATTCAGGGAAGGTCAAAATTGATAATTCCATCAAAAACCGGATTTCGAAAAAAATCGCGTTTACTATACTTACTTATACTATATGTATATTTCATATACATATAGTATAAGAAAGTAAAAAAGCTTCGATCAGGCGCTAGATTATCTATTAATAAAACTAATTTTTTTTGTCCGATTGAATTTGGATGAATCTCCAAGGATAAGTGATGGTCACCGCAAGGAGCTTCGGTTGGAACTGGATCAACACAAACAGCCATTACTTTTAAAATTATTAATTTTTTTTTTCTAAATAAAATAATTTACTGGCAAAAAAAATTATTTAAAATTGTCATTTTTTCATGTCTCTGACTACACCTAACCCCTTAAGCTGCTATGAAAATAAATTAGAAAGGTAACATTCCTTAACTGCATATTTTATAAATAACAGAAAAAAAATCCTAGAAATATTTTTGTTTAAAATTTAAATCAAATAGCTTTTTTAATCGTGCTAAATCGAATGAAATCGTGTAAAAACGGAATCTTTTATTTTTATGTATTTTTTTTTAAATTTATTTATTATTATTAGTTTTTGATCTATCCCCACTGCATTACGATTTATTAATTATATCAATATAGGTTCATCATAAGGCCTATTTCACACATATACGGTTTCATTCGGTTCGGTTCGTTTTCGGTTCGTTTTCGGTCGCTGCCGACAAGTGTGAAACGATGATTCAGTTTGTATTCGGTACCTAATAGAAACCGTACAGAACTGAATACTCCCTCCACACGGACAGATTTCATCAGGTTTCAATTCGGGTCCAGGGAACACAAAGCAATGAACGCGTTCACACATACTCGGTTTAGTTTCGGTTTTAACCTGATAGCGAGTGTTATTTTTTTTTTAAGTTTTGTCGCGGATTTTCTAATAAAATGAGCGGTTTTCTAGATGTTGATGTGGATCGTCTTCATGCTCTTTAGCTTCGGGAAAATAGTGTAGAATGCTCCAAATTCCTGCTGTAAAGTGATGAGAGGGTGCTCGCAATGAATTCTAGTATTCCTCCTTCATTTTTTAATTTTTTTATAGAGAAAC
The DNA here is from genome assembly GCA_949319165.1 of Sialis lutaria. Lineage (NCBI taxonomy): Eukaryota > Metazoa > Arthropoda > Insecta > Megaloptera > Sialidae > Sialis > Sialis lutaria. Next base: position 36,848,995 of record OX439234.1, read on the forward strand.
AACATGGCAACAACTTGCTTTCTCTCCATGATAACTACTGAGTTTACGGAAAAAAATAAAACCTAATATGAACCGTATGAGAACCGTGTATGTGTGAAAGGGTTTATTCGTTTTCGGCTGAATCCGAAAACAAACCGAACCGAATGGAACCGCGTATGTGTGAAACAAGGCTGACGCATATCTACTGTATAGATTGTGTCAACAAACAATTAATTTAAATAGCGCCTACTGTGGCGCCATGCCACCGCCAATGTAGCGGCAAACGTGCTAACTAAACGCTATACGTACTCTAATCACCGGCAGTCAGTTGTTGATTACAATAATGACAAATGGATATAACGAGATTACGTATTGGTCCACCCCCAACCCCTCTTTATGACCCCCCCCCCCCCCCGCGGTCATTAGATTTGTGGCCAGTCGTGTGAAAATTGCAAATTTGTGCAGTAATGATACCAATTATGGTGTGCAGATGATATTATTTTATTTTTATTTTCTGTGGGATATTTTACGTGGTTTGAATTTTTTATGAATTTTCGATTAAGGGGTTATATACAGTCAGAAAGCCCAAAAACAGTTTTTTTCAAGAGAAGACTTTTAAATTTATTAATGTAAAAATTTGTACACATATTCGCTGGGTGCAAAGTAGGTAGTGGGGGGAAACGAAATCGATCACAGCGCACAACGTGGCAAAAAATAACACTTTGGGTGGATTAACTGTCATTTTTAATAGATTCGTTTTTAACTGGAAATAGAAAGGTCAACATGGTTAATTCCACTATAGACTATGTGCAAGGGGGTGGAGTTAGAAATAATGTCGATGCGAGTGTTCGTGGTGAGCAATATTGTAAAATCATCGGCGCCAAAATTTGAGGTTATGCTGTCAATGTAAACGAATTAATTATTTCTCTATTATACGTCATAATTAAAGAGAAAAAGATACCCAAAATAAATAATTTTCACGTACCTTTTATGCTATACTATTTATATTATATGCAAACAGCTAAATTAAATGATATTTGTTTAATAAAAAATTTCACGGTATTAAACATATTAAACAATGATAAAAATAGAGTTGAATCCATTCAATCCTTCTCTATTACTCGCTAATAGACTTCATGCACAGTTGCTACTAAAGTCCACCCGTTAGTTGGCGCTGTCATCGCGCACGCTGCGAATTATGGTAACTTTTAATTGTATTTTAATATTTTTGGATTTGTAAAAATAATAATTTCGAAAGCTGCTACAGCTGTTCTCCAGGAGGTCCTCTCAAAAAAGGTGACTGGATCATATAAAATAAAAAAACCAAACGAATTTCGTTAAAGTAATGTATAATCTTAAACTTAATTGAAGGAATAAGCAAAATAATTTTTTTTGACAAAATGGCACCTTCTCAAAAAAAAATTCGATTTTTGAAAATTTTTTTAACCTTAAATTGTTTACAGTCAAGATATTTGCTAAAATGAGAAACCGTAAATTATAGATTTTTTGAATTGATAGTTTAGAAAATAGAGGGGGGGGGAGGAACGCTTTTATAATAACTTTGGAGAGAAAATACATCGTGATTGAAGGGTTAAAATTAAAAATTTGTGTTACATTTTTTGTTGCATTTTAGGAGACCTTTCTAACGAGATCCCACTCAATGGGGTAGGTGATTTTTTTTTAAAAACTTTTCATTTTACGAAAGGGGGGTCTAAAAAATTATTTTTTTTCAAAAATCTTATAATTTCTGTTTTTGGAGCATCAATCTACGACCGTATAACAAATTTCATCTGATTATGTCAAAATTTTTCAAGGCGGAAATGGAGAAACTATAAGGGTTCCTAATTTTCTACGGAACCCTAATAAAAACGGCATCGGAGCTTTAAAAAAAGAGAAATTGAGCCCACACCAGTTAACAAAAATATATCTAAAATTGTATGGTCAGATTAGATATGGTGACATTCCGACACCTAGTAAAAAATAGTTTGTTTTTTTTAAATGACGTTTAATAGTTCATTTATTCTTGTTCATTATTTTCCATAGATAAAACAATTCCATTTAAGGTAGTTGGTCCATCATAATGTGATCACATTAGGCCATGAGTACATATTTTTAATTTAGATAAATGATCATGGCAACGCTGTACATTATCTACTATTAACTACTTGTCAAATGATTATATTTTATCATCTAAACTACCACAGAATATATTAATAATTAATGAAATCGATTATAATTCCCTTCAATCCACTTATCATATTTTGTAAAAAAATATTTCATTATTTCGTGTATTTTTTACTATAATCAAACGAATACGTTGTTGCCACATTGTCAACAATACTGTAATTTATGTGATGGTTTGGTAGGTAAATCTGGTTAAATCTTAATAACGGGATGGTCAATAATTCCAATTTTTTGTATAGGTACTGTTTTCTTTCATATAAATATACAACATATCAGTTTTTTATGAAAAACTGACGCTACGTTTAAATTTTATCTAATAAAACGTTACGTTAGTGTACGGTTAGTCCATATAAGCTGTGTTAACTTTGAGATCGTTTTTTATGACTTTGAGATGGTCAATTTTAATAAAAATGGGCTATTTTTCAGATATTAATCTAGAGAATATTCCTGTGCAATTTAAACAAAATCTGACGAAAACATGTTTACGGACCAACTACCTTAAGAACGTGTTTTCAGTGTTTAGTTCACAGCTTCCTTTGAAAGTGTTAAAGATCTTGAATAAGATATACTTTCTGTTATGTGAAGTCTTAACTACCTTTATTTACTTTATCTAAGAACTATCTTAAATTCCATTATCCATTATTTTCTTGTAAACTGTTTTTTATCTTATACTCGTTGTACTTTTCATAGTAATTCAACCCTATTATGTTTATTTATTTATTTATTTAAAATGTATGATACATTGTTAAAATAAAGATAAATAATTTGTCACTTGATCTACTGTTTTTTTTTTGTAACTCATGTTATTACTAATAAAACAAGTAACTCTTTATTAAATCTAAACAACGTATCTCTGTCTGTCTGTCTGTCTGTCCGTTGTGCGCTTATCACTCGAGAACCACGTATCCGATTTACGTGGTTTCTTTTTTAATTCAAAGGTACATTCTCTGGTCAGGTTATAGGCTATATTTTGTAACGTTAGGTAACATAACAACTAAGCAGTGACGATAATAGTAAATCATGTCGAAAAAAGTGCACTCTTTTGCAATACGTTGCCTAAACCGTTGAATATACAACAAAATAATGTGTAGAATCAAAAGTCCTACAATAAAGTCCCCGACACTATATATGTTTTTATATTTAAGCCACAATGACTGCTTTTATGTTACAAAGAAAATATTGGGTTCTATTTACATGGACTTATGACCTGCAAAACTTTAATCCTTATCGAAATAAATGATTTCATCGTCATAAGTACTTAATGTAGATATAATTTGCCTTTTACAGAATCCAATTTAGTCTTTTGGTATAGGAAATAACGTGAAATATACATATAATAACATATTATTCGTGACAATTCGCGCGAATTCAGATAATATCGCGGGGAGAGGGGAGATACTGCGCTCGACCAGCAGTTGTTTAATTATTTTTACTTTTTGTTCTGATTCGCTTTTATTAGGTAGGTAATTTAAGTGTTGTTTGGTTTTTATTAGAAAAATAACTAATCGTGTTTATACTTAATTCAACTATATATTTTTTAAATCCTAAACAATAATTCCGTAGTCTACGCGAGCAAAGCCGCGCGGGCCCAGCTAGTTTATAATATAAGTTGATCACATTTTCATCAGAATTAATTTCACCGCAAGATTACGTATTAGTAGAGAAGCGATCACAATTGCGGTTAAATAGAATATACCATTAAGTCATCCAGATCTTTCCCTCTTACCCCCTATATAATTAATTCACACAAAGCGTAATAAATTAACAACCTGTACCTTGGAAATTACACGGCCAACGTGGATTGGTAATATACACCTTAGACCATTGTTTTACTACCTTAATTTTCTACTTCTGGCGTTAAGATAAATTACGCTAATTGGAGCCGGGTGTATGTCGCCTAACCTAGCGTCCTAACCGACTCCACCTTCTCTTAACTACAGGACCGTATACATATGTTTTATGTACCTATTTGTCAAAAAAATGTGTTTAATGTAAAAAATTTGGTTGTTTGTTAATATGATATTTTTTTATTAATATGGAAATGTCCACGTTTATCTTATTGATAAATGTATATTATTACTAACAATGTTCTTTTTTTGTTTCGTATTGAAAACATATATTTTAAATAAATACAAAAAAAAAACGTTGATAACAATATTCAACAAAAAAAACTTTTTTAATATAACAGAGATCTGATTAGAAAATTTAGGAGGCTTTTGGTGGTATGCTGTAACCGGATTTGTTGCCCAATTGGTTTCATCACGTCAGGGTTTTGAGATATTCTAACCTAAAAGTCAATTGGCAATGTTAAAGAATTTTTTATCAAGTAGGTATTTTTAACTTCCCAATAGGAAGTTATTGTAATTGGTCCGAAAATCGAAATCAAAAATTTTAACATATTTTCATGTTTCAAGGGCATTAGAGTATATTGACACTATTTTCAGAAAAATGTCTGTGTGTGTGTGTGTGTGTGTGTATGTACGTACGTACGTACGTACGTGTCATTTTTTTCCGGGACGAAATCTCGCGAACAAAAAATGCTATTGACTTCAATGGGGTGCTTATCGAAGCGTCTTGACGTGAATATGATCTGAAAGAAAGGATTTTTCGAAATTCAACCCCTACGGGGGTAAAAAGGGTGTTTTTTTCATTTTTATTTTTTTTCTTGGTCGAATTTAGTCGGAACTTAGAATAAATACTATACAATACAAATAATGAAACGTGTATTTCAGTATTTATTTTTTATATGGGTCCAAACAGCCATTAAAGGGATGAAAACCACCATCAAAATTTGAATTTCATACTAATAAATACATCTAATAATTCATGTTGCCTTGGAAACAACACAATTCAAAATTCAAACTGTCAGATTAGTTTTTCTAAAAATGTGCATTATATTATTGACATTATTAGGATATTAGAAAACTAATATTCATAATACAAAGGGTGAGTTTTATTTCTGATAAATTCCATTAAAATTTTTCGTATACATATTAAAAAAAATATTTACAAACTATAACATAGTAATATTAATTATGGAAACAATAAGTTATCAGTATTCAAGTATTGTGTCATACCATGTTGGGAAGTTGATTGTGTGGACCTAAAGGATCGCACCCCACAGCATTATACGTTATATAGTTTAATTTTATATCCCCGGGTAAAATTGGATCCGACAGCTAGTTTTGTAAAGTTTTCTGTCGCGGTAACAAATAGTATTATCTTTCCTCTTTAAAATGAGTTTTAACTTTTTACTGTACGATTTTTTTTAGCCGAGATGTACTAGTTTGAAGATATGATAGAGTGTAGTATAGTAGATACAATGAACTTTACTACATATATCTTCAAAGTAGTATATTTCGGTAAAGAAAAATCGCATAGTAAAATGTAAAAAATCATTTTAAAGAGAAAAGATAGTACTATTCGAAATCATGAAAGAAAACTTCAGAAAAAAATTACCTACTTAGTAATGAATTCTTGAATGTTAAAATAATAAATCTGTGAAAAGACCCCCTAAATTCAATCCTGTCTGAGAACATCGCATCGTGACTGGTGAGTGTCTTTTGTAACAACAACAAGAAGCTAGCGGGTAGCCACAAACTGACACAGCTGATGAATACGACAGACTTAAGACTCAAGCAATCACGAATGACAACTAGTCTAGATGTTGGTAACACTGCACTACATTATATATTACACTGTTCATGTCGGTATACACTTACATACTAGATTGCTCAAATGAATTACAGATATCATTTTATGTATTACTAGTGCATTAGACGCGGTGTTACCCGGGTTAATATCTATTACAAGTTACACATAATTTAAGGGGGATGGCCAACTGTGACGGAAAAAAAATATAATTTGTTTAAAGTTTACATATTCATAAATATGTATACAAAAAATTGAGTTTAAATTTTGAAAATTGACGGAGTTACAGTCAATTTAGTGACGGTCGGTTATGACATAACAAAAACATTAAACACGTTTATCTCGAAATGACATTTTTCGACCTGGTCGACACGATTCCTCAAAGACTAATGAACCGATTTCATTTTTTTTTTTAAATAATTTTCGTAATTGTAGTAGCTATCGTTGCACGTAGCCGATTTTTGAAATTTTGATAATTACTATTTTTAAAACCGCTCTAATTTAAAAAAAATAGGTCTTAAAAATTAAAAAATATTTCAAACGATCGCCATTTTGTGAAAAAATAAAATAAAAAAAATTCATATAGATATTGATAAAATTTTTATTTATTTTTTTCATATAACCTTTCTCGAAATTTCGAGTCGACCATAGAGAAAAAAAATTTGTTGGTTTTCACATCGAGGCTCATAACCTTGTAAATATTTAATATTTTTCAATAAAAATTGATATTACATAAGTTGAATATATACTTAATAAAATGTCCTTTACCTGATTCAAAAATAATTAGTAATATTTGTGAAAAAAATTCCCAAACATTGACAATTTTTTGACCCGTCTCAGTGGCTATCCCCCTTAATGAAATTGAAACAGTAAATTATAGAATTTTTTATTCAGTGGCAACTATATTGCACACCCCAAGCAGGCTCTGCTTGGAAGTGTGTTCTACTCTCGTCCTAAAATTTTTTTTCGTATATAAATTGATTAAATGAGTATTATATCTTAAATTTCTTCAGTAACCCACTTAAATTTTTACATTTTCTGATAGAAAACATTACAGTCTTCATTTTTACTTAGTTTAATATCGATCGATTTTAATTTTCTGTTATAAAAATATAAATAAAGTTCAATTTGTCGATTTAACCCGCTTTTTTGATAAAAACGCCGAACTGTAGGCTACATTTCGAAATAAATTTGCACCAATCCTTTTGAATTCACTTCATCTATTATCAGAATAGAACCCTATTAAAACTCAAAAAAATTGGATAACTAGAAGTAACGAAATTTGCAGTTTATTTAAACAAAAATTCATATTTTGACAAGAATTATTTTTACAAATAGAGTAGTTGCTCGGTAGTTCATAAGATTACCGTAAGGCGCTATTTCTTCATACGTCACTTCAAATTCCAAGTATTACAATTATTATATTGTGTTAATTAATATATAAATACATGTACATCGATACGTGCTGTATTTTAATTATTTTATTCAAAGCCAATCAATCTTTTTAATCAAGATAAAGTCTGGTAAGTTTGCATTTCTTAAAACAAATATACATATATGTACATATACATATAACCTATAAACGTTACATTGTTGTTTCATTTTAAATGCTCTGCTAGACATCAGGTGAACACAGCTGTTATCGCTGCAATATGTGGATGTATTTATCTTTCTAATTATTATTATTAATCAATTTATTTACTTTATACATTTTACAAAAAAAAATATTTTATATAAAAATTGTAAATTAAAATGATTGTTGTTTTATTACTATTCATCCAAAATTTAAATAAAAACGGTAATAATCGATTGATATCAAGATTCATTGTTGATGTTCTAAAAAATCTTAATGAGTGATAAACTTCATTTTATATATTTATATAATTTAATTACCTCCAATATTTTAAGTTTCACCAATTATATTGTATCGTATTTATTTGATATTATAAATGAATACATTTTTTTATGTTTAAGGGGTGTGCATTTTATGGCCTAGCCATAGTATTTTAGTATGCTGTGACATCATGATCTTTTATTTTGAAATCTTAGGTTTTTATAAAATACTAGCGTTGTTTAGCCAAAAGATAATTTGCATGCTCTTTCTTTCTCATTGTAAGCCTTGTTTCACACATACACGGTTCCATTCAGTTCGGTTCGTTTTCGGTTTCAGCCGAAAACGAATCAAACCCTTTCCTACATACACGTTTCTCATACGGTTCATATTAGGTTTTATTTTTTTCCGTAAACTCAGTAGTTATCATGGAGAGAAAGCAAGTTGTCGCCATGTTGTTTCTCTATAAAAAAATTAAAAAACGAAGGAGGAATACTAGAATTCATTGCGAGCACCCTCTCATCACATTACAGCAGGAATTTGGAGCATTCTACACTATTTTCCCGAAGCTAAAGAGCATGAAGACGATCCACATCAACATGTAAAAAACCGCTCATTTTATTAGAAAATCCGCGACAAAACTTAAAAAAAAATAACACTCGTTATCAGGTTAAAACCGAAACTAAACTGTTCGTGTGGAGGGAGTATTCGGTTCTGTACGGTTTCTATTAGGTACCGAATACAAACTGAATCACCGTTTCACACTTGTCGGCAGCGACCGAAAACCAACCGAAAACGAACCGAACCGAATGAAACCGTATATGTGTGAAATAGGCCTAATGGTATTCAATTTGTTAGGGTTATTTTGTGTGTTTTGACTATTTTGAGTATTTGGACCGATGTTTAAACGCCATCGTGTATGCATTTTTGTATAATTTCACTATATTTTAAGAATATAAATAAACTGTATCGTATGTTAAGTTAAAAACACGTGTCCCACGTACCGAATAGATAAAATAAAATAAAATAATAAAATTACGTAGTATACCTGTTTAAATTGAACACAATTGAATTTAAGAAATACAACAAAACATACCGATTTCAATTCGGTTATCACCAATAGATATATAATTTTTCAGTACGTAGCTATTAATATTTGATAAAAACTTTGAACGTCAAAATACTAAAAAATATTTTATTTTAAAGTCGTGTTTTGTTTTCATGATGTCACTGTTATTTATATAAAAACATAGTAGCCATTGAACGGTTTTTCTCATTTTCGTAAATATCTCGACCCCACAGTCAAAAAATCTATAAACCTTCCGGAGCACCAAACAAATATATGGTGTGAATATGGCTTCGATACGTCCAGTAGTTTAGGCCTGATGATCATAGGTACATACATACGCACCAAGAGTTTTATATATTAAGGTAGTTGGTCCGTAAAAATGTTTTCGTCAGATTTTGTATAAATTGCACAGGAATATTCCCTAGATTAATATCTGAAAAATAGCCCATTTTTATTAAAATTGACCATCTCAAAGTCATGAAAAATGATCTCAAAGTTTATATTTTTAACACAGCTTATATGGACTAACCGTACACCAACGTAACGTTTTATTAGATAAAATATAAACGTAGCGTCAGATTTTCATAAAAAACTGATATATTTATATGAAAGAAAACAGTATACAAAAAATTGGAATTATTGACCATCCCGTTATTAAGATTTAACCAGATTTAACTACCAAACCATCACATAAATTACAGTATTGTTGACAATGTGGCAACAACGTATTCATTTGATTATAGTAAAAAATACAGGAAATAATGAAATATTTTTTTTACAAAATATGATAAGTGGATTGAAGGAAATTATAATCGATTTCATTAATTATTAATATGCATATTCTGTGGTAGTTTAGATGATAAAATATAATAATTTGACAAGTAGTTAATAGTAGATAATGTACAGCGTTGCCATGATCATTTCTCTAAATTATAAATATGTACTCATGGCCTAATGTGATCACATTATGATGGACCAACTACCTTAATAAGATAAGATATATTTTATTAATTTTTGTGTATGTTAACCCGGGTATCACCGGGTCCTATACACTAGTAATTGCAAAAAAAATCAGATGATCGATTTGATTGAGAAAAAGGATAAGACGAGCATTTCTTTTATAGGGAACTTTATCCCCCCCCCCCCTTTTTTTATCTCCGATAAGAGCGGCCACAATAAACAGAATTAATAAACTGCCAATATCGGTATGGCAGACAAAACCTGCTGCCCGTTGTTACATTCTTTTCGTTTAACACAAAACTGCGTTATCACAACAGATTCTCGCTCAAATGCAACCGAACAAAACGATCTGCTATTTCTAAACGTTTGTGCCTGTGTGTGTGTGTGTGTGTGTGTGTGTGTGTGTGTGTGTGTGTGTGTGTGTGTGTGTTTTTTTTTTTTTTTTTTTTTTTTTCCAGAGGTTCGGAAAATACTCTTTACGTATCGTCAGGCCTTGATGTTCTGCCTGGTATGTCGGACTCGGATAGACCCATACCGACTAAAAACCTCCTCTGGCATCGGCCTCTGTTTCCCCCGCGGAACCGCCGTTAGGCATTACTTCACGGAGGGAGGATTTAGCTCTATGCTCTTCCTTCAGTGGTCGAAGTCACGGCTTCTTTTCTATTCGCTGCCTTTCTATGCGACGGAGTTCCTGAAGGACTTCTGTCGCGTAAGAGGATGTCGCCTCCCAGGCTGCCTTCGATGATAGCATAGCTCGAACTAAAGACTCTGGCCGAACTTTCTGTTCGAGGACAGTTTCCCAAGTACTGCGTGATGGGTAGAAGCGGGGGCACGTAAAGAACACGTGCTCCGCATCTTCACTGATTCCGGGGCAGGACGGGCACTCTGGAGAAACCTCATGCTTAAAACGATGAAGGTATGCTCGAAAGCACCCATGTCCTGAGATCATCTGTGTTAGGTAGTGGTTGACTTCGCCATGGTCACGGCTCAGCCAAACATTCACCTTTGGAATAAGCCGGTACGTCCATCTGCCATTGTTTGTGGTATCCCATAGCATTTGCCATCGCCGTATGCTATTTTGTTGTTCCTCTGTTCTGAGTTCTTCAGGGCTCAGTGTGGTTGATCCTTTTCGCCGGTAAAGGGCTTTTCGTTCTTCGGCTAGTACTTCAATAGGCAGCATCCCGGCAATAATGCACACTGCATCCTCAGACACTGTGCGGAAAGCGCTGGTAACTCTCAAGGCACTTAGTCGATATACTGACGCGATTTTTCTCAGTGATTCTTGCCTTTTAAGTGCATCACCCCAGATGGATATTCCATATGTGAGCACAGACGTCACTACTGATGAGAGTAAAATCCTCCTTCTCTGCTTCGGGCCTCCTATGTTAGGCATCAGTCGTGATAGAGTCGCTCTGACTACCGAAGCTTTGGCACACATGTGCTCTGCCTGCTGTTTGAAGTTGAGTCGGGCATCAATCATTACTCCCAGATACCGAAGAAACGGCTGAGATTTGATTTCATGTGCTCCAACTTGTAGTGTGATGGTTTCCACCTGCTTTCTACTAGTAATGAGTACTGCCTCGGTCTTGTGCTCTGCTAACTTTAGGCCAACTGTGTCCATCCACTGGCTGATCTTCTCAAAGGTAATGACAAAAGCAAAGTTTATCTCTTCGAGATGCTTTGCGACAATTACTATGGCCACGTCATCTGCATATGCCACAAGTTTGACTTCCTTTGGTAGTGACAGTTTCAGTAACCCGTCATACATGGTATTCCACAAGAGAGGGCCAAGAACCGAGCCCTGAGGTACTCCTCCAGTGACAATGTGCTTTTTCGGACCGGTCTTCGTGTCATATTTCAGGATCCTATCAGTGAAGTAGCTTGCTACCATCCTTCGTAGGTATCTTGGTACGTTCATTTCAGTGAGGGCTCTCATAATGCAGTCCCACTTGGCAGAATTGAAGGCATTCTTAATGTCTAGTGTTGCCACCAGGCAATACTCCTTCGTACCTCCCTTCCATCTGATTCCTGCTATCGCATTCTTGGCTGTACTGACGACAAGATCAATCGCATCCAAGGTGGAGCCTGTGTGTGTGTGTGTGTGTGTGTGTGTGTGTGTGTGTGTGTGTGTGTGTGTGTGTGTGTGTGTGTGTGTGTGTGTGTGTGTGTGTGTGTGTGTGTGTGTGTGTGTGTGTGTCTGCAATGGATTCGAGAATCTAGAAACATATGGAAGCAAAAATTGCTTGCCTGTAGATAGTGTTTTATTTTTCGTTTGTGTTTTTTTTTATTTAATATTTATTTATTTCTACAATCGTTGATGAAATTGAAGCGAAATTTATCTAAGGCGGCTATTTTATCAAATAAATATGTCAAAGATTTGATCATATATTAAGGTAGTTGGTCTGTAAACATGTTTTCGTCAGATTTTGTTTAAATTGCACAAGAATATTCCCTAGATTAATATCTGAAAAATAGCCCATTTTTATTAAAATTGACCATCTCAAAGTCATGAAAAACGATCTCAAAGTTTATATTTTTAACACAGCTTATATGGACTAACCGTACACTAACGTAACATTTTATTAGATAAAATTTAAACGTAGCGTCAGATTTTCATAAAAAACTGACATGTTGTATATTTATATGAAAGAAAACAGTATACAAAAAATTGTAATTATTGACCATCCCGTTATTAAGATCTAACCAGATTTAACTACCAAACCATCACATAAATTACAGTATTGTTGACAATGTGGCAACAACGTATTCATTTGATTATAGTAAAAAATACACGAAATAATGAAATAATTTTTTACAAAATATGATAAGTGGATTGAAGGGAATTATAATCGATTTCATTAATTATTAATATATTCTGTGGTAGTTTAGATGATAAAATATAATCATATGACAAGTAGTTAATAGTAGATAATGTACAGCGTTGCCATGATCATTTCTCTAAATTAAAAATATGTACCCATGGCCTAATGTGATCACATTATGATGGACCAACTACCTTAAATTATAAGAAATTTCGTAGTTGAAACCGTCCACGAACACTTTTCAGTCGCCATTTTGATTTATCCGTCAGGAAACTTTGATTAAATATAAAAAACTGTCATTATCTATGATAAAAGAAATATTATGAAGGTAAATATTATAAAACTTGACATATTACACTGTCATATTTCTTTGATTAAAGAAATTTTATCACATATCACTTTGATAGTGTAAAAGACGCCTAAGGCTGCTATTATACTATCAAAGCATAATACCGGGTGGTCTATTTAAATTGAGACAAGCAAATATCTCGAAAATTAAGGTTTTTCAGGGATAATGTTTGGTACAAAAGTTTCAGGGTTTGAAGGGGGAAAACCAATGGAGGTAAAAAAATTTACTTTGAGTGGAGATTTTAAGGTCATTTTGAGGTCAACTTCATTTTTTTAAATGGAAACCTATTTCTTATTTTACATATTCGTATTTTGCAGAAAAAAAGAAACAACTTTTGTCTAAGAAGTTTTTTCAAAATCCTCAAATTCAGGGGCATTTTTTTAATTTATTTTTTTATTTTTTGTTTGTTTTTATAAAAAAAAAATTGGTTAAAATTGAGGATTTTGAAAAAACTTCTTAGACAAAAGTTGTTTCTTTTTTTCTGCAAAATACGAATATGTAAACAAAGAAATAGGTTTCCATTTAAAAAAATGAAGTTGACCCCAAAATGACCTTAAAACCTCCACTCAAAGTAAAAATTTTTACCTCCATTGATTTTCCCCCTTCGAACCCTGAAACTTTTGTACCAAACATTATCCCTGAAAAACCTTAATTTCCGAGATATTTGCTTGTCTCAATTTAAATAGACCACCCGGTATATATCGAAGATCTGTTAAAAAATTATGATCTAATATAAATAGGAAACTGTAGGTGTCTGTGATCATAGAAATAATAAATGTAAATTAAAATATGGCATGGTGACTAATTTTAAAAATAAAAGCTTTTAAAAAACTGTTCTATGATGATCTTACGTGTTTCCTATTTCCAAAAAAATTAAGGTTTAATCGTAAAAATTGATTCTTTTAAAACTAATTTTGAATTTGACGCCAAAACGCTCGCAGGTTACATTTGAGAGTTGTGACGTCACACTCCTTGTATCAACAATAATCAAACATTCAGAGTTACGACAATAATTTAATTATTTTGTGTGTTAAAAATGAATTCCAAAGTATATAAGTTCTTAAATAAGGTATGTACCTAATAATCTTGTTAGGGGAATTGATATTTGTCTAAAATAAAAGACGTTTACTGATGCGTGACGTCATTCGCTCTGATTGGTGTTCCATTTAACATGGCGGATTGTTGTATTTTGCATTTTTATTTTAGCAAAATTTATATTAATCTCGCTTTTAATAAATACATTTTTTTAAATCTTTTTAACCTATTTCAATATTTAACTACATAATTTCAATGATACTTTGTTACTGACATCTTGCCTATTATACTATCCTTTTTTTTGTCTTTGATCAAATTTTGATCAAAATTCTTTAATAATGTAATAACGACCTATTACTTTTTGAACTTAATTTAAAATTGAGAAAAAAAAGTACAAATAAAACTTGACTCCAAAATGAATGATTTTTTATCCTTCAAAATCTTTTTTTTAATCTCATAGAAAAGTAAGTTGTAAAATACTAAATTAATCTGTTTTTCCCGTAGTTTATTTAATACACCCCCCCTTCTTGAGACGCCCGTGTTTTAAATGGTGCCGACGGCACAAGCAATCTGTTCGTATCATACAACCATAAAACTGGCTCGTACAACACCTTTCTGTCGTGATGAATGGCCACAGCCGCTAGTAGCGCCCTCAGTGTCCGACAGCGGCAGTTTGCAGAACTATGAGAGCACTGTCACCGTGTCCGAACATCAATAATGTATACAGGACCGGGGTCTGGCAAACTAGGCGGCATTCAAGTACAATCTAAAACTGAATAAATAATTATTTCATTAATTGAAATTTCACTAAAATAATATTTTGAGTCGAACGTGGCGATTTTACGGCATTTATTCATACTTAGATTTGTTAACGGTTTGAGTAAGTTAATTTATTCGTTTATACCAGTGGTTCCCAAACTCTTTTGGCCCACGGACCCTGGGTGAAAAACTACTAAATTTTGACACGCGCAGTTAATTTTAGTACCACTTCGCCAATTTTTATTCGATTACGTTGAAATTTTAACACAATGAAGAAGATAGATAAAGCTACTAATTTAGTGAATAACATTAAAATTGGACAAAAATTGTTTGAATTTTGAAAATTGCTGAATTTTTGCTAAAAAATAGATTTTTTTTCGTTTAAAAAATGATTTTCGAAGGGAATAACTTTATGAATGTATATAATTTAAGGCTTTTTAGTTTAATTAGGACCCATAGCTTCAGTCTGAATGATCTTTGGTTGAAGTCATTGATTCAAAAAATATATATACGAATTTGAATGTTTGCATATCGAAAAAAACATTTTTTTGCAATATTGCAAAAACAAAAGCTGATTGAGCAAAATGGTGGTAATATTTGGATTCAGCGTGTCCAAATTACCCTTAAAAAGTTGTTGTATGCTCTGCAGAAAATGGCTGTCGGCCAGTGTAATTTATTCATTGTTATTTATTTTTACTTCCATATTAATAAAAATGTGCGCGGACCCCCTGACGTTGTTCAGGGACCCCCAAATCGATTTTAATTTTCCACGGACCCCCTGAACGATGCCAGGGACCCCTTGGTGTCCGTAAGGACCACTTTGGTAACCACTGGTTTATACAAAACAAAAAAATCAATTGAGGGGTTTGCAGCAACAACGAGTTAAGTTCATTTTTAGGCCAAACTGAGTTAAAAACCGTTTCTTGGGGGCAAAAAATCATTCTTTTGTTTGGTTCAACTAAGAATTACCTACCGTTGATAGTTCTCAAGGTATCCGCTAGAATGAGTTAGCTGCTTCATTCGCTTGGGTCAAAATGGAGTTAACTCCAGGAGCTGACTCTTTGTTTTTGGGCTTAGAATTTAGTTAGTACACTCGTTTCTTGAAATAAACTAATTTTCTTGAAAATTGTTCTTATTCAATGCTTCCTTACTTTAAAAAGAAAATAATTTTGAACTATTTCAAAAGGAGTTATCTCTAGAATAAAATTGACTCTAGAATTGCGAATTTGACGAATTTCTCAATGGAATTTGGCCAAAACATGTGGTCGGTGACAAATAATAATTGGACGAAGACAAAGGCGATTTAAATACCTTCTCAATTTTTTTCTATTTTCCCACAAACTATGGAAATTTTTAATCGGCAACTAATTTTTATTACAAAATAACTCCATTTTGAATACAGAAGACATCTTATAAATTAAAGACGACAATTATTTTCTAAAAAACATGAATGTTTTTCATCTCAAACGCCCCTACGTTAAATGTTTTACAACCTCTGTCAAATCTAATTGCTTCGTATGATAATACATAACGTCGTTGTTGTCTTCTTGCGATATCAGGCTGTGTAGTATATTGTTCACAAGCTAAAGGGTTACAATGTACAGCAAGACTGTCCCGCACAAAAAAACAATAGTGACATTTACATTGTTGTAATTTAGCTTCGCTTAATATTCGCGCCACGTTTTTATAGCGCTGGCGTCGTCGAGCCAACCAACGCCTCTTTATAGCGCACGGATAATCAGGGTTGACTAAACTGTTATTAAAGGGGTTACATACAATCAGGGTTTTTTTCAATAATTTTTAAAGTGAAACTTTTATTACATCGTCTCAAACTTTTTGGTCTGTGTGTTGCATGTCGCGTAACGTTTGGACTGCGCATGCGTGGAACAAGCAGCCATTCATTGTATGACAGTTTATGTACTGTGTGCTATTATACATATTTAGTAAGTTTGTATTGTAATTTGTCAGTGTTTAATGTAAATGTTGTTATTTATTTGCTTTTGGTAAACAACGACACAGCTAGTGAGTCCAAAAAACTGATCAACGAGAAAGAATAGTGCAAAAATGAATGACGATGAATTAATTTTACGCCGTAAAAAACAGAACGCCGACAGAGCACGTGCTTATAGAAAAAGGAAAAAAGATCTTGGTTTTTATATAGAATTTATTAGTATTATTAGAACTTTTTGCTGGTGCATGTTGTTGTTTATGGATTTATTTCAATTTTGAGTGCTTGAATTTATTATTCCGAAAATTTTTAGTTAAATGTCTATAATGTGAAAAAAAAGTTTCACTTTTACCGTGGTTTCATAAAACCACACAATCCTTTTTTTTAAGAGAAGACATAATTTATTAATGTAAAAATTTGGACACATATTATGGTAACTTTTAATTGTATTTTAACATTTTTTTTTTGTAAAAATAATAATTTCGAAAGCTGCTACAGCTGTTGTTCTCCAGGAGGTCCTCTCAAAAAAGGTGACCACGATATCTTTGAGCTGCATCTTTTAAAATAAAAAACCCAAATGGATTTCGTTAAAGTAATGTATAATCGAAGGAATAAGCAAAATAACATTTTTTTGACAAAATGGCGGCTTCTCAAAAAAAAAATCGATTTTTTTAAATTGTTTATAAAAAAAAAATATTTATCGGTGAGAAAAAACCTTTGATTAATTACTAAAAAATATTCTTAAGAAACTTGTGTTAAAATTTGAGATTGATCGGTTCAGCCGTTTTCGAGGAATAGTGGTCACCGACTTTAAAAACACAGATTTGAGAAAAACGCGCTGCCGCTCCGACCTCCTACATTCAAACACTCTGAGACGTCTTTACAAATATGCGTGTAACTTCGAAAATAATCGCCGGATTGACTTAAAATTTTCTGTGTGTGTATTTAAATATATGTACCTACATTACGAAAATTAAAAAAAAAATCATGTTTTTGAAAACTCTAAATTCTAACGTATGTAACCCCTTAAGGTAGATGATACTATAGGGTACGTGGATAAGTATAAAGTGAAGGCAAGATGTGTCTCTGTATTTTTTTAACAGAGATATAATTTTTTAATAAAAAAACACGATTTTTAATCATTCTGAAAATCTAAGTAAACTAACCTATTAACGCCTAAAAAAAAAAACACAAAAAAAATTAAAATAAGTTAAGTACATACAGGGTGGGGCATTTAAAGTGTTACAGAATTTTATCTCAGAGCCATCGCATATTTGAAAAAAATGTTTAAGGTAGTTGGTCCATCATAATGTGATCACATTAGGCCATGAGTACATTTTTATAATTTAGATAAATGATCATGGCAACGCTGTACATTATCTACTATTAACTACTTGTCAAATGATTATATTTTATCATCTAAACTACCACAGAATATATTAATAATTAATGAAATCGATTATAATTCCCTTCAATCCACTTATCATATTTTGTAAAAAATTATTTCATTATTTCGTGTATTTTTTACTATAATCAAATGAATACGTTGTTGCCACATTGTCAACAATACTGTAATTTATGTGATGGTTTGGTAGTTAAATCTGGTTAAATCTTAATAACGGGATGGTCAATAATTACAATTTTTTGTATAATGTTTTCTTTCATATAAATTATACAATAATATAATTTTTCATAAAAAACTGACGCTTCGTTTAAATTTTATCTAATAATACGTTACGTTAGTGTACGGTTAGTCCATATAAGCTGTGTTAAAAATATAAACTTTGAGATCGTTTTTCATGACTTTGAGATGGTCAATTTTAATAAAAATGGGCTATTTTTCAGATATTAATCTAGGGAATATTCCTGTGCAATTTAAACAAAATCTGACGAAAACATGTTTACGGACCAACTACCTTAAACCAAAAAATGTTTGGTTGTTAGGGGGTAGTCGAATATTAATAATATTTTTTATTTTAGTATGGCCTTCAAGGTTATTTGAAGACCAACATCATTTTTTTTCAAATAGGAACCTATAGTTTTAATTTAATAATCATATTCTACGTGAAAAAAACACGAATCTTTCATTTTTATATATTTTTTCTTATTCGGAATTTGCAATGGGAAGACATATATAGGTACATATTTTCTTCAATGTCTTGCAGATAAGACAACACAAAAGAGCGTTAAATTTCGTTTCGATTTTCAGTCGTGATACAGTGGGGCACTCCTTTTTATTTCATGGGGATAAAGTAGAAATAAATATATAATAAATCAATCCTTTTATATCTTAAACGAATAATTTATTTATTGAATTCTTTATTTCCCTGAACGTCAGCGGCGTAACTAGATTTTTTTAGGGGGGGGGGTAAAAAATTTATGGCATAACATATATTTTACATATATGTATTATGTAGTATATGACCCCTTCGCTGGTTATGCCTATGAAAATTTTTCAATTTATTATTATTTTTTTTTTTTTTTTTGGGTATAAACAAAGTACTTTTATTGTAAATCTATTTTTACCAACGTTTTGTTGCGTTTTGCAGTGGGTATTTGAAAAATTCATGCTTAAGGTAGTTGGTCCGTAAACATGTTTTCGTCAGATTTTGTTTAAATTGTACAGGAATATTCCCTAGATTAATATCTGAAAAATAGCCCATTTTTATTAAAATTGACCATCTCAAAGTCATGAAAAACGATCTCAAAGTTTATATTTTTAACACAGCTTATATGGACTAACCGTACACTAACGTAACGTTTTATTAGATAAAATTTAAACGTAGCGTCAGATTTTCATAAAAAACTGACATGTTGTATATTTATATGAAAGAAAACAGTACACAAAAAATTGGAATTATTGACCATCCCGTTATTAAGATCTAACCAGATTTAACTACCAAACCATCACATAAATTACAGTATTGTTGACAATGTGGCAACAACGTATTCATTTGATTATAGTAAAAAATACACGAAATAATGAAATAATTTTTTACAAAATATGATAAGTGGATTGAAGGGAATTATAATCGATTACATTAATTATTAATATATTCTGTGGTAGTTTAGATGATAAAATATAATCATTTGACAAGTAGTTAATAGTAGATAATGTACAGCGTTGCCATGATCATTTCTCTAAATTAAAAATATGTACTCATGGCCTAATGTGATCACATTATGATGGACCAACTACCTTAAACAGAATTTTCTAGCTTTGAAACAAAAATGCTTGCAATTAGAGCATATAAAATAAAGTATATAATTATATAATATAATTATTTTTAGTGATTGTGCGGTGGAAATTTTGGGTAGATTGCGTTTGTATGGGATACAAACATAAATGAAAATAGAACAGACCGTTTTATCCCC
This sequence comes from Sialis lutaria, assembly GCA_949319165.1. Classification (NCBI taxonomy): domain Eukaryota; kingdom Metazoa; phylum Arthropoda; class Insecta; order Megaloptera; family Sialidae; genus Sialis; species Sialis lutaria. The sequence continues at coordinate 36,868,957 of OX439234.1, forward strand.
AAATGTTTTACATTAATAACATTCAGAAGTTGTGCTGTCGTTATAATGCTGTTTCATAAATATCGAAACTTAAAAGTCGAATAATCGTGGAAGCAATAAATTTTATTTTTTTTTATTTTTAAGAAATATTTGATTTTTTGATAAATAAAGACACTCCATTTTTAGTCAAACGTGATTTATTTAAGAGAGTGTCCTGCTTTATGAGTCTCAAAAAATCCATTTTTTTTATTGCTTAAATCTTTTCCTATTATATCTAAGAATATGTCTGTAAAGTTTTATAGGCAGATTCGAAATATTTTCAAAAATATAGCATTAATCGCAGTGGAGTGTCCAGAAGGTATATGTACAAGCGCTCGGGCATTTTGAGCGCTCGCTTTTCCCCTCGGTCGAATAAATCCGAACAATGTACCTACCTGAAAAGGTTCAATTATCGTCTAAAACAATATTTTGAATTTGTATAAGCGCCGGGTCAAGCTATAGTACAAATTATAATGATATATTTCCTCACCGTTTAACTGCTTTTTCTGACCGTAAACTTTAAAGCGTGTTTTCTCGAATTTTAATTTTTATTATTTTTCTAAATTGGCAGGTGTGATTGCAAGAAAACTAAACGTCCAATCAAAATGAACCAAAATTCTAAACAACTTTTTTAGCAAGTTGAAATGATTTTTTTTCTTGCAAGAAGCACTTTTTTTTTTAAACCTGACATTTTTTTTAATTTTAAATTTTTTTGGTTTTTTTTTTTAGTTTATATAGAAGAAAAATATATCAAAATTAAAACTTACTTTGGTTTTTTTGTCTCAGACAAAAATTACGAGCTTCATCTTTCCCGCCGATTGGAGACTGCGATTGCAAGGCGTTGTACAAAATTTCATATAAATTGGTTGCGTTTGAATATTTTTGTCTTAATAAATTTGTTTTTAACGTTCAAATATGCAATAAAATAATCTGAAAAGTTTGTTTCACTAGCTTATTTTTTTCTATCCTATCTTTAAATGCTTGTAGGAAAGTCAAATTCGTTTTTAAACTACATAATCACCTTATTTCTTATGTTATTTTAGCTAAATATGAATATATTTGTTAATAATATGAAAAAAAAAATTTTTTTGAATTATAAATAGAAAAAAAAATCTATTTTTGGCTACGTTTTTTCGGTGTTTATAAGGTTTGAATTAATTTTTTTTCAATTCTCCATAAGAAGACGTGTTAAAATGTGTAATCTTTAAACTACTATAACTTTTAAATGGTATCTGAATTGCGTTATTCATCTTATCATACTTAAAATTACATTCTGTCAAATTTTTAATATCCTATGCATGTTTTTGACTACCGCCAGAACATCCTTAAGAAGGGATATAAATTTAATCTGTGATAAACCTATTAAACATTATTTTTACTTTCATCTCATCTTTACGTAAAATTTAAATAAAATTCAACAAATTACTGAGAAAATCTTGCACAGGCAGACAGAAAATGAAATTGAACATTAATTTTTAAAAAGTCATTTGCGAGTAAGTATAAGTGTATAAGTGTCCCGTACTGTAAAATTAAAAAAAAATGTGTACAGATAGACATACAGAAAGGGGAGGGGCTTTATTTTATACATTGGACGGTTCGTATGGAAAGAAATCACGAAATCAGTATTGATTGATATCAGGAATTTATGGCTAGAGAATAAAATCCGTCTTCAAACGGTTTCAAATCAACAGTTTATTTGCAAAAAGGAAATGCGATCTCAACCAAGAAAATGCATCTAGATAAAGAAATTCTTTGTTTGAAAATATCTCGAGATCGGTGTATCTTTCAAAAGACATTGTTTACTTTTGTCTATTAGAAATAAATGTTTGAGGTTTTTTTTTTGAGGGTATTTTATAAAAAAACGTATTCTAGTTAAAGTAAATTGTTTTTATTACTATTTCAAAAATGTAAATATCAAGGAAGGGCACACTTTTAAATGTGAAAAGAATGCACACACTGTTTCCTAGTGCTAAATTCACCAAAGGTAGTTAATTATTGTACAATTCAGATAAAAAGCCATTTGTTAACAATTTACAATTTTTTTAGAAAATCAATCAAAAACTAATAATTATGACAGAAAAAAAATTTATTTATTTTTTGATGCTTTTTTTTAGAGTGGCATAACTTAAAAATTCTGAGTTTTGGGAAATCACGTTTTTAAACTTACATATATGTATAATTGAATATTACTTTAATTCGATGATTTAGAAAAGCCCTAGTAAATACAACTATTACACGCTTGAGGAGTTATACGCAGTTAGAATTTTCAAAAAATCAAATTTTTCTGCATTTTCGGAATATACATATATCTGACTATATTTCCTGAAAATTTCAAATCGATCCTGTGAGCATTTTTGAGATATACGCATATTCGTAGGGACGTTGCGGACTATTAGAAATTAGGCGGAGTAAAAACCGGTTATATCTGAGCGCATGGGAGTACGTGCGAGGGAAGAATGGCTCGTAGACAGCATCAACTCGAAGTGAAACTCTCCGGAATTATACTATTTCGAAATTAAATCGTTGAATTCCGCTGACATGCTATGAGATGTTGTGCGAAGTTAGCATCTCATTTTATCAAAACATTTTTTTTATGGAAAAATCAACGGAACTATTGTTAAAACTTACCAGGAACTATAGAACTATGCTGGATGCTAGCAGAACTGAAGTTTATTTTTGAATTCCGCTGAGATGCTATAATACGTTACGCGAAGTTAGCATCTCATTATTTCAAAACATTATTTTATGGGAAAATCAACTGAACTATTGTTAAAACTTACCAGGAACTATAGAACTATGCTGGATGCTAGCAGAACTGAAGTTTATTTTTGAATTCCGCTGAGATGCTATAATACGTTACGCGAAGTTAGCATCTCATTATTTCAAAACATTATTTTATGGGAAAATCAACTGAACTATTGTTAAAACTTACCAGGAACTATAGAACTATGCTGGATGCTAGCAGAACTGAAGTTTATTTTTGAATTCCGCTGAGATGCTATAATACGTTACGCGAAGTTAGCATCTCATTATTTCAAAACATTATTTTATGGGAAAATCAACTGAACTATTGTTAAAACTTACCAGGAACTATAGAACTATGCTGGATGCTAGCAGAACTGAAGTTTATTTTTGAATTCCGCTGAGATGCTATAATACGTTACGCGAAGTTAGCATCTCATTATTTCAAAACATTATTTTATGGGAAAATCAACTGAACTATTGTTAAAACTTACCAGGAACTATAGAACTATGCTGGATGCTAGCAGAACTGAAGTTTATTTTTGAATTCCGCTGAGATGCTATAATACGTTACGCGAAGTTAGCATCTCATTATTTCAAAACATTATTTTATGGGAAAATCAACTGAACTATTGTTAAAACTTACCAGGAACTATAGAACTATGCTGGATGCTAGCAGAACTGAAGTTTATTTTTGAATTCCGCTGAGATGCTATAATACGTTACGCGAAGTTAGCATCTCATTATTTCAAAACATTATTTTATGGGAAAATCAACTGAACTATTGTTAAAACTTACCAGGAACTATAGAACTATGCTGGATGCTAGCAGAACTGAAGTTTATTTTTGAATTCCGCTGAGATGCTATAATACGTTACGCGAAGTTAGCATCTCAATATTTCAAAACATTTTTTTATGGGAAAATCAACTGAACTATTGTTAAAACTTATCAGGAACTATAGAACTATGCTGGATGCTAGCAGAACTGAAGTTTATTTTTGAGATGCTAACTTCACATACACATATATTTTATCCAACTAGAGCATGTGATTTAGAATTTTGTTCAAATCATATGAAATAACTTAAATATACATATGTATAACATGACTTTATCTAAATAAAAATGATATCAGAAAAGCAGTCTCACAAAAAATAGACTTCATATATGCCCAATTTACTCGCTTGAGTACACACTGTTTTATTTTCTCAATATTAAAAAAAAATTGTGTTGTATATTTAGTTAAATATATTGAATATGTACTTAATTTCATTTAAAAAAATCTTTTCCATATTTTTTGTTTTCTTTTGGGCGTTAATGGATTAATAAAATATCCTTTACCCGATCTTAAAATAAATAATAATTATACCGATGAAAAAAATTCCTAAATTTTAACACTTTTTTGACACATCGAATTTATTTTTTTCTTAACCCTTAATCACTCGCGTGAAATACCGTTACTCGCGCGGTGTATTTTATACAACACGTAAAAAAGGCTAGTTTTTGGGAATTTTAAAGGTATTATATTAATTTTTTTGCCCAATTCATATTATGTATTATTTATTTTTGAGGAAATAAGAAAAAATTTCTTAAAATTAACCCAGCTAAAAATTAAGGATTAGAAAGAAAAACTAACCAAAATAAATCTAAAAAATGTGTTCAATATTCATCTTGCAATAAATTGGACAACAAAATTTTGATTTTTCTTGGTAATTTTTTTAATTTTGCTCTTTTGACAAGATGTCTTCCATCAGCAGCATCACGTGGTTCATCGCTTAGGATGCTGCTATTTGTGCGTTAATACCACCTACATTTAGTAAGTACAAAATTGATACAAACTGCTACAATCTTCAAATTTTGACTACCGGATTCCTATCACACTCTAGAATGACTAAACAAATGTTAGATGGGGGGGGGGGGTACAGTCCCACAAAAATGTATGCAGTAATCGCAGAAAATGCGTTACTGGTGTACAAAATACACCAGCGCGAGTAATTAAGGGTTAATTATACGTTTTGAAATGTAATATATTCCAGCCCTGTTTTTGAAACGCAGGTGTACCTGCCTACACTGCCTACCTGTATCTTGTGATAATGTTTCTAGTTGTTACTTTCATTAGAGTTTCTCGGGCTGCCTTAATTCTGAACACATTACACCTACTTTTGTTTTCACGCCACGTACTACTGATTATAATTATTTTGAATGTAATGTTTATTTATTTTAACCAAGTTAAACTAGCTTCTGTTTCGCCGTATTATTTGCTCTTCTGTTTTCGTGTGTTTGTACTGAAATTAAAACGTTCAAAAACGATGTTTAATTTGTAGTTGGGCTTTTTACTTTCATATACATATTGCACCCACTCAAAAAAAGTGTTACAGCTCAAAAAATGTAGTTTTGAGGAAATAGGAATGAATGAAATTATAACGATTTAAGGTAAATCAAAATTGTAAAGGTAGTATTCACTGATAGAAAGGATTTCTCAAACCAAGTAAACCTTGTTAAAGTGAAACTTTTATTACATCGTCTCAAAATTTTTGGTCTTTGTGTTGCATGTCGCGTAACGTTTGGACTGCGCATGCGTGGAACAAGCAGCCATTCATTGTATGACAGTTTATGTACTGTGTGCTATTATACATATTTAGTAAGTTTGTATTGTAATTTGTCAGTGTTTAATGTAAATGTTGTTATTTATTTGCTTTTGGTAAACAACGACACAGCTAGTGAGTCCAAAAAACTGATCAACGAGAAAGAATAGTGCAAAAATGAATGACGATCAATTAATTTTACGCCGTAAAAAACAGAACGCCGACAGAGCACGTGCTTATAGAAAAAGGAAAAAAGATATTGGTTTTTATATAGAATTTATTAGAATTATTAGAACTTTTTGCTGGTGCATGTTGTTGTTTATGGATTTATTTCAATTTTGAGTGCTTGAATTTATTATTCCGAAAATTTTTTTTTGTATATAAAGAAAGCAATATTTTCTTAAGATAAGCAATAATCTCTTAAACCAACTATAGTATTCTTGAACGAAGGAATAACGTAGTTGGATTAAGAGTATGTTTCTTATATTAACAAAATATTGTTTTCGTTATATACAAAACAAGGTTTTCTTGGTCCAATACAGTTTTTTTTTTCTGTGTATGAAAGGGACTGATACACAGTATTTAATTTAAATATTTCAGTATTCCTGTGATGTTTGAAAAATAGTAACTATTAAAACGCTTAGTGATTAAATATTAAAAAAAAAATCATAAAAATGTGACATTTTTTTTAGAATATGCTAGTTTTTTTTGACGGTAGGTACACGAAGTACATTAATGACAATTTTTTAGTAGAAATATATAGTAATTTGGAATCATTCTACATATTTATCTCAAATATGACATTTCTTGAGTTGTGACACTTTCTTGCGAGATTGCGATATATACTATAAAAATATATAAGTATAATTAAGTTAACATGAATTTTAATAACTTCAACACATTTTAAAATACGACAGGGCAGCCGGGGCAATGCCCCGGGGGGCCCAGAGCAGTTTAAAAGAAGCTTAGAATTATTAAGATTCAAAAATAGTTAGGTGTTAACGAAAAAAAAATGTAATTAACATAGCACTTGAAAATACTGATGTACCTAACAAAAAAAAGGTCTTAGTTTTTACGAGTGTGTGAAAGAGCGATGTGTATATGTATAAGAGAAATATGGATAAGTCAGTTTAAGTTGGTGTCACATTACTTATTGTATTACTTTTTAGGGTTCCGTAGAAAACTAGGAACCCTTATAGTTTCTCCATGTCCGTCCGTCCGTCCGTCTTCAAAAATTTTGAGATAATAAGATGAAATTTGGTATACGGTCGTAGATTGATGACCCAAATACAGAAATAATAAGATTTTTGAAAATAAAAATTTTTTAGACCCCCCTTTCATAAAATGAAAAGTGTTTTCAAAAAAAAATTTTCACCTATACCATTGAGTGGGATGTCGTTAGAAAGGTCTCCTAAAATGCAACAAAAAATGTATTAGAACTTTTTGATTTTAACCCTTTAATCACGATGTATTTGCTCTCCAAAGTCGTTAAAAAAGCGTCCCCCCTCTATTTTCTAAACTATCAATTTAAAAAATCTGAAAAAATTCCAGAATGTAGCCTTTCATTAGTACTTTCACTGAAAATTATAACGAACATTGTCAATAATATTTTGGACCCCCCTTCTATAGACTGAAAAGTGAACTCTCATTTTTTTCCCCACTTACCCCATTGAGTGGGGTGTCATTTAATAGGTCTCCTAAAATGCAATAAAAAATGTCAGATAACTTTTTGATTTCAACCCTTCAGTCACGAAATATTTGCTTTTTAATGTCGCTGTCAGAGCGTCTCCCCCCTCTATTTTCTAAACTATCGATTCAAAAAATCTGAAAAAAAATTCAGAATGTAACTTTTAATTAGTACTTTCACTGAAAATTATAACGAACATTGTCAAGTGAAGTGATTGAAAAGTGAAGTCACATTTTTTTTATTTACCCCATTGAGTGGGGTGTCATTTGATAGGTCTCGTAAAATGAAATAATAAAAGCCAAATGACTTTTTGATTTTAACCCTTCGGTCACGAAAATTTTGTAAAAAAACTCTTTTTTATAAATCGTTGTGAGAATGACTACGGAACCCTATCATGTGCGTGCCCAACAAGCACTTGCCCGTTTTATTTAGTATATGAAATAAACAATATAGTATAAGTAAGTATTGTAAAGCCGATTTTTTTTCGAAATCTGGATTTGATGGAATTATCCATTTTGAAATTCCCTGAATCCATTCTGACTATTTTTGCCATGATGTCTGTGTGTCTGTCTGTCTGTAGACGCTGTAACTCAAATACGAGAAATCGTAGAAGAGTGAAATGAAATTTTATACTAAAGATTAATTTTTGTCTGATAAGAAAACGTCATATTTTTAAAAACGATCTTTCAACCGGAAACGGATGTTTACTGAGATCGATTTTTGAATTTTTCGAATTACATAGAAACAGTGCAAATTAGAGAAAAATTGTAGGTAATATTATTTTCTTTAGTTTAATTTAAAAAATAATAATAAACATTTGTTTTTAAGTACATTTCAAATGGTTCAATAAAGATAAAAAATATCTGCCATGAGTGTCATGGGACTTTCTTATACGTATTGCAGAGATTGAACAGTGTACGTGTTTGCCATAGGTACCATAGGTCTTTCTTATACGTAATACTGAGAATAAACAGTGTGGATTATTCTAAATATTTATTTTAAAAAATTATTTCTTGCTAAATCATAAATGTATGGGGAATTTATTAAATAGATAATAACATTTTTTATCTATTACATTATTTCAAAAATAAATCGAAAATTTAAAAAAAATTTACAAGTGTAAACATCCGTTTCCGGTTAAGTAATTACATTAAACAAAATTCATTCGATACATAATGTAATAAATAATATTTCTATAGTTTATGTCCCATTAGTTTGTCAGAAACGTGGCACCCATGGCAGCTTTTTTAATTTAGGAAACCGTAATTAGTATACACTGGTAGAAAGGATTTCTCAAACCAAGTAAACCTTGTTTTGTATATAACGAAAACAATATTTTCTTAAGATAAGCAATAATCTCTTAAACCAACTATAGTATTCTTGAACGAAGGAATAACGTAGTTGGATTAAGAGTATGTTTCTTATATTAACAAAACATTGTTTTCGTTATATACAAAACAAGGTTTTCTTGGTCCAATACAGTTTTTTTCTGTTTAGGTACAAGATAAAAAAATATTTAAAACAACAAAAAGTATATGACATATAGTTTCTAAGAAATCATATCTTCACAAACAAAATGCGTATCAGATATGAAAAATATAATTACTTGATTTAAATCAAAGAAAAATGGGGGAAAAAAGAGAAAATTTCATTTAAAATTCTTCCTTTTGTTGAAATAATTATATTTTCATTTTTTTGTCGGACGATTTTATTTATTTACCACATTTAATCAGACATAATCTACAAAGGGCTTCTCTCTCTCTAATACCATTATGTACCAAAGAGAAAGAGAAAGAGGGTATATTTATTATAATCATATAAATTACCGGATTATATTTTTTAACTAAATACTTTATCTTAATTAAAAATTTAACTTAATCTTATTAACAAATTAGTGTTTCATCACTTTGTTTTTTTTTTTAATTTTTATAATTTTATTTTTAATCATTAAATAACACACTGTTTATTACAAAAACTACTGTACCGATTTTTATATGGTTTTCACCGTTTGAAAGGACTTAAAATAGGGTGGATATCATTACACAATATACGCATTGATGTTTTAGGTAGTAGCCCACCAATTTTATGGTTGATTATTATAGATTTTGGGGCGTAGAATTCGAAAAAAATAACCCGGACTAGCGAAAAGTATAGTGCAACACCGTTAAAAAAAGGTTAAAGGGTGAAAACCCCGTTTTCAAATATTTTTTCAATTTTTCTCAAAATCTAAATCGATGACGGGGTGTTTTTATGGTTGATATTTGTTGGAGACACTTAGACGAATCGATTGGGACCACAAATATTGAATTTGTCAGAAAAATACTCTTTCTAGAGGGTTTAAAAAAACATAAAAATGTTTATTCCGAGGAAAATAATTTAAAAATTAATAATTTTTTTTTCAAACTTTGGTCTCAAAAGAATACTGATCAACCATAATTAAATTTTTTTTTTATATTTTAATCAATGAAAATCGCTAATGTTTAAGGGTAGGTAACATAATTTTTACTTTTTTATACATACATGAAATGTAATGTATAAATAAAGTATAGTGATCATGAAAAAATTCGAACTCGAGATTTTAACGGAATTACACGTTTTGACGGTCCCTGAATCATATACCACCATTAACTCAATGACGTCTGTGTGTCTGTCTGTCTGTCTGTCTGTGTCTGTGAACGCTCTACAGCCAAAATTGTAAGACTTACGGACATGAAATTTTAAACTTAAGGTTCTTGTATACTCTAGATGTGCACCTCCTATTTTTGAAAACCATCACTAAACCGGAAACGGAAATATACTTATTTTTCGAATTATTTTTATAGATTTCCATTGATTAAACTATTAATAAACGTCATGAAACTGTCATACTTCTTTTGTTATTATGGCTTAGTGCCCATTGACACTTTTGATCTACTCAACAAGGACTATCAGAATCCAAAGTTTCAAAGAGTTTGACCGAAACCCCTTTCCCATAAGGATTCTGCGGGGTCTTTTCATTAGAAAATAAGGGAAAAGAATCAAAACTTTTTAATCGTTTTTTTTGGGGGGGGGGGTGCATGGGGGCAGTTATTTTATCTACTGAATACCCCAATTATTTCTTAAAAATATTTCAAATCGGTTCCCTGTAATGTAAACTTATTTAATTAATGTGAAATCACGTCGCTGTGCAGTAAAGGGTTAAATAGATAAATTAGCATAAAATAATTGAACGTGTGTATATTCTAAATAATTACCGAAATGAATAAATATGTATGTTATAACGGGGAGGGCGTTATTTCTCTTAAATTGGTCTTTGAAGATATTCGAGATTCCACTTGACAAAAATTGAAATGTCAGATGCAGAAATTACAACTATGAGAGTTAGGGGCTTTATTGGAAGGAGGGGGGGGGGCTGTTCATATGATACATGTCGGGATGATGTATAGAAAGACTTAATGTCTTTATCAGTTTTTATTTTTTTGCTGTATAGTAAATTAAAGAAATTAGAAAAATTCGATTTAAAAAAAATTTAAAATTTAAAAGAAATGTATTTTTTATAAAAAATATCGCATTTTATTAAATAAAATACCAAATTAAACATTGAGATGTATATTTTTTTAGTGATTTTTGAAAATTTGATTTTTTGCAAAATTATGGGATTTTAAAAGAAACAAAAAAATTGCAAGAATTTTTTTTTTGATGCACGGAGTTGAAAAAATGTTTTTGACTAAATTTTCTTGTATAATTCTTGTATAACTTCAAATTGTATTTTTTCAGATTTGAGTTCCAATTTTTTTTAATAGAAATGAATTAAAACTTTTTGTTTAAACTATGTGGAGAAAAATAAAAAATATTTTGAGCTAACTACAGTTCAAAATGAATATACGTTATTCGATCATTAGAGCAATGTATAGATAAAAGTCTAAAATATGTTATTTATGGATACCTAACTCATATATTTTACTTAAAATATGGGACGTATGGTTTTTGAGTAATTGGATTTTAAAATTAAAGTTTTTAACACACGATAAATGAGAGAACTTACCAAAAGTGCTCTATTTATTGAAATTCTACACAATTGTTTATAAAGAGACGTTTTAAAAACTAATTATTCCAAACTTCAACACTATAATAAATATAAAACAAATATATTCACGTGTAATTTATTCAAAATAATGAAAAACTAGCTCTGCCATTACAGCAGTACAAATCATTACATGTTACTATTATATACCGTTCTGTCTATTTCAATTTTCAAATTTCATTTTTAATAATTACCAAAGTAAAATATTCCATTAAATGTAGGTACATGTGTTCTGAATATAAATTAAAAACCAAATCATTTTTTACAGTGTGCTATACGTATAACCTTAAGAAAAAAAAATATTATTGAATTCATAAATTTTTTTTAAATTAGATCAAATTAAAATTATTCTATTTCAAAGTTAACCCTCGGAGTACACACCTATTTTTTCAACCTACTCTGGGTCAATTTGACCCTGCTTACTTTTTGATCGCCTATAATTCCGCAACTACGAAACTTTTTGACTTACCAAAATTCAAAGGTATACTTTGACTCATGGTAAATTAATTTATAAGTGTTACATATACCTTTGAAGTATTCAACATACTTAAAAAAAATCGCGAAAAATTTCAAATACCTGAGCGCTATTCACGATCAAAGTCGGTGTATGGGTCAAATTGACCCATAAGAGGCTCCGAGGGTTAATAAAACGGAGTAAATTATCTGTACAAAAGCTAGCTTCATCTTGAAATGTAAAGCATAATGGTTTCCAGTAGATAAATAACAATTATACTTAATAAATGTTAATACACAACTTCCAAACTTTCCAAATGAAATTTTCCACTTGAATTTGTGCTGATTTTTCTTCCTATAACTTTTATCACCGATGAAATTTAGAAGTGAAGAATGAACTCAGCATCAACCAGTGGCGTGGCCTTATCATAGAGGGGGGGGGGGGTAAAAATATCATTGACTTAAAACATCAACATATGAAGATATATAAAAAAATTTAAAATAATAAATTAATTTGTTTTACAAATCAATATTCAATTAAAAATGAAAGTTCGACATTCAACCCCTAATAGTATAGAACGGGGACGAGGATGGATTTAGATATATGTTTATCTGCATACCTGCTTTACTTATAAAGGTAAATTCGGGCAAAATAGTCATCTATTAAAATAAAATTTCGATATTCAACCCATAATGGCGGGGGTAGACAGGGTCTGTGTTTTTGATATGTTTATCTGCATAGCTGCTTAAGTTATAATGGCGGAGTTAAAAATCGGGCAAGTGCGTGCTGGGCACGCACATGATAGGGTTCCGTAGTCATTCTCACTACGATTTATAAAAAAAGGTTTATTTCAAAATTTTCGTGACTGAAGGGTTAAAATCAAAAAGTCATTTGACATTTTTTATTGCATTTTAGGAGACCTATCAAATGAAATCCCACTCAATGGGGTAAGTGGGAAAAATGTGAGTTCACTTTTCAGTCTATAGAAGGGGGATCCAAAATATTTTTGAGAATGTTCGTTATAATTTTCAGTGAAAGTACTAATTAAAAGCTACATTCTGAAATTTTTCAGATTTTTTGAATTGATAGTTTAGAAAATAGAGGGGGGGGGGGGATCCTTTTATAATGACTCGTGATTGAAGAGTTAAAATCAAAAAGTCCTTATATATTTTTTGTTGCATTTTAGGAGACCTTTCTAACGACACCCCACTCAATGGGGTAGGTGAATTTTTTTTTTAAACACTTCATTTTATGAAAGGGGGGACTAAAAAATTATTTTTTTTTCAAAAATTTTATCATTTCTGTTTATGGGTCATCAATCTATACCAAATTTCATCTTATTATAACAAAATTTTTCAAGATGGACGGACATGGAGAAACTATAAGGGTTCCTAGTTTTCTACGGAACCCTAAAAACGATATTCAACCCCTAATGGTGGGGGTAGACAGGGGGTGGGTTTTTGCAAATTTTAACTAAGATCCGAGATATTTACAACTTATATTTATTTTATAATATATTTACGACTTTTACTATATAAAAAAAAATGTAGTATGTCATCCCCTATCACGTATGGAGGGTTGTAATTAGTTTCGATATTCACGCGAACGAAGCCGCGGGATTCCTCTAGTAATATAAGGAAGATCAAATTGTATAATTTTTTAACCAGCCTGTTTCACTGTAAAGTGGTAATATTCTAAATTGGTTTTTAAATGACGAAAGATATTTGGCACAAGTTCAAAGACAATAATAAAGTTGAGAAACTCTCGAATGTACTAACAAGCACTTAATTTTAAAGTTGCTCTAGTAACAACGGGCTGTATAGAATTATATATTATATAATATATGGATAAAATCCTAACTGTTTAAGTAACGTTCACCCATGTTCTTAGCAGTGTTTATTTCGTTTTGTTTTAAACTAGTTTTGCCATATATTGCCACTTTTGTTTAAGGGGATAATATATTATACTTACTGTTGTATACATAGTAACACTTAGCAAAAATGACTACTCGCTCTTAAATCTATGTATATTGCACACCCCAAGCAGGCTCTGCTTGGTAGTGTGTTCTACTCTCGTCCTAAAAAATTTTTCGTATATAAATTGATAAAATGAGTATTATATCTTAAATTTCTTCAGTATCTCACTTACATTTTTACATTTTCTGATAGAAAACATTACAGTCTCCATTTTTGCTTAGTTTAATATCGATCGGTTTTAATTTTCTGTTATAAAAATATAAATAAAGTTCAATTTGTCGATTTAACCCGCTTTTTGATAGAAACGCCGAACTACAGGCTACAATTCGAAATAAATTTGCACCAATCCTTTTGAATTCACTTCATCTATTATCAGAATAGAACCCTATTAAAACTCAATAAAATTGGATAACTAGAAGTAACGAAATTTGCAGTTTATTTAAACAAAAATTCATATTTTGACAAGAATTTTTTTTACAAATAGAGTAGTTGCTATTTATAATTTATTAATTGTAGTAGGCGCTATTTCTTCATATGTCAATTCAAATTCCATAATTATTATATTGTGTTAATTAATATATAAATACATGTACATCGATACGTGCTGTATTTTAATTATTTTATTCAAAGCCAATCAATCTTTTTAATCAAGATAAAATCTGGTAAGTTTGCATTTTTAAAACAAATATATTATATACGTCATATAACCTATAAACGTTACATTGTTGTTTCATTTTAAATGCTAGATATCAGGTGAACATAGCTGTTATCGCTGCAATATGTGGATGTATTTATCTTTTTAATTATTATTATTAATTAATTTATTTACTTTATACATTTTACAAAAAAAATATGTTTTATAAAAATTATAAATTAAAATGATTGTTGTTTTATTACAATACATCCTTTTAAATAAAAAAAGGTAATAATCGATTGATATCAAGATTCATTGTTGATTTTCTAAAAAATCTTAATGAGTGATAAACTTCATATTATATATTTATATAATATTAATTACCTCCAATATTTTTTTCAAACATCCTTTTAAGTTTCACCAATTATATTGTACCTGTACCGTATTTATTTGATATTATAAGTTAATACATTTTTTTATGTTTGAGGGGTGTGCATTTTATGGCCTAGCCATAGTATTTATTTTTTTATTATAAATCTTGTACTATCGGTATCATAAGTTGTCTACTACCCTAAAGGTGAAAATATATGAGACAAACATTATCAGTTATCTTTTTCTAAGGTGAAGCTTATATAGGGTCTTCCAATAGTGCGTCCGGCATTGTTTTACGCCCAAACTATTGAAGATAGAGTTTTAAAGTAGAATATTTACTATGTACATCGACCCTAAAGAATTTCAGGAAAATATTTTCAACCCCCTTGGGGGGTAGTTTGAGGGGTACATGCTCGTTTCTCAGCTAAATAAAATGGAATGGTATATCAAAAAGTACATCTTTATAAAGATCATAAAAAATAAGAAACTTTTATAAAACAAAAATTTTTATACTTTCAATTGTTTAAAAAATATGGCGATTTGTTCGCAAATTATAGGGTTTTACTAAAAGTGCTCTAATTTTGCTAAATATTAATGGAATTTTATTATTTTTTTAAATTTAGAAAGTAGAAATAATGAATTTTTTAAAGATGTATGATTATTTGAGATTTTAATAGTTTAATGTGCCATACTCGACATATCAAAAATTGAAAAGTTCAATTAGGGATAATTCAAAATTTTTAAATACAATGGTATATCAATTAATACTTTTTCTTAAAATAGATATCTAAATAAACGACTTTTGTTAAGAAAATTTAAAATTAAATTTTCAAAAATTGAACTGGAGGACCATGTATAAAAAAACATTTTTTTTTTAAATAAAAATAAAATAAATATTTGTTTGTATTGAAAGCAATAATTTCGAATGATTTCACATTGAGTTTTTTTTATGGATGTTACAGACATAATACTCGTAGTATATGTTATCGTTTTATGGCTTACCATCAAAATTAAACGTCAATAACTCTTGACGACTGTCATATTTGCTTATGGCCATTGTGGTCATAAAAATCTTGATATATACATATGTATAATACTGTAGAACAGTGCCACTCAAAATGTTTGGAAATATTTATTACATATAAACGATAAGACTGTGTTTAAAATAAAACATTGTTTACAGATAACTTATAACGGGACGAGGGGGGGAGAGCAACTATATTAAATTTTAATATATTTTTTATATTATGAAAAATAATCAAATTTTGTTCAAAATTAAACGTTTTTTCGGTAGCTTAGCTGTTTACAGATATGACTCGAGAACCACTTATCCGATTTGCGTGGTTTCTTTTTTAATTCATAGGTACATTCTCTGGCCAGGTTATAGGCTATATTTTGTTACGTTAGGTAACATAACAACTAAACAGTGACGATAATAGTAAATCAAGTCGGAAAAAATTTTGCCGACGGCGCGCTGTTTTGCAATACGCTGCCTAAACCGTTGAATATAGAACAAAATAATGTATTAAAGAATTGTGTAGAATCAAAAGTGCTACAATAAAGTCCGCGACACCATATGTCTAACTTTTATATTTAAGCCACAATGACTGCTTTTATGTTACAAAGAAAACAGAAAATATTTGGGTTCGGTTTACATGGAGTTTTGACCTGCAAAACTTTAATCCTTATCGAAATAAATGATTTCATCGTCATAAGTACTTAATGTAGATATAATCTGCCTTTTACAGAATTCAATTTGGTCTTTTGGTTTAGGAAATAACGTGAAATATACATATAATAACATATTATTCGTGACAATTCACGCGAACTATGATAAAGTGTCACGGGGAGAGAGGGAAGATACTGCGTTTGGCCAGCAGTTGTTTATTTTATTTTCATTTTTTCAATAATTAACTTTTAAATTTAAATAGAACAAAAATTATTTTTATTTTTTGTTCTGATTCGCTTTTATTAGGTAGGTAATTTAAGTGTTGTTTGGTTTTTATTAGAAAAATAACTAATCGTGTTTATACTTAAGGAGGAATGGGAGTAGTGAATTGTAACTAAGCAATTTAATATCTAAAAAAATATTTTTAAAATCTATAAAATAAGTTGCAACAGCGCATTGGCTGCAATAATTATAGTGTGCTATGACTATGACAGATAAATAAATAAAAAGTACAAAAGTAATTAAACGTATCATACAACATTTACAAAATAATGCATAATTTGATAATTAAAATCATATTTTTTATATAAATATATAGATACATTTAATGATTCGCAGTTTTTTATTTGTAAATATACTAATTTTATTCTTTGACAGAAATATTTTAAATTTCGCGCCGTTCGAAGATTTTGCGATGTTGCCATACTTAATAATTTATTTTTAATCACATTGAGGTTATGTTAAATTTTTGTATTTATTATTGAAAATAATTTTAACGGTGTGGTAGAAGTCAACGATTTTTTGGCTAATGATTCATAAATATCATATTTACTCTTGGTGTGAATTGTGAGTAAATGGTAATGTTAGTATAGATTCTACAATCATTCAAAAATATTTCCCATTTAAGACCATGTTAAAGAGAAATATTTAAAAATTATTTTCTCAAAAACGGTGTGGACAATCAATTTCAAATTTTGACAGTGAACATTTGGTATAGTTATCTTTCACTCTACAAAATTTCAGATAAACGGTAATGTTTTCAAAAGTACTCCCATTCCTCCTATTCAACTATATATTTTTTAAATTCTAAACAATAATTCCGTAGTCTACGCGAGCGAAGCCGCGCGGGCCCAGCTAGTAGGGGAAAGGGTTGCACCTTGGGACGGTTTTACCTTGGGACAACTGCTCTAGAAATCTAACCACTCTAGTGGTAACTCTCAGAATTACATCTTATATTGGCAACCCTGTCCTTTGTTTGCTCACCAAATTATTTCAGTTTCAGTCATTATTCGAAGCTTTAAGTGTCAGTTTATTGTTTTCGTACCTTGAAAGTAAAATTTTACTGCAACTTCTAGATCATATACAAACAAGATAAGCATTTTTATTGACATTATTTGATGTAGTACTATTGCAGCATTACTTAAGCAAGCAATCTATGCAAGAAGTTGTTAAATCGTAAATTTTTTAGAGTTTAGAAAATTTATTTTGTGAAAAGAATGATTGGTTACACCTTGGGACATTTTTCTGGTTGCACCTTGGGACTGAGAAATTTTCAGAAAGCAAAGAAAGCATTTTGTATTCCCCATCGTTGACGACATCAGTAGTGTTAATCCATGCAATATTGTAAAAGTATTGCCAACTCCAACAATACGTCGTGGGTTTCATTCATTTAAAATTGCATTCCCACAGAAGCTTAATTTGAAATAAAATTTATTTAATAATAATTATGTATAATTATATTTTCATATTAATAAACATTGACTACGTAAGTCTTACTTCATTTTCACATCTTAAAAGCTATAATATTCACATATTTGCCATGTACCAAGGTAGAACCAATGCTGTCCCAAGGTAAAACCACAGGTTGTACCTTGGGACAAAGATTAACAACTTATTAAACAATGAGTAGTGGTGTACGCTTTGGTGATAGCAAAATGATTGTTGATTGAACAGCCGCCTACAGTTGTAGCCTCTACAGAGCTAAAAGATTATTGTATTTGAACGAAAGATGTCAGTGCAATAATTAAAAAAGTAAAAAATGTCCCAAGGTACAACCCTTTCCCCTATTATAAATATACATACAATCAAAGTGAAAAATATAAAAATAAATACAAACACAAATGATATAAAAAACCAGTACATCTAGAAACACATATTGCCTCTGTGTTACAATGTTTACATGCTATGATAGAATTATACGGTGAATTACAGCCATTTCAGCAACGCCAGTCATACGAAATGACGCATAAATAACCTTCGTTCACTTCCGTCGAGACCGTTTGCGTATGGGTGTGTGGGTGTGTGTGTGCGATTTCATAAAATAAAAATAACAAAATGTTTTTCAATAATATTATATACCAATATACCTTCTAATACATATATCTTCTACCTACGCTTACATAAATTTAAAAAATAATAATTTGTTATTGGAAAAATTTGGAATTGATTTAATTTTTTTTCAAATATACCTTGTTGAAGTATAGTTTTTTTTATTCGTATAAACCAGGGGTACCCTAGAGTACATTATTATATAAAAAAATAGAATGGTGGTGGACTCTATTTTTATTTTGACAACCTCAAATATATTTTTACAAATCAAATTTTGATTTAACACGGTCTAGAAAAAAAAACTGATTCCGTTTTTACACGATTTCATTCGATTTAGCACGATTAAAAAAGCTATTTGATTTAAATTTTATCTGTTATTTATAAAATATGTAGTTAGGGAATTCCCCTTTTTAATTTATTTTCATATCAGCTTAAGTATATATTTTAGTCTTGTACGAGTTTTCAGTTCCTAAACTTGCGATAATTTTATATTTATGTTACTTTTACTTTAAGAATTAAATTGCCTTTTATTTTTGTGAAATAAACTGTGCATGAATGTATGTACATAAAAATTTAATTTATAGTTTTTTTTTTGTATGAATCATTTCATTTTAGCTATTTTTTACAGGGTTGAAGGATGTAGAACTAATCCCCTTTTTTCTATGTACTTCATGTCTTTTTTTTACACGTTTTTTTCTGGAACTTATCTACCGTGTAAAAACAGAATTAGGTGTAGTTTTTTTTCTCATGGTAGGTACTTATTTAAAAAAAAGTAATAATGACGTGTAAGACGTTAAATTACAAAAAAAAAACACGTTTTTTAAGTAAAACTTCTATTACCGAGGTATCATAAAAGGACTAGTGAATTGTTAGCTACAATATGAGGTATACAACCGAGTGATCATTGCTAACTTTGTTATTATTGGAGCTAGAAGATCGGTTAAATGGACAAAGTATCAGTATTACAACAGGAATGAATAATGGCGGCGTCAAAAAAACAATTGAATGTCAAATTTCAGAGATATATTGAAATATAACATTTTTTTAAATAGAACACCCTGTATATTATTACTGAATTTTGTAGCTGAGGGTGTTTTCTTTATAAGTGTAATACATGTATGATGGTAAAATTGATAGAAAACAAGTTATAACAAGTATAAAATTAATAGAAAATATCGAAAATTATAACCACTTTATGATACATTTTTTTTTTAATAATTTCTCATGTTGTTATATGAATTTTATAAAATAATAAAGTTCACAACATCTTACATTATAATTTAATTAAATTTACAAGTAACATATTAGATAGACAAGCATAGACAATTAAACGCTAGACTGGAAACTATCACGCAAATCTGTATAGTGCACGCTATAGCCTCATTGTAAGACAGTTTCATTATGTTTACAAATAAATACTTATACATAATGTACTCACACTAGCGCAAAAAGGATTGGTGGATTATTTTTTTGTAATTATCATGAACTCATGTTACTAATAAAACAATTAAACTCTTTATTAGATCTATTTAAGGGGGATGGCCACTGTGACGGATTTTTTTAATGTTTACATATTCATAAATATGTATACAAAAAATTGAGTTTAAATTTTGAAAATTGACGGAGTTACAGTCAATTTAGTGAGACGATGTAGCACGGCCGGTTATGACATAACAAAAACATTAAACACGTTTATCTCGGAATGACATTTTTCGATCTGGTTGACACGATTCCTCAAAGACTAATGAACTGATTTCAATTTTTTTTTTTTAATAATTTTCGTAATTGTAGTAGCTATCGTTGCACGTAGCCGATTTTTGAAATTTTGATTACTATTTTTAAAACCGCTCTAATTAAAAAAATAGGTCTTAAAAATGAAATTTTTTTTTTGTTTTCACATCGAGGCTCATAACTTTGTAAATATGTAATATTTTCCAATAAAAATTGATATTAAATAAGTTGAATATATACTTAATAAAATGTCCTTTACCTGATTCAAAAATAATTAGTTATATCTGTGAAAAAAATTCCCAAACATTGACCATTTTTTGACCCGTCAAAGTGGCTACCCCCCTTAAAAAATATTTATCAGTGTGAATATTTTTTACACCACCCAACTAGTGAAAGTGCAATTTTTGATATGGTAAATTCAGTGATGTCATTTATTAAGTATTTTTTTGTATTTAAAATATATGTTTTCAATACGAAACAAATTTTTCACTGTATTAGTAATAATATACATTTATCAATAAGATAAATATTTCCATATTGATAAAAAATTATCATATTAACAAACAACCTCTATCGGAGCCAAATTGATCACGAATTTTTGACATTGGTCACATTTTTTAACACATAGCCAAATTATTTTTTTTCTGTGTAGTACAAACATATAAAAAGGTAATTAAGTTTTAATACTTGACCCTCACTGGAGCATAATTAACAGTTAAATAAAACGGGTAAGTGCTTGTTGGGCACGCACATGATAGGGTTCCGTAGTCATTCTCACTACGATTTATAAAAAAAGGGTTTTTTTACAAAATTTTCGTGATCGAAGGGTTAAAATCAAAAAGTCATTTGGCTTTTATTATTTCATTTTACGAGACCTATCAAATGACACCCCACTCAACCCGGGTAAATGAAAAAAATGTGACTTCACTTTTCAATCTATGAGAGGGGGGCCCAAAATATTTTTGACAATGTTCGTTATAATTTTCAGTGAAAGTACTAATTAAAAGCTACATTATGAATTTTTTTCAGATTTTTTGAATCGATAGTTTAGAAAATAGAGGGGGGGGACGCTCTGACAGCGACATTAAAAAGCAAATATTTCGTGACTGAAGGGTTGAAATCAAAAAGTGATCTGATATTTTTTATTGCATTTTAGGAGACCTATTAAATGACACCCCACTCAACGGGGTAAGTGGGGAAAAAAATGAGAGTTCATTTTTCAGTCTATGAAAGGGGGGTCCAAATATTTTTGACAATGTTCGTTATAATTTTCAGTGAAAGTACTAATTAAAATCTACGTTCTGGAATTTTTTCAGATTTTTTAAATCGATAGTTTAGAAAATAGAGGGGGGGACGCTTTTTTAACGACTTTGGAGAGCAAATACATCGTGATTAAAGGGTTAAAATCAAAAAGTTCTGATACATTTTTTGTTGTATCTTAGGAGACCTTTCTAACGACACCCTACTCAATGGTGTAGGTGAAAATTTTTTTTTGAAAACACTTTTCATTTTATGAAAGGGGGGTCTAAAAAAATTTTATTTTCAAAAATCTTATTATTTCTGTTTTTGGGTCATCAATCTACGACCGTATACCAAATTTCATCTTATTCTCAAAATTTTTGAAGACGGACGGACGGACGGACGGACATAGAGAAACTATAAGGGTTCCTAGTTTTCTACGGAACCCTAAAAAAGACAAAACCTATACCCAAAAGTCATGAACCGTTCATACTTTCTATCATTTTCACAAATCTCTTATCTGAAAATCCAAACCTCATCGAAAAACAGAACAAATAAAAAAACATAGCGGTATTCTTTGTGTCAACAATGACGCGTGAAAAAAAAAAAAAATATTAAAATGAAATTGCGGCAGTTACCAGCCCCGTTGTATTTTGTAGATAGATTGAAATATTGTCTAAATAATCCGTAACAGCACATAGCAACTTTCACCCGTATTATAAATCAGTGTATTAACCCCTTAACGCCCAAGTGAAAACAAAAACATGCAAAAGATTATTTTATTGAAATTAAATACATATTCAATATATTTAACTATAAATATACAACACAACTTTTTTTTAATATTTAGAAAAAAAAATAACAGTATGTACTCAAATTGGGCAGATATGAAGTCTATTTTGTGTGAGACTGCTTTTCTGTTATCATTTTTATTTAGATAAAATACATGTTATATGTATATTTAAGTTATTTCATATGATTTGAACAAAATTCGAAATCACATGCTCTAGTTCAGTGGTTCCCAAACTCTTTTGACCCATAGTCAAAACTTGCCCCCGGACCCTGGGTGAAAAACTACTAAATTTTGACACGCGCAGTTTATTTTAGTACCACTTCGCCAATTTTTATTCGATTACGTTAAAATTTTAACACAATGAATAAGATAGATAAAGCTACTAATTTAGTGAATAACATTAAAATTGGACAAAAATAGTTTGTGTTAATGGGCTTTGAATTTTGAAAATTGCCGAATTTTTGCTAAAAAAATAGATTTTTTTTTCGTTTAAAAAATGATTTTCGAAGGGAATAACTTTATAAATGTATATGATTTAAGGCTTTTTAGTTCAATTAGGACCCATAACTTCATTCTGAACGATCTTTGGTTGAAGTCATTGATTCAAAAAATATATATACGAATTTGAATGTTTGCATATCGAAAAAAACATTTTTTTGCAATATTGCAAAAACAAGAGCTGATTGAGCAAAATGGTGACCATTTTTGCATTCAGCGTGTCCAAATTACCCTTAAAAAAGTTATTGTATATCCTGCAGCAAAATAGCTGTCGGCCAGTGTAATTTATTCATTGTTATTTATTTTAACTTCCGTATTAATAAAAATGTGCGCGGACCCCCTGACGTTGTTCAGGGACCCCCAAATCGAATTTAATTTTCCAGGGACCCCTAGGGACCACTTTGGGAACCACTGCGTCTAGTTGGATAAAATATATTAGCATACCACGTACCTCTTTTCATATAAAAATTATTGAGAAAAATTAAAACACTTATGAAACTAATAACGTTAAAACAGATTTTGTTTGTTGCACTTCTACCAACTGAAATTTTGTGAATTAATATCCATAGACAGCACCACTAATTATAAAATGAGGTACGACGGGCGTTAATGGGTTAATAAAATAAATATACAAGCGAATGTTAAAACATGATGTACTATGTATATTACAATATATAGTACATATAGGTACCCTTTATCTAAATAACGCCAACAAAGCAGATAAACCTGGATGCTGTGCATAAATCAAACCCTATATAACCCCCCCTTTCAACCCCATTACCCCCCCTCCTCACCACCCCTTACTGTGAAACATACACGCCGCTAAACATTTGAACAGTTTCCTCAAATTTGCCAATGTTATTGTTGTATATATGATTTAATCGTTATAGGGAGTTAGACGTAAATATTGTTATAGAAATACAGTTTTAAATTATATTTTCCAGACTTGACTCTAGACATTGAAATGAACTTGTCTTGCATGATACAGTGGCGTAGATAGGGGGGGATTAAGGGGATCAATCCCCCCCTATGAGTCCAATTTTTATAGTTTTCACCATATAAAAGATGATTTAATACTGTCATATCCCCCCCCCTCTTCAGTCGAAATCCCCCCCCCCCCCATCGCAAAAAGCTAGCTACGCTACTGGCATGATAAACATCCATTATTTTATAATTTTGTATTTTGAAAGTAAACTTAAAAAATACGGAGTTGATTTTTTTTTAATAAAAATTACAGTTGTAACAGTATTTTTATAATACCCATTTTTACTATATTTCTTAGTAAATATCATTTATTTCAGGGCCATACCAGTGTGTAATTTAAATCAATTAATTTTTTTTGCCTTTTTGGAGAGTTTATAGTTTCAAGAATATTCTGTGAAAATTTCAAGGTCGTATCTCTAATACTCTCCAAACAGCAGCCTTCTAAAGAGCGACCGCTCGATAGTTAAATCTTTAAACGCGTTTTTCTCGAAATGAGATTTTTTAAATTGGCTGACATTGTAACTCAAAGAGCAATTATCCGATTTACTTGAAATTTGAACTGAGTACTCTTGAATATATTTACTCTACGATGAACTAGGATATTTTTGATTGGGTGAAAATTGACGATTTGGTATTAAAAATACGACCATTTTATAGGCAAAAAAACATACTTTTTTTTCATAACTACGTCATTTTGTTAGATTTTGATATTTTTTGAAAATCTTAGTTCATCGTACAGGAAATACATTCCAGTTTAACGACATTATTTCATTTTTCAATTTCAACTACTCCTTCGTCCGGAATCATGGCCGCAGTGGAGGAGATTTTTTTTGGCGCCTCCTAAGACGCTTAGATATCGATAATTTTACGTGAAAAAAATTATGGAATACACCTCTAATATAGCTAAATATATTCTCAATTTTCCAAAATATTTCATTGAGTATTTTTCTTCCAAAAATTTCCGAAAATCACCCAAATTTCCAGCGTTCACACTTGTATAGCCCCTTAACTAACACGTGACCTACCCTAGCAAAAATTACAATATTTAGTTTCAAAATTATTACGTCTATGTATTTCATTAAAAATTACTGTTATTATGAAATATTTTTCTCTGTGTAGAAAAAAAGGAAAATTTAAATTTGTAATGAATTTTCAAAACCATAATTAAACTAAAATGACCTTTCTTACTGCGACATATTTAATATTATACCTATTTCACGTTGTAAGCATGTTCCATTTTATCAGAAACATACAAATACATAAATCACAATTCCCTAAGCGATAGAAGGGGGGGGGGGGGGGATTTACACAATAACATGTCACCTACTCTGAAATTTACGAATTACTTCAAGTTCATGGGCGCCGTCACGTGATTTTCTATAGAAGGTTATTTTATTAATTAATTATTATTAAAGTATATTTAATTATAAATATTATTAAAATATTTAAATTAAAATATTATTAAAATATTTAAATTAAAATTATATTTAAAAATATATATACAAACTATAACATAGTAGTAATATTAATTATGGAAACAATAAATAATCAGTATTCAAGTATTGTTAGTCATATCATGTCGGGAAGTTGATTGTGTGGACCTAAAGGATCGCACCCCACGGCAGTATACGTTATATAGTTTAATTTTATATCCCCGGGTAAAACTGAATCCAACGCCTAGTTTTTTTTTTTAATTTTACATCAATTTCTTTCAGATTTTCATTTTTTTTTCTTATTTTGTAAATTTTCAGAAACATTTTACGCGATTTTAGAAAAATATGAAACATATTCCTACAATGTCTTTTTCAAGCATTGTTTTGGAACGTATATACCGCGTAAAAAGAGACTCTACTGTATTTACAACACAACTTGTATAACTGGAATCACAAGGAATCAGTTATTTTATCCCACTTAAAGAGGTGTCCCATTTACCTAGTTATTTAGAAATTACGTGATCTCAGTATGAATTATGTATAATTATAGAAGTTTCCCACTTATACAAGTCCCACTTAATCAAGTTTCACTGTACACAGAAAAAAAATCGATTTTATTGAAAATTTGAGATGGAAAAATGCTTAATAAATTTTTCTTGTTAATATTTATAACAATATTTCCTCAATATAATAATAAACAAAATTCTTATTAAGGATATTTTATTCATTTGAAAAATATAATTTAAAAATCTTTTCATTTGTCAAATTAATAAATAATTTATTACACCAACTAACGAAACTCTCAAATAGATTAAACATAATGGTTGTATTAATAAATATTTATCAGTGTGAATATTTTTAACACCACCCAACTAGTGAAAGTGCAATTTTCGATATGGTAAATTCAGTGATGTCATTTATTAAATATTTAAAATATATGTTTTCAATACGAAACTAAATTTTCACCCTATTAGTAATAATGTATATTTATCAATAAGATAAACGTGGATATTTCCATATTGATAAAAAATTATCATATTAACAAACAACCCAAATCGATCACGTATTTTTTACATTGATCACATTTTTTAACACAGATAAATTATTTTTTGCTGTGTATTACTTATCTTGCTTGTGATTGTTTTTAATGATAAATAAGTATGATGTTTATTGATAAAATATTAATATTTGTGTTTTTTATTTCAGGTAAGCTTCTGTTTCTACCAAATTGATTCAAAAGAAAATAATTAGGTACCTATGTAAGTAAAATTTATATAAATCAGCTTTATTGTCGTGTATGTAAAAATGTATAAACATGTTTTTGATTTAAACGCGGGTGAAGCCGCGGTTTGCTGCCAATTAAGGGGTTATATACAGTTAGAATTTTCAAAAAATAGTTTTTTTTTTAATTTCATTTTCGTAATGTACATATATTTAAGTACACACACAGAAAATTTCAAATCAATCCGGCGATTATTTTCGAAGTAACACGCATATTTGTAAAGACGTCTCAGAGCGTTTGAATGTAGGAGGTCGGAGCGTTTTTCTCAAATCTGTGTTTATAAAGTCGGCGACCACGATTTCTTGGAAACGGCTGAACCGATCAGTCTCAAATTTTAACACAAGATTCTTAAATATATTTTTTAGTAATTAATCGAAGGTTTTTTCTTACCGATAAATATTTTTTTAATAAACAATTTAAGATCAAAAAAATTTTTTTTTGAGAAACCGCCATTTTGTCAACAAATTTTATTGAGCTTATTCCTTCGATTAAGTACAAGATTATACATTACTTTAAAGAAATCCGTTTGGGTTTTTTATTTTAAATGAACCAGTCCAGAGATATCGTGGTCACCGCAAGGCGCCTTTTTTGAGAGGACCTCCTGGAGAACAGCTGTAGCAACTTTCGAAATTATTATTTTTACAAATAAAAAATGTTAAAATACAATTAAAAGTTACCATAATATGTGTACAAATTTTTACATCAATAAATTTGAAAGTATTCTTTTAAAAAAATTCTTGAAAAAACCCTTTTTTTGGCCTTCTGACTGTATGTAACCCCTTAATTAATAAAGAAGTTATTTTTAAATAAAAATCATATTTTCTTTATAAAATTAACCATTTTGTATTGAAACGAATATAATTAGATAAGGTATGTTCTATAAGTTTTTGAAGTACTTAGTTCTTTGTAAAACTAAAAACAAATTAAAATTGTAAGCCACGATGCTAATTAATGTAAAAGTCCATTAAGTATTATCTAAAGTAAAACACTTATTCTAAAGTCATTAGAGTGTTTTTTTTTTCCTTTGGCAAACTTAATTAAAAATGTATAATGAATATTGCAAGAATTTTCTTCAATCTTTGTAATAGGTACTTTTTGCATTCGACTTGAAGTGTATCTGGTAAAACAAATGTTAAAGTTTGATATCATTTTATTATGAAAGAATGTCGATACTTAAGGTAGTTGGTCCATCATAATGTGATCACATTAGGCCATGAGTACATATTTTTAATTTAGAGAAATGATCATGGCAATGCTGTACATTATCTACTATTAACTACTTGTCAAATGATTATATTTTATCATCTAAGCCATTCTAAGCTACCACAGAATGTATTAATAATTAATGAAATCGATTATAATTCCCTTCAATCCACTTATCATATTTTGTAAAAAATTATTTCATTATTTCGTGTATTTTTTACTATAATCAAATGAATACGTTGTTGCCACATTGTCAACAATGCTGTAATTTAAGTGATGGTTTGGTAGTTAAATCTGGTTAAATCTTAAAAACGGGATGGTCAATAATTCCAATTTTTTGTATACTGTTTTCTTTCATATAAATATACAACATGTCAGTTTTTTATGAAAATCTGACGCTACGTTTAAATTTTATCTAATAAAACGTTACGTTAGTGTACGGTTAGTCCATATAAGCTGTGTTAAAAATATAAACTTTGAGATCGTTTTTCATGACTTTGAGATGGTCAATTTTAATAAAAATGGGCTATTTTTCAGATATTAATCTAGGGAATATTCCTGTGCAATTTAAACAAAATCTGACGAACACATGTTTACAGACCAACTACCTTAATGTCCTTACATTTTAAATTTATAAAAACATTTTCATGCAAAAATTAAAGAGGTTGATAAAATAATAAAGATTTCGATTAAACTTTGAAAATAATAAGGCATTTATATTTAAAAAATCCTTGCAAAATTCATTAGAAGAATTAGTCCAGTCATTATAATATTTGAGTTAGAAAAAAATGACGGAGTACGTTTTTTTTTTTTTTTTTTTTTTTTCAAGAAATTGGTAGATTTCAATGTATATAACATGGTGATAACTCCCCCCCCCCCCCCTCACAGGGGGGTGCATAACTTTCTAGGGGCTTACAAAGCTGTCTAAAATCAGTTATTTGGGTATACCACTGGGACTGTCAGTTTTAGAAAAACACAGGTTTAATGAATCTTAAAGCTGATAAAAATACGAATAAAATAGTATTTTTAAAAATTATGTATCGTAAATAGTTATTGAAATAGAGCCCGCGAAAAAAATCACTTAGCGACGTCAAGTTTGGAGATTACGTCTAAAATGTAGAGTTACGTTCGACCGCTGTGTTGATTATGTTTTTAATTTAATTTCAAAAAGGAAATTTTCAATTATAATAGAGAAAAAAGTGCCCTAAATAGTGATCTGCACCCAATGTCGGATTCTCGAAAAATGTTTGAGTTATAAGCACTCAAAGTTCTAGGTATTACAAAAATTTAAGGAAAATTATCCATATTTTTCGACGACCCCAGAGGAGACCTTCTACACCGAATAGCTAGGAATCCATAAAAAATTTAATGCCCTAATTAATGGTTTCCGTCCGACCATGATTACTTTAAAATTGTTCAAGTTATAGGTAAATATATGAAGACTCAGTTTTATATCAAAATATTTTAATATACACTTTTTTTTTAATACACTTGTGATAATTATAATTTAATTTATGTGCTTTGAATATTTACCATAACTTAAACAATTTTAAAGTAATCGTGGTCGGACAGAAACCATTATTTAGGGCATTGAATTTCCTATGGATTCCTAGCTGGAATTTATTTTATTTAGTGTAGAAGGTCTTCTTTGCAGTCGTCGAAAAACATGAATAATTTAACTTAATTTTTTTTCTAATATCTATAACTTTGAGTGCTTATAACTCAAACATTTTTCGAAATTTCGACATTGGGTGCAGATCACTAATTAGGGCACTCTTTTCTCTATTATAACATAAAATATCATTTTGAAATTCAATTAAATACATATTAAACATAGCGGTCGACTGGAACTCTGCAATTTAGGCGTAATCTCAAAACTCGACTTCGGTAAATGATTTTTTCGCGGGCTCTATTTCAATAGGCTCCATGTCTCTGGCACCCCCTTTTTTGAAATTCAAATTTTATTATATTGTGCTTTAACCCTTTAGGAGATATTCAATAAAATCAAATGGGGGGCCGTAGACATGCGAGCCCCCCCATTTTTCGAAATTCGAATTTTAATATATGTAGTTCGTTTGTGCACGATTGTCCAGAAATTTTCATCATTTGTGCTTTAACCCTTTAGGTCAGTGGTCCCCAACCCTATGCCCGCGGGCGCCATTGTGCCCGCCGACCGTTTTACGTGTGCCCGCCGACTGTTAACGATAAAAAAAAAATTTTTTTCAAATAAGTATATATTAAGTAATTTATTTTTTATTTTTAGTAACTAATTAGAGAAATATAAGCGTATTTATTTGAAAAAAAATATTTGTTTATAAATATACGCAATTACAAAAATTACAAAAATCACTTACATTAATTCTAAAGATAAATTAAATTTTTTTTGTAAATGCAGATTTGTTAATAAAAACATTTGAGCATAAATCAAACATTGCACAAATTCGTAAATATATAAACAATGATCAAAGCCTTATTAAGAATAGCATTTTTTAGCAGTCACGGCTTACGTAGGAACTAAGAAATATATGAAAAAATGCCTCTGAACCTTTTTGTAGATTACAAAATTTTCCATCAAAAAGTCAGCAAGAGCACACATGTCTGATTTTTTTTAGTTTAGGCGTGAGAAACGCCTGAGTACCTGAATCAAAATCGCGATTTTGATGTGGGCACCTTGAAAAAATAAATGGTGCCCGCCGCTCAACCGATATTCTAGAATGTGCTCTTAGGTACAAAAAGGTTGGGGACCACTGCTTTAGGTGGTATTCACAAAAATCAAAGGGGGTGCTGTAGACATGGGAGCCCCCCCCCTTTTTAGAAATTGGAATTTTACTATATGCAGTTAGTTTGTGCTTCGTTTGTGCACGTTTGTGCAGAAATTTTCATCGTTTGTGCTTTAACCCTTTACATGTTATTTATACTTAAAAATACCGAAAACATGTCTCTGGCACCCCGTTGTTTGAAATTTAAGTTTTTGAATGTGCAGTTCGTTTCTGCTTCGTTTGTGCTGAAATTATATTCGTTTGTGCTTTAACCCTTTAGGAGCTATTCGTAAAAAAACTGTTAATGCGTTATAAACATGATTACCTACATTCTCAATATTAGTTTTCGAAAAAAATTATACGTCTTGTGTTTCTTATTTATCTAACTAGAAGCTCTGTTAACGCTTTAACCCTTTAGGTGTCACAATAGTACTTTTATAGACACGGTTGCATCATAACTTTTATTACAAATTGTAGGTGTATCGGTGTTACATCGGGACAAAATAGATATTCATGAATAATTAAATACTTTTTGAAAAAATACAAAATTCGCGATAATTTTTGAACAGACCTCGTATGTATTTATATATCTTGTGTGTATATAATATAGCTCGTATATAAAATAATTACTATGTATTATGTTAAAGGTTAAATGCAACACCGATACACCTACAATTTGTAATACAAATTATGATGCAACCGTGTCTATAAAAGTACTATTGTGACACCTAAAGGGTTAAAGCGTTAACAGAACTTCTAGTTAGATAAATAAGAAACACAAGACGTATAATTTTTTTCGAAAACTAATATTGAGAATGTAGGTAATCATGTTTATAACGCATTAACAGTTTTTTACGAATAGCTTCTAAAGGGTTAAATCATAAACGAATATAATTTCAGCACAAACGTGCACAAACGAAGCAGAAACGAACTGCACATTCAAAAACTTAAATTTCGAAAAAGGGGGTGCCAGAGACATGTTTTCGGTATTTTTAAGTATAAATAACATGTAATGGGTTAAAGCACAAACGATGAAAATTTCTGCACAATCGTACACAAACGAAGCACAAACGAACTACATATATTAAAATTCGAATTTCGAAAAAGGGGGGGCTCGCATGTCTACGGCCCCCCATTTGATTTTTTTGAATATCTCCTAAAGGGTTAAAGCACAAACGGAAGGATTTCCTGCACAAACGTGCACAAACGAAGCACAAACGAACTGCATATAATAAAATTTGAATTTCAAAAAAGGGGGTGCCAGAGACATGGAGCTAATTCAATAAGTATTGGTACTTAATTTTTAAAAACACTATTTTGTTCGTAATTTTATCAGCTTTAAGATTTATTTGACTTATTTTATTTTAAAACTGACAGTTCCAGTGGTATTCCCAAATAACTGATCTTAGACAGCTTTGTAAGCCCCTAGAAAGTTATGCACCCCCCTTCGAGGGGGGAAAAGTTATCGGCATGTTCTATACATCGAAATCTACCAATTTCTTGAAAAAATCGTACTTCATTATTTTCTAGCACCACCCCTATACGAAATTGTCTACTGACTGGACTAATGCCCGGTATTATAAAGAAATTGCATGCAAGCAATTTGTTTCCATGCAAAGCAAACGCTATCTACTAGGAGTCAAATTGTCTTGATATTTTAAAGCTACAATCTGTGATTGGTTGTCATTTACATTTGACTCCTAGTAGATAGCATTTGCAAATCGCAAATTTCCATGGAAACAAATTTGCTTGCATGCAATTTCTTTATAATACCGGGCATAATAGGTAATGTAAATGATACCGAGAGTAAATATTTATACTATGTGCCAATTGTTTTGTACTAGATAGATAATCTGCAGTATCTAGTTCATGAAATACAAATTGTTTTCTCGTAAGTACATAATTACAGTTCGAAATCTAAATACAGCCAAGCACCGTTGATAGTTCTCAAGGTATCCGCTAGAATGAGTTAGCTGCTTGAGTCAAAATGGAGTTAACTCCAGGAGCTGACTCTTTGTTTTTGGGCTTAGAATTTAGTCAGTACACTCGTTACTGTGTTCTTTCTTGAAATAAACTAATTGTTCTTATTCAATGCTTCCTTACTTTAAAAAGAAAATAATTTTCAACTATTTGTGGCAAAAAGGAGTTAACTCCAGAATAAAATTGACTCTAGAATTGCGAATTCGACGAATTTCTCAATGGAATTTGGCCAAAACATGTGGTCGGTGACAAATAACAATTGGACGAAGACAAAGGCGATTTAAAAAAATTAAATACATTCTCAATTTTTTAAACAGTTTTTTCTATTTTCCCACAAACTATAAAAACTGGAGTTAACTCCTTGTTGCTGCAGACCCCTCAATTGTTTTGTACTAGATGGATAATCTGCAGTATCTAGTTCATGAAATACAAATTGTTTTCTCGTATGCACATACATAATTACAGTTCGAACTCTATTTGAGCGCTAAATACAGCCAAGCGCCTCGCTTAGTTTTTAATCACCGTATCAGAAGCCCGAGAATTTTACACACAGCGCTAGTGTTTTGTTCGTGATTAGCGGATGCTGTACGACCAGTTTACCCCCTTCTCCCACCCCTGTAGCCCCACAACCCCCCCCTCCTCCCATTTCCTGCTCCAAACCGTCTGTACACGATCGCAGCTGTCAGTTACTATTTGAAACTATATTTTTTTCCGGGTGTGAAATTTTACATTGTTTTTTTGAGTTCGTAGAAGGGGGGAGGGGGGATTTTAAACGGTTTTAGTAATAAATTATGGATGTTTATCTTGTCATGGTTGGTTTAAATAATTAGAGATGTTTAACTATATATGCATATTATGCCATTTAGTTCATTATACGCGAATTTGCTAAATATTTCATATATTTAATTAGATAAATTATGTTTAACTGGTGCTCTTATAGTCGGGGAGATGAGCGCCGATATTTGCAACTACTTTCTAAAAGCTGATTTTTTGATATTACGTCACATTTGTGGTGTAGGTATTAGGGTGATTCAT
This sequence comes from Sialis lutaria, assembly GCA_949319165.1. NCBI lineage: Eukaryota > Metazoa > Arthropoda > Insecta > Megaloptera > Sialidae > Sialis > Sialis lutaria. The sequence continues at coordinate 36,902,420 of OX439234.1, forward strand.
TTCCGCAAAACATTTTTTTTTCAAGGTCCTCAAGCAAAATTTTAATCTACATATAGAAAAAAAAATTCTCACCAAGATTGAGCTCTTAATTCCTATTTTAAGTACTTGCAATTTAAATATGAAGTTTTCCCATTTTAAATGCATGTAATTTTTTTTTTTTTAATTTCTAATGCTTAGACACCTTTTATCATATTGGGAATCGGTTTGATGGACCTTACGGGAAATTTCACGCTCTTTAAAATTGCTTTGGTGTTTTTTTCTGTAACTTACACTGGTTCGCCAGTAGGAGTCATCTAAATACTAACTAATAATGCAGCATTATTAGTATTTATCAATTTCTTGCGTTTTAAAGCCTAAAAATGGCTGTAAATTCATTAAATATTGGTAAACAAACTATTTTTTACGAGTCAGCTCTTTTTTCTCCCTATTTTTGCGGTTTGCTAAAAAAAAATGGCAAAAAAATTAATTCCAACTCCTACTGGCGAATCAGTGTGAGTTACAGAAAAAAACACTGTGGCAATTTTAAAGAGCGTGAAATTTCCCATAAGGTCCATCAAACCGATTCCCAATATGATAAAAGGTATCTAAGCATTAGAAATTTGAAAAAAACAATTTATTCCAAAAACTGTATTTAGATGACTCCTACTGGCGAACCAGTGTGAGTTACATAAAAAACACTAAGGCAATTTTAAAGAGCGTGAAATTTCCCGTAAGGTCCATCAAACCGATTCCCAATATGATAAAAGGTGTCTAAGCATTAGAAATTTGAAAAAAAAAAAAAAATTTACATGCATTTTAAATGGGAAAACTTCATATTTAAATTGCAAGTACTTAAAATAGGAATTAAGAGCTCAATCTTGGTGAGAATTTTTTTTTCTATATGTAGATTAAAATTTTGCTTGAGGACCTTGAAAAAAAAATGTTTTGCGGAAATGAATCACCCTAGTAGGTATACAGCCTGCAGTCTGTATTCGTTAGCGTTTGGTGCTTACTTTGTAAAAAAAACTATACACGTTGCAACTACTTTCTAAAATCTGAAAATTTATTTGTATAAGCAGTATACTAAGTAAGAACCCCTTTTATCATAGTCAGTCATCAAAATCTTGCAACCGGGCGCGTTTAACTCGTAAAAAAAATCTATACATCGTGAAAGTACTTTCTAAAATATGAAAGAGTTAGGAATATTATTATTATTAAAAAATAGTCAGTCTGAATTTTACCTTAACAAATGCCGTCAGCAGCTGATTTACCACCCCCGCGCCAAGCGCTAACGAAACTAGCTGACTGACGGCAGGCTGTATACCTACACCACAAATGTAACGTAATATCAAAAAATCAGCTTTAGAAAATAGTTGCAAATTTGGCGCTCACCTCCCCGACTATTATATATGCAAAAATGTATAACATCAGCCCCTAGGGGGTACAAATGCTGTTGAACAGATATTTTTTGTGATTAGCTCACGTGATAATGATGTAGTACTGGTGCTGCCATCTGTACGGTCGTGTTATGAATTACATGCGTCACTTGTAGCAATGAATTTCAAACTGATTCCAGCTGGGGGTGTTCTTTGGATTTTTTTTGTGTTGATTAATGAAATGATGTACTAGTGAGTTGGGGGAAAATTTGATTTTGGGGACCCCTTGAATTTTTTATTTATTTTTTTTATTTTAAAACAAATTTTGGTACCACCCTGGGTTAATTTGGGCGCGTGGGTAAATTTTTGCTCACGAATTGAATTTTTTTACTCACGATCGTGAATTTAAAATTAATTTGAGTTTATATTTCTTCAATATAAAAATTTGATGCGTGAAATTTAGCTGAAAATTTTTGTGTTTTGGATTTAGTTAAAAGTATGTTTTTTATATAGAAAATGATGTGAAAAGTTGAAATTTTTAAACCGCAGGTCTGTATCTCAAACCGTTCTCGAGATATGGCCTCTCAAAGTTTTAGTTTTTTCAAAATTTTGAAGAAAAATGGCTGTAACTTTTGAACGTGTGGTCGGATTTGATTTTTGTTGGCAGATTTGAAATCAGCATGCCAAAAACTATATAATGACATGTATAATACTTTAAAATTCGGAAAAAATTTTTTTGTGAAAAATCGACATTTTTTTAAGGTATACCCCTTTGAATTTTTTCAATTTTTCACAAAATTTTTTTTGTCGAATTTTGAAGTATTATACATGTTATTGTATAGATTTTAACACGCTGATTCCAAATCTGGCAACAAAAATCAAATCCGACCACACGTTCAAAAGTTACAGCCATTTTTATCCAAAATTTTCAAAAATTTTAAACTTTGAGAGGCCATATCTCGAGAACGGTTAAAGATACATATCTGCGGTTTGAAATTTCAACTTTTCACATCATTTTCTATACAATAAACATACTTTTAACTAAATCTAAAACACAAACTTTTTCGGCTATATTTCATGCATCAAACTAAAAAAAAATAAGACTGAATCAAAATTAACCCATTACAATGCATATTTCTAGTGTAGTTTGTCTTTTTACATTATTTTCTATAAAATAAACATACTTTTAACTGTTAAAGAAATCTAAAATTCAAAATTATATGTTGTTAAAATATTTAGGAAAGTAATTAAAAAAAAGTGTAATAGAAGATCAACCTACTTCAGCAAAAAGTAATACTACAAAAGACATAGAAAGGTTTATATTCACCCCACTTTACTCTAAATTAACTCATTAACGCCCAAAAGAAAACAAAAACAAGCAAAAGATTTTTGTAATGAAATTAAGTACATATTCAATATATTTAACTAAATTTACAACACAAACTTTTTTTAATATTTAGAAAAAAAAACAGTGTGTACTCAAACTGGGCAGATATGAAGTCTATTTTGTGTGAGACTGCTTTTCTGATATCATTTTTATTTAAAGTCATGTTATATGTATATTTAAGTTATTTCATATGATTTGAACAAAATTGTAAATCACTTGATAAAATATATTAGCATACCACGTACCTCTTTTCATATAAAAATAATTCAGAACAATGGCTCCATGTCTCTGGCACCCCCTTTTTTGAAATTCGAATTTTATTATATGTTATTCGTTTGTGCTTCGCTTGTGCACGTTTGTGCAAGAAATCCCGTCGTTTGTGCTTTAACCCTTTAGGTGGTATTCACAAAAATCAAAGGGGGTGCTGTACTCTCTAAACCTGAAATAGTGAATTATCACTAATTCACAGTGTATATTCACTATTTGCCACAGCTAAAAGTCGGCCACTTGGAATTAGTGCATATACACTCATTTAAACAGTGAAATTCACTGTAGTTATTAGTGGCAAATAGTTCTAATGTATTAGTGAAATTCACTGATACATTAGAACTATTTGCCACTAATAACTACAGTGAATTTCACTGTTTTCATAAGTGCATCATTTCACTGGGTAAATGAGTGTTATATGCACTAATTCCAAGTGGCCGACTTTTAGCTGTGGCAAATAGTGAATATACACTGTGATTTAGTGATAATTCACTATTTCAGGTTTAGAGAGCATATATAATATCTATTATCAATTAAATATCAGCTTATTACTTACCGTAATATTATTACTTATACCATACCTACATTAACATTAGCTAAAATGCCGTATATATACTGAATCAAAGTGAAATCACACCGTTAGCGAGAGTTAAGTTTTGTATAAAACTGAACTTGAAAAACGACGTAGGATATGGCGCTCTCAGTGACGCGGTAAAAAGATGAAACCACTTTTCACTAATCATAGAGTGGATTGACTCTTGAGTCATTAGTCAAACAAGTGGAAAAAAAATCTACTGTTTAAAAAGTAAAATTTTCACTATTTATAGATAAAATTCACTTTTTCCAGTGAATTAGTTGATCACTGGGAAAAACAGTGAAAATTTCACTATTTCAAGTTTAGAGAGTAGACATGCGAGCCCCCCCTTTCTTGAAATTTAACATTTATTGTATGCAGTTCGTTTGTGCTTAAAAATAATGCGGGGGGGCTCGCATGTCTACGGTACCCCCATTTGATTTTTTTAAATATCTCCTAAGGGGTTAAAGCACAAACGAAAGGATTTCCTGCACAAACGGGCACAAACGAAGCACAAACGAACTGCATATAATAAAATTCGAATTTCACAAAAGGGGGTGCCAGAGACATAGAACACGTTTAAATACTTATGTAACTAATAACGTTAACACTGGTTTAGTTTGTTGCACTTCTAACAACTGAAATATTGTGAATTAATATCCATAGACAGCAGCACTAATTATAAAATGAGGTACAGCGGACGTTAATGGGTTAAATGAAATCAGATTTCTTCGTAAAAATTTCACGTTGCCCCTTTTAAAGAAAAATAATTCACAAAACCCTGTAAAAACATAGTTCACTTTAAAACACGATGGTTTTAGAATGTAGTAGAAACATAATGTAGAAAAGACGTAGAGTTTTTCATGAAAATAGTCAAGCCACTCTTGCCTGCTAACTTGAAAATATGTTCAAGAATTTACATAAAGTTCAATTTTGATGATCTCGGTTGCCCTGTTTTGTACAAAATTTCATTCGGATCTGTAGGGAAATATTGTGTAAGTACACTGTCTTCTAGGCTTTATCACAAGAGCGTACTATACAAATATTCATTTTTACCCCATGTACAGGCGTGCCAAACTTGTAACAATTTTAAAATACAGTAGAATCAGGATATAACGACTACGTTTATAATGGCTAATAATTTTTAGTGACGAAAATTCAAACTAAAATTAGGTTTCATATAGATTACTATGAAAACATTCTTAATATATATAAAGTTCAACGTCTGTCTGTCTGTCTGTCTGTTAGTGTGCTTATCACTCGAGAACCTCTTATCCGATTTCCGTGGGTTCTTTTTTAATTCATAGGCCAGGTTATAGGCTAGATTTTGTTACGTAAGGTAACATAACAACTAGGCAGTGACGATAATTGTAAATCAAGTCGGAAAAAAGTGCACTCTTTTGCAATACGCTGCCTAAACCGTTGAATATAGAACAAAATAATGTACTCGTATTAAAGATTTGTGTAGAATCAAAAGTCCTACAATAAAGTCCGCGACACCATATGTCTAACTTTTATATTTAAGCCACAATGACTGCTTTTATGTTACAAAGAAAACATAAAATATTTGGGTTCTGTTTACATGGACTTATGACATGCAAAACTTTAATCCTTATCGAAATAAATGATTTCATCGTCATAAGTACTTAATTTAGATATAATTTGCCTTTTACAGAATCCAATTTGGTCTTTTGGTTTAGGAAATAACGTGAAATATACATATAATAACATATTATTCGTGACAATACACGCGAACTCAGATAGTGTCACGGGGAGAGGGAAGATACTGCGCTCGGCCAGCAGTTGTTTAATTATTTTTACTTTTTGTTCTGATTTTATTAGGTAGGTAATTTATGTGTTGTTTGGTTTTTATTAGAAAAATAACTAATCGTGTTTATACTTAATTCAATAATATATTGCTTCCTCGCAATATCGAAGATACGAGAAGCTTCGTTATCGTTTTAAAACGAGAAAAAATTTTTGTTCTCCGATTTTAAAAATTTTACTTTATTTATCCGTTTCAGGTCAAGACAAACAATTTTTGTTCCGTGTCTGTCTGTCTGTGTGTGTGTGTGTCTGTCTGTCTGTCTGTGTGTGTGTCTGTCCCCCAATCCTTGTCACACGCTTAACTCATGAACCACTGAACCGATATTAATGAAACTTGGTTAGTTGGTTGGGTCTGGTTTGAGGACGGTCCCATTTCAAAAGTATTAAAATCGTGTGTAAGGGGGAGGGGTGACATCCCAAAATATTTATTTTTTGATTTGAAGATATCTCAAAAGACACATGTTACGTGAAAATTGTATAGAACCTTTTTTGTAGAGCATTCAATTCTCTATAATATAGGTCACCTACTTTTGTTGTAAAATATTCCCTTACAAAGATTTATCTCAATTTGCTTTAAGAAAACCGTCATTTAAATGTCATTTTGAAGTTTTAAATGTCATTTTGACATTTGTATAGCAGAAAAATAATGATTTTGATTGAAATTGTCAAAAAATTCATAATATACGAATCACCAGGCGCGTATTAAGAAAAATGTAAAATTAAATTTTTTTATTAAAATCGTATGAAAATTAAATGGTTAACCAATGACAGGCAGTTGATCTGAATACTTTATCGGTTTTTATTTAAATTGTTCAATAATTAACTAACTTTGATGAATTTAGCACGAGGAAGCACCGTGCATTTACAAGGCAGAGTATTTTTTAAATTCCGTAGTCCACGCGAGCGAAGCCGCGCGAATTCAGCTAGTATCCGTATATAGTACGACTCCGGTTTAACCGACCAACTGCTTATAACGATCTATAAATTATCCGGTTAGAACGACGCGCAATTAAAAAATATACCTGCCTCTAGAAATCGGTTACAGATGTTCTGATAGTTAAATTTAGGAGCCAGTTCGGGTCGTGATATTACCGGAAGTAATACAAGATTAATATTAATCCTTGGACGGATGTAAGGAATGTCATAGTACCTCCGTAAAAACTTTAATTACTTGACTCGAAATGTGATCGTAAAAGTTAGTAATCCGACACAAGAAGGTACACTCAGCGTTCTATAGGACGACGGCATCGGTAATTAAAAAATTCCACAATACAACGGCTAGAGGAGCCCCCACCACTACGCCTAAAAGTTGACAGGTAATAATAAAAATGGCGCTGTTGGTGAACGAGATCCTGGTTTGTTTACTTTTGAACTCTAGACAATTGTTATTCGTTGCTTTAATACTGGATGAAAAATGTATAGATTTCAATACAATCATATGCCAATAATTTGTTTTTGTTATTTCCTTTTTTAATCGGTTTCAAATTATCAAATTTTAAATAAAATGTACCTTACACTTTTTACTTTTTTATACATACATGAAATGTAATGTATAAATAAAGTATAGTGATCACGAAAAAAATCGAACTCGAGATTTTAACGGAATTACACGTTTTGAGGGTCCCTGAATCATATACAACCATTAACTCAATGACGTCTGTGTGTGTGTGTGTGTGTGTCTGTCTGTCTGTGTGTCTGTGTGTCTGTGAACGCTCTACAGCCAAAACTGTGTGTGACTTACGAACGTGGAATTTTGAACTTAAGGTTCTTGTACACTCTAGATGTGCACCTCCTATTTTTGAAAACCATCACTAAACCGGAAACGGATATTTACTAGAGAAGTTTTGGAATTTTTCGAATTATTTTTGAAACGGTGCACAGTAGAAAAAAATGTTTTAGATCAAAGTTGTAGAAGGGACTTTTATCTATAATTTATGTTCTATCCATTTTCCCCCCAAAATTTGTTTTTAGGAAATAATCGATTTTCTAAAAAGATGTATTTTTTCGATTTATTTTTTAAACGGTAGGTATTAGAAAAAAATGTTTACAAGAAAAGTTGTAGAGAACGTTATTTTCTTTAATTTATGTTCTATTATTTTTTTGTATCTTTTATGAATTAACCAAAAAAATAATAATTTTCGTTTTAATTTAAAAATAATTTTAATAATCTAGTTATCTATGACAATGGAGGAATTTATAATTATACAACTGTCAAAATTGAAGTCTAAGAAAATAAAAACATAAGTATTCAATAATCAATAATCCTAATTTGTTATTAAAATTATAATGTATCCATTGCATTCACTGAAAATCATTTTGTAAGTAAAATATCTAAAAATCAAATGTTAAAAAATAAAATTAATAATATTATCAATACTTTGGTACCTATCATGATGTATAAAAAAATCGCGTGCCTGCCAAGGCAGTTTATTTTTATAATATTTATTATATTTCAATTTCAACGAAAATTTGTATTGAATTTCATTTTTTTTCCACATTGAGTCACACCAAAACACAAGTTTTGTGTGTAAAATCTACATAGAAGACTTTAACGTCAATTTGTTAATTTAAATTTCGCGCTGAAATATAGCAGTCACAGTGTTGGTATTATGGTGGGGGTTGGGGAAAGACGTTCTATAGAACTGTTAGAACATTGTCTTACGGAACGGTCGTCTTGTGGATGGTCGTCATACAGAACGCTGAGGGTACATACATAAAACAAGTCAAAGTGTAATTAGGTATGTACAATTCATTTGGAAGAGAGTAAATCTGAGTTGCAATATTGCAATACGGTGCATAAAGTGCATACAGTTACAGAAGTACCCAAAATGTTAACTGAAAAACGAATAGACATTATGCCTGTAACAAAGTATCATTGAAATTATGATTTTAAATAATTAAATACTTAGGTTAAAAAGATTCTAAAAAAATGTATTAAATAAGAGATTAATATAATTTTTGTTAAAATAAAAATTCAAAATACAGCAATCCGCCGCCATGTTAAATGGAACACCAATCAGAGCGAATGACGTCACGCATCAGTTTAGACAAATATCAATTCCTCTTACAAATTATTAGGTACATAGTAGTACATACCTTATTTAAGAACTTATATACTTTGGAATTCATTTTTAACATACAAAATAATTAAATTATTGTCTAACTCTGAATGTTTGATTATTGTTGACAAGGAGTGTGACGTCACAACTCTGGAAATGTCACCTGCGAGCGTTTTGGTGTCAAATTCAAAATTAGAGTTAAAATAGTAAATTTTTGCGATTAAACCTTTATTTTGTACAGAAATAAGTATTTTTTTGGAAATAGGAAACACGTAAAATCTTCATAGAAAGTTTTTTTTTTTTTTTTAATTCTTTATTATGTTTTTTTTTCACAAATTGGTCTTCGAAAGTTTGATCATAATCCGAAAGTACAGTGTATTTATGTTACTTGAGTCTAATAAGAGCAATGGGGAAGTGCTTATGAGTCAATCAAAGCAGGAAAAAAATTATTATTATCTATAATTTTTGTTCAAATTCATTTTGATGATTTTTAAATAACTGTTTTTTATAAGAAGATGCACCTATACTGTGTTTTGTTTGTCTGTTTAGTGTTACGTATAAGAAAGTCCTGTGTATAAAATAATACTACAGGGAAACATGATTAAGTGGGACTTGGATAACTGGGAAACTTCTATAACTAGATAAATGGGACACCTCTCTAAGTGGAATAAAATAACTGATCCCTTGAAATTCCACTGTATTTTTTTGCTTCCTTGCAATATCGAAGATACGAGAAGCTTTGTGATAGTTTTAAAATGAGAAAAAAAAATTTTTCTCCGATTTTAAAAAATTTACTTTATTTTACAAACACTTTTTGTCCCGTGTCTGTCTGTCTGTCTGTCTCCCAATCCTTGTCACACGCATAACTCTTGAATCACTGAACCGATATTTATGAAACTTGGTTGGTTGGGTCTGGTTTATTTTTAATTTTCTCTAAAAATGTATCTAATGTTCCTAATCAAACATATTACGGTATAGGTGGAAAAAATATTGGGAACCACTGTTTTGCGGAGTGGAAGAGGGGGGAGGTAAAAAAGGGGGGGCTGTCATTGCCATCCAGGACACGAACCATTTGTAATAATATCTTTTCAAATAAATTAATATATTAGCTCATTAAGTAGCACAACCATAAGATCACTAGATTGGAAATACCGGCCTGGTGATAAAACTGTGTATAAGTGTGGGAGGGGGTATAGGGGAGACTGGGGAAAATTATAGCATATAAAATCATTTAAGGAAACCTTTTTCAAGTCGAAAATTCGTATCGAGTTTAAACTTTGTATATAGTTAGAGGAGGTCAAGATAAGTACTCTCTAAACTTGAAATAGTGAAATTTTCACTGTTTTTCCCAGTGATCAACTAATTCACTGGAAAAAGTGAATTTTATCTATAAATAGTGAAAATTTTACTTTTTAAACAGTAGATTTTTTTTTCACTTGTTTGACTAATGACTCAAGAGTCAATCCACTCTATGATTAGTGAAAAGTGGTTTCATCTTTTTACCGCGTCACTGAGAGCGCCATATACTACGTCGTTTTTCAAGTTCAGTTTTATACAAAACTTAACTCTCGCTAACGGTGTGATTTCACTTTGATTCAGTATATATACGGCATTTTAGCTAATGTTAATGTAGGTATGGTATAAGTAATAATATTACGGTAAGTAATAAGCTGATATTTAATTGATAATAGATATTATATATACTCTCTAAACCTGAAATAGTGAATTATCACTAATTCACAGTGTATATTCACTATTTGCCACAGCTAAAAGTCGGCCACTTGGAATTAGTGCATATACACTCATTTACCCAGTGAAATGATGCACTTATGAAAACAGTGAAATTCACTGTAGTTATTATTGGCAAATAGTTCTAATAACTACAGTGAAATTCACTGATACATTAGATTCTAATGTATCAGTGAAATTCTATTATTCTATAACTACAGTGAATTTCACTGTTTAAATGAGTGTATATACACTAATTCCAAGTGGCCGACTTTTAGCTGTGGCAAATAGTGAATATACACTGTGAATTAGTGATAATTCACTATTTCAGGTTTAGAGAGTAAGAAAAAAATTATCACAGCTGCGGTAAAACGGTTTAAGAGGGTGAAACACCCCTATGAAAATGTGCAAAATAATCATATTTTTTCAAATAACTCTGAAACTAATGAAAATTTAAAAAAATCTACAATACAAAATTTTCATGATTTTTTATGCTCTTTCGAAAATTCGAAAAAATTAAACCCCACCTCACACCTACATTTCATAGGTTTAATTTTTTCGAATTTTGAATATTGCCATTCGAAGGAGCATAAAAAATCATGAAAATTTTGTATTATAGATTTTTTTTTAATTTTCATTAGAGTATGATTATTTTGCACATTTTCATAGGGGTGTTTCATCCCCTTAAACCGTTTTACCGCAGCTATGATAATTTTTTTGTTACTTACCCTGACCTTCTCTAACTATATCCAAAGTTTAAACTCGATACGAATTTTCGACATGAAAAGGTTCCCAGTTCCCTTGTTAGTTAATTTTTATAAATAAAAATACAAACATGTTTTTTTTTATTTTTGAATCAAAAGACCACAAAATTTTTAGTAGTCGGTTTAAAAATTTCCACTTCATCTTTCCGTTTCCGGTGTGTGTCTGTCCCGTGTTCCTTGCCACATGCATAACTTATAAACAACTGAACAAATTTAAATGAAATTTGGCTTATTAGTTGGGTGTAGCTAGTTGATGGTTACATATAAAAAAATTCTCGAATTATTTTCAAAATATCTCAAAAACAATCCATATTACGTGAAATTTTTATGGAATATTTTTTGTAGAGCGTTAAATTGTCTATAAAAAAAGTCATTACAGTTTTTGTTGTAAATAACCCCTTTCAAAGATACCCCCACGAAATAACTGCGAGATGAATTTGATATAACGTTATAACTTTTTCCGAGTCTCCTCTACATTTGTGTGCGTTTTTGGGAGGGAGGGAGGGGGTGAGAAGTAGGGGTAGGGGCGATACGTGACGTGTGCTTTGTGAAACTGTGTCAGGATTTATTTAATTGCGGGTTCCGCTTTATGTGTTTCTGAAATTCAGTCACTAGTTTAATTCTGAAAGTGCTCTTCGTTTTTAAGTGTTCTAAATGTCACCGAAATACGTAAAATTGAATTGTATCACAACCATTTTGTAAATAAACAACTCAAGACAATGTGATCTTGATTTGAATCAATTTGGACACGACTTGTACCCAGAATCCATATGAATATATTTTTTTACTATTTTCACTGAAATTATCAAATTTCAGTTTTAAATTTTAAATTTTAAATATTCTTAACAAAAGTCGTTTATTTACATATCTATTTTAAGATATAGTACTAATTGAACTTTTCAATTTTTGGTACATCGTGTATGACACTTTAAACTATTAAAATCTTAAATAATCATACATCTTTACAAAGTTAATTATTTCTACTTTCTAAATTAAAAAAAATAATAAAATTCCATTAATATTTAACGAAAATAGAGCACTTTTAGTAAAACCCTAAAATTTGCGAACAAGTCGCCATATTTTTTAAACAATTGAAAGTATAAAAATGTTTGTTTTATAAAAGTTTCTTATTTTTTTATGATCTTTACAAATATGTACTTTTTGATATACCATTCCATTTGATTTTGCTGAGAAACGGGCATGTATCCCTCAAACTACTCCCCAAGGGGGTTGAAAATATTTTCCTGAAATTCTTTAGGGTTGATATGTATAGTAAATTTATTACTCTAAAACTCTATCTTCAATAGTTTGGGCGTAAAACAATGCCGGACGCACTATTGGAGGACCCTGTATATATCGGCCCTAAAGAATTTCAGGAAAATATTTTCAACCCCCTAAAACCGCTCCTTGGGGGGTAGTTTGAGGGGTACATGCCCGTTTCTCAGCAAAATCAAATGGAATGGTATATAAAAAAGTACATATTTGTAAAGATCATAAAAAATAAGAAACTTTCGTAAAACAAAAATTGTCAAACTTTTATTTAAAAAATATGGTGACTTGTTCTCTTTTAGGGTTTTACTTATAGTGCTCTAATTTCGTTTAATATTTATGGATTTTTTTTAATTTAGAAAGTAGAAATAATGAACTTTGTAAAGATCTATAATTATTTGAAATTTTAATAGTTTAAAGTGTCATTCGTGACATATCAAAAATGCAAAATTTCAATTAGGGATAAATCAAAATTTTTAAATACAATGGTATATCAATTAGTACATTGTCTTAATAAAGATATGCAAATAAATAACTTTTGTTAACAAAATTTGAAATTACAATTTAAAAATTAAAAACGAAATTTAATTTAAATATGGGGGGGGGGGGGGTAATCTTGTCCTACCACAGAAAGATTACATATAATAAAAAATAATATATAATATAAAATAAAGTAGAAAACTTTTTCAAGATAAATAAATAAAAAACTTGTTGCTCGAATAAAAAAAAAAACACAAAAACTTGTCAGAGAAATATAATATAATCTCTGTATACAGAATTGAAATACGACCCCATACTCCCCCCCCCCCACATATACAGTTCAATTTGCAGCCACAACTGTGACCGCTAGAATGTAGTTTTCATGCACATACAAACTACAGAAAAAAATACTTCAATTTTACCGCAACACTCCGGCTTTATTGACACCGGTTTTTGCTGCTATGTGGCGCTTCTCTCTTGATTATTCTAGCGAATATTATTAACCTTTTAACGACGGAAGTGGTCGAAATATCGACCATCCATAGGATACAAAATATTTAATGTTTCCCTACGTAATTTGATGCGCTGAATACGAAAAAAATAGCAAAAAGGATTCAGGAGGCACCCTTTACCTTAACCCTTAATTTCTCGCGCTGGTGTATTTTGTACACCAGTAACGCATTTTCTGCGATTACTAAATGCATTAATTTTTGTGGGACTGTACCCCCCCCCCCCATCTAACCTTTGTTTAGTCATTCTAGAGTGTGATAGGAATCTGGCACTCAAAATTTGAGGATTGTAGCAGTTTGTATTAATTTTTTACTTACTAGGTGGTATTAACGCATAAATAGCAGCATCCTAAGCGAAGGACCGCGTTTTTGAAGACATTAGTGATGCTGCTGATGGAAGACATCTTGTCAAAAGAGCAAAATTAAAAAAAATACATTATTTTTGTTGTCCGATTTATTGCAAGATGAATATTGAATAGTTTTGTGTACTTTTTTAGATTTATTTTGGTTAGTTTTTCTTTCTAATCCTTAATTTTTAGTTAGGTGAATTTAAGAAAATTTTTCTTAATTCTTCAAAAATAAATAGTTTATAATATAAATTGGGCAAAAAATTAATATAATATCTTCAAAAATCCCAAAAACTAGCTTTTTAAAATACACCGCGCGAGTAACTGTGTAAGCCTTGTTTCACACATACGCGGTTCCATTCGGTTCGGTTCGTTTTCGGTTTCAGCCGAAAACGAATCAAACCCTTTCACACATACACGGTTCTCATACGGTTCATATTAGGTTTTATTTTTTTCCGTAAACTCAGTAGTTATCATGGAGAGAAAGCAAGTTGTTGCCATGTTATTCCTCTATAAAAAAAATTGAAAAATGAAGGAGGAGTACTAGAATTCATTGCGAGCACCCTCTCATCACTTTACAGCAGGAATTTGGAGCATTCTACACTATTTTCCCGAAGCTAAAGAGCATGAAGACGATCCACATCAACATGTAAAAAACCGCTCATTAGAAAATCCGCGACAAAACTTAAAAAAAAACTAGCTGTCGGATCCAACCCAACATGGTATGACTTACAATACTTGAATACTGATTACTTATTGTTTCCATAATTAATATTACTATGTTATAGTTTGTAAATATATTTTTTTAATATGTATGTATATGAAAAATTTTAATGGAATTTATCAGAAATAAAACTCACCCTTTGTATTATGAATATTAGTTTTCTAATATCCTAATAATGTCAATAATATAATGCACATTTTTAGAAAAACTAATCTGACAGTTTGAATTTTGAATTGTGTTGTTTCCAAGGCAACATTAATTATTAGATGTATTTATTAGTATGAAATTCAAATTTTGATGGTGGTTTTCATCCCTTTAATGGCTGTTTGGACCCATATAAAAAATAAATACTGAAATACACGTTTCATTATTTGTATTGTATAGTATTTATTCTAAGTTCCGACTAAATTCGACCAAGAAAAAAAATAAAAATGAAAAAAAACACCCTTTTTACCCCCGTAGGGGTTGAATTTCGAAAAATCCTTTCTTTCAGATCATATTCACGTCAAGACGCTTCGATTAGCACCCCAACAAAGTCAATAGCATTTTTTGTTCGCGAGATTTCGTCCCGGAAAAAAATGACACGTACGTACGTACGTACATACACACACACACACACACACACAGACATTTTTCTAAAAATAGTGTCAATATACTCTAATACTCTTGAAACATGAAAATATGTTAAAATTTTTGATTTCGATTTTCGGACCAATTACAATAACTCCCTATTGGGAAGTTAATAACACTCGCTATTAGGTTAAAACCGAAACTAAACCGAGTATGTGTGAACGCGTTGATTGCTTTGTGTTCCCTGGACACGAATTGAAACCTGATGAAATCTGTCCGTGTGGAGGGAGTATTCGGTTCTGTACGGTTTCTATTAAGTACCGAATACAAACTGAATCATCGTTTCACCGAACCGAATGAAACCGTGTATGTGTGAAATAGGCCTTACGGTATTTCACGCGAGTAATTAAGGGTTAAAAATTCGCATTTTTTTTGCTATTTCGGCCCGACAGTTAGCATACATATTTTTATGATGCACTGAACACGAAAAAAAAACAGTATTACGTCTCACAAAAATCTTCTTCAAGGTGAAGTAAGGCCGAAAATTGAAATTATCGTTAGTTTCTACCAGCAGGTTAGCACTTGGTTGTTTCTTTCTTGTGGAGAATTTACTATTACCATAATTTAAGGTATTTCGACGTGAGTGGCAAAGGGACTCACGAAAATCAAGCATTACAAAGGGATCATATTTTCGCCACATCCATGGGTTAAGTTAAGAGCAAAAGCGATTTTCAAAGTTAAGGCTGTTCATGCTGATTTTTCCGAAACTAAATTCTACGAGATGTCGCCACCGTAGAAAACAAAAATTATTTGCACAAGTCTAGCCCTGAGGGGAAATGGCAGATACAAGTAATTCAGTGACAATTGACGATCGAATGAAAAATGGGATATTCTCGAAACTAAACAGAGATGAAGCTACAAAGGATAGAACTAGTTCTTATGTTTGTAGGCTTACATTCAATATTTTTAAATGAAAATTGCAGAATTATTATAAAATTAGAAAGCTTAAACAAATATCTATGTTGTGGTATATTTTTTTCACCGTATTTTTCAATTATATATTGAGTTTTATCATATCAAGAAAAATACACACAAAATTTTCAAATTTTTTTTATTAATATATAAAAAAATTAAATTGAAAAATTATGTATGTCATGACATAGAAAAATTAATCTAGTTTATCACAGTATTTTTCCTAAATGGTCAGAGCTGAACTTAAAATACAAAACCGTAATTTCTCTATAGTAATTCTTATGGCAATTCAAATAGCATGTTCAGCCTTAAGTTTACCTCCGAGATTTTTTTCGTATTCAACGCATCAAATTACGTAGGGGAACCCCCTCAAATCGTTCAAATTGATTTGTGTATAGTTGGCTTTATGTTACGGAAGGAACTGGTCGATATATCGACCAGTCGGGTACGACAAGTGAGAAATTAATTGATTTTATGTACAAATTTTGTAGATAAAAAATGGTCGATTTGAACGTACAAAATTCCCCTTTAAACGGTTAAAAGCAGTACGCCACTGCAGTGTATTAAAAGTTAGTTTAATGTTAACCTAACCGGCAGATGTATTTAATTATTTTGTATGCAGTATATTTTTTGTTACATTTATGTGTCTGTTTTTAATTTTTAATTTCAAACTCATTTTGTATAATTTATGCATCTGTTTTTATTGTTTTTGAAACATGAAATTAACCTAGATTATACTGATATTTAACCCTTTGTTACTCTACTTAACCCTGGATGGGTAGACGTTCGTAATAATTACGACTACATTTACACAACGCCCTCTACAAGGAAATCAAGACGGGGTGGGGAGCCGAGCGGGAAGACATGCCTCGTTTAATAGTTCGTCTTCAACCTCTGCCAAGGACAGGTGTCAGTGTATGCTATTTTTCTAGAGAGAGCCATAGATCGACAAGTCACATCGTATCTTTCACGAAGGTCTACTCTTTTACGTAAATAGTCGAAATATGTACGTAAAAGGAAATGCTGTGAATGTGAAAAAGATCTCATTCGTCTCAATGCTTGATCCAATGATACTTTCTTTCGTTTGTCGATTCGCTGTAAACTTATATTACTAAGCTTATATTTTAATCTTTCGTATTTCGGTATTTTTGTAAATACATAAATCAAAAGATTTTAAAAGCAAAACTTTTTTTTGCCATAAATTTATTAGAAAACCAAAAATTATATAGTAGTAGTCAATTTTACGAACGTCTACTCTTTTCGGCTTAAATTTGACGTCTACCCATCCAGGGTTAAAAAAAATGATAATAATATATTAAAAATATACAATTATAAAATTACTAACGGAATCCCGCGGCTTCGCTCGCGTAAACTTCGAAACTTATTAGAACTCTCCATACGTGATAGGGGATGACATATTACATTTTTAAATATATAATATCATGAACAATTATGAAGATAAATATATCAAAATTTTACCCTACCCCCATTCCTATAGAGGTTGAATTTTCGTAACTGATTTTTGTCTTGTATAGTACTTACGTGTGCCATGTTTCATTCGGTGAGCACAAAAAAAAATATTTTACAAATTTTTCCACCTCTCTAACACTTTAGGGGTTAAATTTTGGGAAATGCTGAAATAATTGTTTCATTATTTATATTGTAGAGTATGTTCGATAAGTTTCAATTAAATACGAACAAAAAAAAATATTTTTTTATATAAACTTTAACACCCTGTTTTAACCCCGTAGGGGTTGAATTTTGAAAAATCCTTTCTTAGTGGGTGCTTACATCATAAAAGGAAGGCACCTACGAAATTTCACGATTCTAGGTCCAGGGGTTTGGGCTGTACGTTGATATATGAGTGAGTGAGTGGTTAAGGACAAACTCTTTTATAGATATAGATTCGTTATTTCAGTTTTACTATATCTTACAAAAATTAATACGCTCAGGAATTTTTTATAAATATTTTATTTTAAATGTAAATTTAATACTGCCCAAAAAAAATCATGCGCGTAGAAATTTTAGTGAAATATAGTAAAATTGAAATCATGAATATTTTTGTAATTTTGCGATAATTTCTAAAAATAATACCAAAATGTATCCCAATTAAGTATAATTTTGCTGATTGTGAAAAATTATCAATGCATAGCAGATTAAAATCGCAATTTGCAATTGAAATTGGTCGCTTTTGCCGAGCAATAAAGGTCACAGGGCGCGGGGAGAGGGGGGATTATGTACCCCTATCTGCATAATATAACTGTTAAAAATTCAGGCTTCGTAAATAACAATTTACTATCAACTAACTCTACCCGCGGCTTCGCTCGCTTGGACTACGAAATTATTGTTTAAAATTTTAAAAAAATATCTTATCGCTAGGAAACCATCTGTCAAAAACGACACGTCGCCACCTAGTGAGCGCCGTTAGCAACTTTGGGTATATTACTTTTCAAAAAGGACAGCCGAAAGTAATGTTCCCAAGTTCCGATTTCGTTAATTTTTTTTCTTATCTATAAACCTATGTATGAAGAAGTACTTGACCAAGTTTTAATTAATTTTAATAATTATTTTAGCTGTAATTAATTATAATTTGAAAATCTAAAACCTTTTTTTTTCTACGTAATGGTTTGATATAATTGGATGATATTTTCAGTAAAACTTAAGGGTAATATAAGGTCTTGAAAAACATTAATTTTTTATTTTTACTAATTTTTTTCATAGCAAATTTTTATTTTTTATTTTCAAATGTCCGATATCACCCAATGAGTAAATTACGGGGTTAAAACACAAAGTTATGTGTGTTATATTAAAATCTGTATTGAAGAGTATCAATCTTTGCGGATTATAAGGATTCGACCCGCGAAATTTGTCTATTTTCGATCAACTCTATTACGATTTTTTCTTTTTTTCTTTTGAGTGGTGTATCTTTGAAACCATATATTTGATTATAATGAAATTTATATGGTATCAGCTCGATAGTATACTCTTTCAAACAAAGAAAAATCAACCGAATTGGTGCATATTTGTCGAAGTTATACCCGAAAATACATAAAAAAATATATAAAAAAATAGAAAACTCTCTCCTTTTTTGAAGTCCATGGTCAGATTCTGATAAAATTTATATGAGACCACCTCGGGAGTATACTCTTTCAAACAAACAAAAATCAACCGAATAGGCGCATATTTGTCGAAGTTATGCTCGAACATACATAACAAAATATATTGATTGAATAGATAACCTCCTCTTTTTTAGAAGTCGGTTTAAAATAAGAAAATTTCGGGGTCAAATTCTAATAATATACAAAGGTTGATACTTATCAATACAAATTTTAATATAACATACATAATATAACGGCAATTATCCATTTTTTCCTTTCAATTATATGACAGATTGGTTTGACAGAAACCCAAAATTATTTATTTTTGCCACTTGGCGGCGCCAGGATCGATGGTTTCCTAGCGTATAGTCCAGGGAATTTTGAAAATTGGTAATTTTATAGATTTCGATGTGCTCTTTCCGAATTTCAACTTTGCCACCTCGTATCTTTGCCGCTCCCGCCGCCATATTGAAAAAAATGGCGCCTAATAGTAGTTTTTATCGTAAAATGATTTGGAAAGAAGATATTGTCAAAAAAAGGCGCATTTTTTTCAATATGGCGACGCGAGCGGCAAAGATACGAGGTGGCAAAGTTGAAATTCGGAAAGAGCACATCGAAATCTATAAAATTACCAATTTTCAACTCCAGGAAAACTTTCCAGGCAAAACTACCAAATGATTGTACAAATAATAAATATATTTAGTGAAAACAATTTTGAAAAACCACTTTTCTTATTTTGTGAATTATTAAAAAAAGCGCCAAGGCGATTTTTTTCGTTTTGGTCTTAAAATGTTCCTTGAATACTATAGAATTGAACTGTACAAAAAATTAGAGGTAATCAATTTTTTATTTAAGTTGGCATTCAAAGCAGCGTGCACGATTTATGTATTTTTGTTTTATGAATTATTAAAAAAGCGCCGAGGCTTTTTTTTTCTTTTTGGTTTTAAAATGTTCCTTGAATACTAAAGAATTGAACTGTACAAAAAAATCAGAGGTATTAATTTTTTTTATTAAAGTTGGCTTCCAGAGCAACCTGATACGCAAAACACGTGTTGGTATAGATGAATAACTTGCGGCGCTCGTACGCCAAAACTATTGATTTTACAAAAAAAAAATTATTGCATAAATTGTAGGAAATTTTCTCTAATTTAATTTTGTATATAAATGTTTTTATCGTAAAATGAATTGGAAAGGAGATATTGTCAAAAAACTACTATTATGTGCTCTTTTTCCAATATGGCGGCGCGAGCGGCAAAGATACGAGGTGGCAAAGTTGAAATTCAGAAAGAGCACATTGAAATCTATAAAATTACTAATTTTCAAAACTCCCTGAAAATTTTCCAGGTAACCTCTTTATTTCGAACCAAATGACTGTACTAATAGTATAGTTCAAGGAAATTTGTATGTATTGAAATTCGATGCTTTTTAGGCAATGCAAGAGTTTAAAAAAAGTTCAAAGAGCAAAAAATAAAAATAAAGAGCATATCTAGTATGAAATATATACTTTCTATTCATTCATTGCGCGACTCCCTCAACGAACCTCGCTTCGCACAACGAACTGCATCGTGTTTAATTTTGCCGCTCGAACGCTCCTACGTATCACCAAGTCGCCCGAACTTCCAAAGTCGCACGCAGTCGATGCTCAAACTTGCACGAACATGCATCAACGCGCGACAGTCGTTCTTTTCTGTACTTAACTCACACACCTGTTTGTTTTAATAAATATAATTTTGTGTGTCTATATTATGAGTTCTAAAAAAAGCAGGAAGGTGATTTCTGTTGAAATGAAACAAGAAATAATTAGAAAGAGGATTTAACCCTGCAAGCCTCGGAAGACTCTCCTAAATCTGATTGTGACTAAAAAATAAAAAACGTATGTACAATCTTTTTTATGTTACAGTACCATATTTTATGCTACAGAACGAATTAAAATTTTTAACATGTATTGTTATGGGAAAACTCGTTCCACATAACGAAATTTTCGCATAACGAACTTACTCCCGGAACGTATCGCTGTATATTTAAAATAGTATATAGTTGAGTGCTAAAAATCACTTTAATTAAAAGTATAGGTCGTTTAGGTCTGGCGATAATAAAATACAAAATTTAAATGTTGATATAAACTAAACGACAGTTAGTTAAATTTAGTAATTAGAATGAGCCCCCCCGCCCCCCAAAAAAAAGTTGAGAATAAAATAAAGATCTAACGAACAAAAAAAGTCGATTGATAAAAACACTTTTTAGTTTGAAAGTGAACCAATTTCAGAAAATAGAATTAGTCAATAAAACAACACCAGAGTACAATTCTCTAAACAATAAATTACAGAAGAAGTTAAAAATAAATAAAAAAACTTTGAAAAGCTCTGAGATAAAGTTACCAATAAAAAAAAGTACAAAGAATTAAAAGTGACATCTGGAGGGATGAAATAGAATTAAAAACAAAGAGTGGACGCTTGTATTAACTCTCTTTGTCTTGATCTGATAATTTTGTTGGAAAAGTGTTACTTTTTTACGAATATAGTTAAAAAAAAAATTATAAATGACCCACAATGATTTTTTTAATTGTTGTTGAATTTTTTTGTAATTTGGGTAAATCGTAGTTTAATATGTGCTGATCAAAAATTGTTATGGGTGTAATTTACGAAAACCCTATAATTTCGACTCCAGGAGTACCCAAACATTTTATTTCTTTTAATAGGTAATATTATTTTTTTATGTAGGTATAACTTCAACAAATATGTACCGATTTTGATGATTTTTTGTTTGTTTGAAAGAGTATGCTCCCGTGATGGTCACACATAAATTTTATTAAAATCTGACCATAGATTTTGAAAATACGACACTCAAAATGGAAAATAAAAAAAAAATTAAAAATAGATCATAATAAAGTTTTTGAAAGTCAAGAAAAAAAAACGACTTTAAAAACTTAAAATATTATATATTTTTGAGTGTTTTTTTTATATAACCTAAAATATGCAAGAAAAAAATGTCAAATAATAAAAAAAAAAATTTTTTCGTAGCATTTTTATCCTAATAACTCAAACTAACCATTTTTTGAGTTACATACCGACAGGCAGACACACATACATATTTCTATATTTATCAAGACTTTCTTATACTAATTTTTAATAACAGTTACTAAGTGTAATAGTTTTTTTAGCTGATTTAAATTCAAATAATAAAAATCCAACATTTTTTCGTAGCATTTTTAACCTAATAACTCAAACTAACCATATTTGAGTTACATACCGACAGACAGACACACATACATACATACATATTTCTATATTTATCAAGACGTTCTTATACTATTTTTTAATAACAGTTACTGAGTGTAATTATATTTTTAGCTGATTTAAATTCAAATAATAAAAAAACAATTTTATTTTATAGCATTTTTAACCTAATAACTCAAACTAACCCTTTTTTTAGTTACATACCGACAGACAGACACACAGACATATTTCTATATTCATCAAGACTTTCTTATACTAATTTTTAATAACAGTTACTAAGTTTAATTATTTTTTTAGCTGATTTAAATTCAAATAATAAAAATCCAACATTTTTTCGTAACATTTTTATCCTAATAACTCAAACCAACTTTTTTTGAGTTACATACCGACAGACAGACACACAGACATTTTTATTTTTAGCAAGATTTTCTTATACTAATTTTTAGTAACAGTTACTAACTGTGATTCTTTTTTTAGCTGATTTAAATTCAAATAATAAAAATCCAACATTTTTAACCTAATAACTCAAACTAACCTTTTTTTGAGTTACATACCGACAGACAGACACACAGACGTATTTTTATTTTTAACAAGACTTTCTTATACTCATTCTTAATATCAGTTACTAAGTGTAATATTTTTTTAGCTGATTTAAATCCACTAAAAATATTTTTTTATGATTTTTAGTCGTTTTGGAAACTGAACTAAGTACCCCGTTATTTGTTTATTTTTTATGATATATGTATTATATCGTGTATGTAATATTTCTGAATATGTTTTGTTATTTATTTTTACTGTTATTGATATGGCTGTGATAACCATTTATTTTTGTTAACTTTTTTTAGGTTGATATACAAAATAAAATGTAATTTTTGTTTGAGATTTTATATCTATTATTATTGTTATGTTTATTATCTTTTCAATGCTTATAAATAATTCATGTACACCCTGTAATAATAATAATAATATTTATAACATTGATGTAACATATAAGACAATGTGCAGTGGCGCACCCAGAAAAAAAATTCGGTGAAGAGCTTTCAATTTTTTTTGTATTGTTTCTAATATTTAAATAATTGTTAATTGACTATTTCCATATACTTATGTATATACCAGGGGAATAAAAAAATATTATTATTTTTATTTTTAAATTTTTATGTAGTAAAATAATTTATTAATTCGCTTCTAATCGCTTCGAGTGTAAAATGTGAATGCAGCTTAGTTTTTTAGGCGCATTATCTTTTATATAATCTAAATTATTTCTAGTCTTAGGGTTTCAAATAGTGAAAATATCACAAAAATCGGTTTAGTAATTTTCGTGACAAATTGCATCAACAAAATAAAAAAATAAAAATTATTTATTAATTTGCTTTTGATCGCTCATAATCGCTTGGAGTGTAATGTGTAAATGCAGCTTTATTTTCTAAACATGTAAAATAATAAATAATTGTAGGGTCCTAGGTTTCGTAATAGTAAATGTTTCATAAAAATCGGCTCGGTATTTTTTTTGTAACATATCGAATCAAAAATATATATTTATTTATTCGCTTGGAGTGTAAAATGTGAATGCAGCTTGATTTTTTAATTATTTTGTATACAATACTAACCTAAACTAATTCTAGGGTTCTAGGTTTCGTACTAGTACATGTTTCATAAAAATTGGCACGGTATTTTTTTGTAACATATCGAATCAAAAAGATTTCTAAAAAAATATTTATTTATAATTTCGCTTTTGATCGCTTGGAGTTGTAAATTCAGCTTGATTTTCATGTTTCCAACTTTTATATAACCTAAATTAAATCTAGGATCTTAGGCTTTGTAGTAGTAAATATTTCATTAAAATCGGCTCGGTATTTTTAAAGTGAAACTTTTATTACATCGTCTCAAACTTTTTCGTCTGTGTGTTGCATGTCGCATTACGCTCGGCCGCGGAGTAGGGATAAATACGTCATTACTTCATAAAGTACAATTGTAGGTACCTCTAACTTTAATACATATAACGTTTCCCCAAATAGAATAATATAAAAAAGCCGCCCGGCCGGTCACCCCCATCCAACATATGTCTTATCATGATGCTGCTTAACTTTGGTGCAATGATAGACAGGTGTATATGAAATATAGGCTGTCTACTGCAGCGGTTCTTAAACTTATGTGGTCTGGGGACCCCTTTTTTGAACAATTATTTTTCACGGACCCCCATCCCTGATAGAAAAACAAAAAAGGTCGATAGATATTAATTAATCACTGATAAATTGAAATATAAAAGTACTTTATGTAAATTAATTTTTTGCCAAAAATGTTTCACGGCCCCCCGTAAAAGTTTGGCGGCCCCCCGGGGGTCCGCGGACCCTAGTTTAAGAACCGCTGGTCTACTGCATTCCTAGAATGTTTAATTTACAGTATAAAATACGTCTCGTGTTTGGAGGCATATAACATAAGTTATACATCGTTATAAAGTCTACTTTTATATACCTATTAAAATTTTAATTATTTTGTTTCAATAATTTTTAATTTTTAAAGTGAAACTTTTATTACATCGTCTCAAACTTTTTGGTCTGTGTGTTGCATGTCGCGTAACGTTTGGACTGCGCATGCGTGGAACAAGCAGCCATTCATTGTATGACAGTTTATGTACTGTGTGCTATTATACATATTTAGTAAGTTTGTATTGTAATTTGTCAGTGTTTAATGTAAATGTTGTTATTTATTTGCTTTTGGTAAACGACACATCTAGTGAGTCCAAAAAACTTATCAACGAGAAAGAATAGTGCAAAAATGAATGACGATGAATTAATTTTACGCACAGATTTTACGCCGTAAAAAACAGAACGCCGACAGAGCACGTGCTTATAGAAAAAGAAAAGGAAAAAAGATCTTGGTTTTTATATAGAATTTATTAGTATTATTAGAACTTTTTGCTGGTGCATGTTGTTGTTTGTGGATTTATTTCAATTTTGAGTGCTTGAATTTATTATTCCGAAAATTTTTAGTTAAATGTCTATAATGTGAAAAAAAAGTTTCACTTATACCGTGGTTTCATAAAACCACACAATCCTTTTTTTGTAACATATCGAATCAAAAATATTTCTAAAAAAATATTTATTAATTCGCTTGAAATCGCTTGGTGTGTGAGGTGTGAACGCAGCTGAATTTCTAAGTTCATTATCTTTTATATTAGTTTTGACTATAATAGCAGACAACAGCGTGTTGGGGTTTTCTCGGGACGAAAACGGCTGGATGAGACGAAAGTACAAAAAAAAACTGTGTTTCTTATTTATGTCGAGTACATCAGCAACTCCCAACAGGTTTGTACGCGGATCCCACGGGGTCTGCGAACATGGGTTGGGAAGGAAAGAAATGTTTTTTTTTTTCTATTTTCATCTTTTTCAATTGTACCATTTCTTTTGTATCTCGTGAAAATAATTTATGTTGCTGTTCTCTTAAGGATTATTTATTAATGTTCTATTTTTATATACTACTAGCGGAATCCCGCGGCTTCGCTCGCGTAAACTTCGAAACTAATTAGAACCCTCTATAAGTAACAGGGGATGACATGTTACATTTTTTTATATTGATTTTTATTCATTACTTATAAAAAAAACGTAAATATCCCGGATCTTAGTTAATTTTTTTTTAAAAACTAACCCCCGTCTACCCTCGCCATTAAGGGTTGAATATCAAATTCTTTTATTGCAGATTAAATCCATCCTAGTCCCCGTCGAACTTTCATTTTTAATTGAATATTAATTTGTCCGAATTTATTTTAATATCATGAACAGTTATTATTATTATTCCCATAGGGGTTGAATTTTTGTAACTGATATTTCTCTTGTAGAGTATGCCATGTTTCATTCGGTGAGTACAAAAAAAAATATTTTACAAATTTTTCCACCCCCCTAGCACCTTAGGGGTTAAATTTTGGGAAATGCTGAAATAATCGTTTCACTATTTATATTTTAGAGTATGTTCGATAAGTTTCAATTAAATGCGAACAAAAAAAATATACTTTTTTATATAAACTTTGACACCCTTTTTTTACCCCGTAGGGTTTGAATTTCGAAAAATCCTTTCTTAGTGGGTGCTTACATCATAAAAGGAAGGCACCTACGAAATTTCACGTTTCTAGGTCCATGGGTTTGGGCTGTACGTTGATATATGAGTGAGTGAGTGAGTGAGTGAGTGAGTGGTTAAGGACAAACTCTTTTATATATATAGATTAATTTAAATTTGTTCTAACTTTTGGAAAAATGTAAAGAGGTTGACACTTGACACCTTAGAAAAATAACAGTGGGATTTCGAATTTCGATGCAATTTTGAAAATAACAAATCATTGCAAAATTTCATTAGGAGAATAGTTTAACAGATATCAAATAAACAAATTAACATTCATTCTTATGAGAACTGTATAATGAGATATGAGACATTACAGGACTGACACAAAGTCATGTCACACAGAGAATTTGATCAAAATTTGAGCATAAATTCTTTATTCATTTACAAAGATATCTGTACATTTTCATAATGATTAGGAACCGCGTTTTTTTAATTAAAAAATGATAAGCCTTGTTTCACACACACGCGGTTCCATTCGGTTCGGTTTGTTTTCGGTTTCAGCCGAAAACGAATCAAACCCTTTCACACAGACACGGTTCTCATACGGTTCATATTAGGTTTTATTTTTTTCTGTAAACTCAGTAGTTATCATGGAGAGAAAGCCAGTTGTAGCCATGTTGTTTCTCTATAAAAAAATTAAAAAATTAAGGAGGAATACTAGAATTCATTGCGAGCACCCTCTCATCACTTTACAGCAGGAATTTAGAGCATTCTACACTATTTTCCCGAAGCTAAAGAGCATGAAGACGATCCACATCAACATCTAGAAAACCGCTCATTTTATTAGAAAATCCGCGACAAAACTTAAAAAAAAATAACACTCGCTATCAGGTTAAAACCGAAACTAAACCGAGTATGTGTGAACGCGTTGATTGCTTTGTGTTCCCTGGACACGAATTGAAACCTGATGAAATCTGTCCGTGTGGAGGGAGTATTCAGTTCTGTACGGTTTCTATTAGGTACCGAATACAAACTGAATCATCGTTTCACACTTGTCGGCAGCGACCGAAAACGAACCGAACCGAATGAAACCGTATATGTGTGAAAAAAAATCTGATTTTTATATCCTCAGTTAGTTGAATAAATTTATAAATAATTAATTTTAAAGACGGTTATTTTATTTTCAATATTTATTAAAAAATTTACTGTCTGTAAAATTTTTCAAAATTTTCTTAAAATTCATTTTGGTATAATTTTGTAAAACAAATTCTCTCGTTGATCGAATTATCTCGGGTCACCGGTGACCATGTATCGATGAATTTCAGTCTTTGTGTGTTTAATAATTCTATCAATTAACCAGCTTTGAAATTATACAGAAGCCGACACGGTCGGTCTGTCTGTCTGTCGGTCTTGCAGTGTGGTCAAATGTCCGACCCCTAACTACAAATGATTATTCATTACATTCAAATTTCAACTAACGTTAAATTTGTCATTGCTTTGATTCTTTATAAAGGGTTCAACCCTAAATTCTTGCTCTGTTAACGTTTTATTAATTTTTAAATTAAATAAAAAAAATTTTAAATAAAAATTTTATTTTGTTAAAAAAATTAAATTTTTGTTGTGACTTTGAGATGCTCTTATCAATAATTTATAAATACAGCTTTAAGCTTTGTCAGTAAAATTTAAATATTTGAAATATTTGAGTATGTATTTCCATTTTGAATTTTTTTTTTCAATATTTTATTTCTATTTTTTTTATTTCGACATCACACAAAAGCTACTGAACTGATTATAATGAAACTTGGATTGTTAGAAAGTTTAATGCCGTAGAATTCGTTTAAGCTATAAATTGAATGACTACAGGCCCGTATTAAAGTAAATTTAAAATTGATATTTTTTATATAATTTTAAAAATGTGCTGTAAAAATATTATTTTTAGAGGCGTTTCACCAATATTTAAATATACGCGGAGAAAACCATAAATTCTTGCTCTGTGAACGTTTTATTAATTTATAAATTAAATTAAAAAATATATTTTTAAGTAAAAATTTGATTTCGTAAATTTTTTTTTTACTGATTTTTTAGTTGCTTAATTATCTTTGAGTGGCTCTTATCAATAATTTATAAATAAAGCTGTAGAATTTGTCTGAAAAATGCACATATTTCAGAAATTATGAGTATGTATTCCATTTTGATTTTTTTCAAAATTTAGTTTTTAATTTTTTTTTAATTTCGATCTCACACAAAAATTACTGGGCCGATTTTGATAAAATTTGGTTTATTAGAAAGCCTAAGGTCCTAGAATTAGTTTAAGCTATCAATTGAATGACTACAGGCCCGTATTAGGAAAATTTAAAATTGATATTTTTAAATAAATTTAAAAATGTACTGTTGAAGAATTATTTTTTAGAGAAAGTGGTCGCTCGGGGTTTCATCAATATTTAGATATACGCGGGCGAAACCGCAGTGAATACCTAGACTAGATAATAATAGGGTTTTAACGAAACTAAAGGAATATGTTACAGTTTTTATTAAGTAAAAATTTTTATTGAAGAAAAATAATGAAATGAGTTCTTAAATATTTTAAATATCTCGCCCCTCCCCCAGTATATCATTGATACACCTTCTCTATAACAACGGTAGCTACGTCCCTGACATTATGTTTGTCTTGGCTTTAAAAAATAAATTATATAATAACAAAGTAAACAATGTTCTGACACAGAGCAACCTGTATATATCAATACAACTAAATCAACGCAACATATTTATAATAAATATGTATTAAATTAATTAGTTTATCAATAATCATCTCTAATTATTTATACACATATGTCTGTCTGTCTGTAAATAAACAACATACATAGATTAAGATATATATATTTATTATATAACTGTCACAAAATACATAAAAACATTAAATAATACATTATACATGGTATATTCAGTTAATATTGTATTATTTATTTATATTTTACAGATAAACTGATGGGCATGTGATGTAGATGAGCATTGGTAATTCCAAAGTGAACCACCACTATTCATGTATCCACAGTCCCAGCCAATAGCTTTCGTGGGATAACCTGGGTGCCATTTGTTATACCCAGTATCACTGAACAGACCACCTGTAAAACAATAACAAATATATTATTTTATATTGATATATTTTGTAGAGAATTTCTAATATTTTAATTATAAGTGAATCTTTAGTGAAACTTCTCAAAGTTTACTTAGTTTGGTTACAAATAAAAACAAATGTAAATATAATGAAATGCTACTCGTTTTTGTCAGAAGTTTCACTGTATTTGGTTATTTACCTAAAACAGTTATAAATTCACTATATGTGGACGTTCTATAGAACCCTACATATATCTGGCCAGCATTATTTGTTTTCATGATCCTTAGGAGTAAATTCGCCTCGGCTTGAGAATTAATTACAGGTAAATGTGCCCCCTCATTTACACATATGTCTCTTGCTTGGGTCCAGTTGACCTTATTGGTATTGTTGTGATATTTGTAATAACCATGTCCAGGGTACAGGGTATAATCATCACGTACTTTTAACTCTTTCTCAACTTCCTTATCTGCTCAACAAATAAATACAAAACATTACATTATTTTATTTATATTTATCAATTAAAAACTCACCTTTATTCTCAACTGTAGTTGTAGTTGTGGATATTGTAGTCACTTCACTAGCATTTGTAATATTTTGTTTGGAAGTTGGTTCTGTATTATTCTATAATAGATATTATATATAATATTAAACATCAGTTTATAGTTGTAACAATTATAAATAAATACTTACTACATTCAAGACAGGCTCCACAGTGTTGCCATCACTTATTTTGAACAATTTCTTTATATCGACATTCTTACCTGCTCAACAAATAATTACAAAATATTACTTTATTTATAAACAAATTAATTAGATTTATGTATTTAAAAAAAACTCACCATCGTTACAAAATACAAATATTTGTACTGGATTCTGTGGATCATCTTGGTAGAAATTATCGTTGGGTTTTGAATTAAACTGTAAAACATTACAAATACAGATTTAGTATAAGATGTTATTATATTTCTAACAATAATAAATAAATACTTACATTGAAGATAACGTTACATGAACAGTTATATACATTACAAAATATTAGAAACAAATAAACAAATATTTGAGACAACATGATTGTAGTGTTAATGTTTACTCGTAATAAAACACTGACAGAAATAAATTAAGTTGCAAAATATTTATAGTTTAACTTATTAGTCATTTTCTGTTTTTTATCACATTTTAATTAATTTTTTAATTAAAATATCGACCACATTAACTCATACTTCAGCGATTCTCAACCTGGGGGGCGCGATAAAACTAAATGGGGGGCGCGAGCATATTGAGAAAAAATATGAATAAAAAATTTATTTAATTTACTGAAAGAAAAGCAATAAAATATATTCTGACATAATAAAAAATAAAATACACGTTTACATTTACACTGATATAATACACTTATAATAGGAATGTATCTGTACTGCGCAATGTATTTAATAATTAACTTAAGGGTCAGTCCGCGGTGACGGGTGTGACATTTCAACTCGGATTGGAGTTCATAATTTCTAAATAATACTAGTAAATAACATGGTTTTACCTTTTTTCTGTAGATCTTAATGCAATACATGTATATTGAAATAATAAAAGGTCTACGATTATTTTACAAAAAAATGTCAGCGTTTAAAGCCCTGTGACGGTCGTGACGTCAACTATTGCAAGTAAAATCTCAAAATATTAGCGAAAATATTGAAGTTACTATATAATAAATCATACTTTAATATGTTACGAATAAATTATTTTTTAGTACCACAAGAGCATCAGGTAAATACGTAATGTATTTAACTGGTTATTACTCAACAAACATTGTGACGGTCGTGACATAAAATTGTGACGGGTGTGACAAGTTGAATAAAAGGATACAATAAGAGTACTATTTGTGTGTTTAATTGCTTATTGATATTATTAACTAATACTTATAACAATTATTTATCAAATACATCAATAGACTCATTAAATTTATAATAAATGCGGTCACCCTTAGTCATTATTGTTAGTGAGGGTAATTTTTTGTTAATTTGGTCAAACGTCACGTTTGATATGTAATTGTCAAAGACTTTTAATAGTTTACCACGATCATCACTTATTCTTAAGTAAGTTATTGTTATTTCACCTTATTTGTTGTCTTTTTGGAAAAATTTTGTAAATTTTTTGAAATATTTTGAAAATTAACCAAAATTTTTCTAATTTTCTCTTGGTTTATGAAAATTGATGTTAAATAGCCTGTTAATTTTATATTTTAGTATTCATTTTCGTAAAATATTTTTTTGACTAACTGGTATCGATTACCGCGGACTGACCCTTATGTTAAATTAAAAACAAGATTAATACATAATTATTAGTGACTCCCTTGGGCCTGTCTTGCAGAGCAAAGGTTTTCGAAATAAGGTAAAATATTAGAAATTGACACTCTAAGCATTTTTTTATATTTAGCTGAGTACTATTTTTCAGTGAAAATTATTGTACGAGTTTGGGGGGGGGGGGGGGGGGCGTGATGATAATTGTGATTGAAAATTTGGTCTAAAAGGTTGAGAAACGCTGCATTATTTAAATGATTACGAAATTATAAAAAATATAGTTTAACTTATTAGTCATTTGCTGTTTTTTACCGAATTTTAATTTTTAAATTAATATATCGACCACATTAAATAATTACTTAAATAATTACTTAATTAAAAAAAAAATAGTTTTTGATAACAAAAATCAATTTCCCATCACGTGTTAAATGTATGATAATTATTTAAAACTTTGATAAATTATAAATAAATATAGTCCATACATATTAAAGGATGTTCCAATATTCGTATCTGTTTAAAACTATACATATTTTATATGTTTGAGTCATTAGATAAGGGGAGCACTTTAAGGTATCTATACTTATTATAACTATAAAAGACTAGAATGATATTTTTGACCAACTCACAATTTTAGAAATCTCACTGTGTTTGATTTCAATGGTTAAACCAGCGTTTCTCGGCCTTTTAGTACTTGCGACCCAATTTTCAATCAAAATTCTCATCGCCCCCCCCCCCCCCTTCCCCCCAATCTCATACAAAAATTTTCACTGAAAAATGGATCTCAGCTAAATATAAAAAAATGCGTGTCAATTTCTAATATTAAACCTTCTTTCGAAAAATTTAGCTCTGCAAGACAGGCCCAAGAGAGTCACTAATATTAATCTTGCTTTTAATTTAATATTGATAAGTTAATTATTATTAAATACATTGTGCAGTACTGATACATTCCCATTTATAAGTGTATTATATCAGTGTAAATGTAAAAGTGTATTTTAGTTTTAATTTTTTATTATGTCTGAATGTATTTTATTGTTTTTCTTTCAGTAAGTTAAATACATTTTTTATTAATATGTTTTCTCATTTTTTTCTCGATATGCTCGCGCTCCCCATTCAGTTTTATCACGCCAACCCTAGGGGGGCGCGCCCCACAGGTTGAGAATCGCTGGGTTAAACCTAGATACATAATATTTCCCTTGTTATGTAGTTAGGACTAAAATTAGGGTAAACATTTTTTCTTCAAAATTTTAAACAGAAAACTATTTTTTAGTAATGTATCAATTATTAATAAGAGACGGCCATTGAAGGAATTAACTCCATCCTTAAGATTTTATAAATTTTACGCTATTTTACGTAAAAACCGAAAAAACCTAAAAATTTGTATGGAAATCCGTGAAAAGTCAGGAAAACTGTTCCCAAAAAAACTTAAATAAATTATTTTTAAAAAAATGCATTTAAAATTTATTGAGAAATAAATATTTACATGCATCTAAATTATCATTGATTTTCCTATGTATAAATACTAATATAAAATCGATTTATACACAAATATATATTTTTAAATAATTTAAAATAGTCTGGAATCGTTAAGCTCCTGATGAGGACTTCTTGTGAAGTCGAAACACGTGTCAAGTGACATTACATATTTGTGGTTAAGTTGTAATTATTAGTTTTAGTAAATTTAAAATATGTTAACGTAAAAGTTATTAGTGATTTCATAATACATATTTATATATTGAATATGACAATATATTCTTTAAGGATGTATGGCAGGTATCTCATTTAACCGAGAAATAGTTTAAATTTGGAGGAGTTATTCCTTAATAAAACTTAAGTACCCACACAAAATTTCAGAAGGTTCTACCACATAGTTTGAGAGTAATTATTTTTTTTTAAATTAACGAAATTAACATGGGCTCTTATGGCAGAATGGTGCATTGACGGTTAAATTGTAATAATACACATGGTTCCAACACCGAAAAATATCTGAAATTTTCACAACACGTCACTTACATATTTAGTAACACGTTTCATAAAAAAAATTATACTCTTACAGAACTAAAATTGCGAGAAAAAAATAATTACTGCTGAAAAATATTAAAAAAAAAATTGCGTTCTTCAAATTGTAAAATAACAGTTAAAAAATGGGAAATAAGGTTTTAAACATAAGTACTAATATTGTTTAAGTAGTTTATAAACGAATTTGACTTTCCTACAAGCATTTAAAGTGAATAATTCACAATTTGATTTTGATCGTCCATTGCATCTAGATTTACATTATTTTTGATACATCCTTAATGTACGTTACACGGAAAAAATTTTGTAATAAAAATTACTATGTATTATGGTACTGGAAGGACGGTTCAGTAATTATGGTAAAAATTACAATGTTCATTGAAATTGTTATTAGAATATTAGTATAATTGTAGAGATTACAAAATACATTTTACTATTATTAATAAAAATTTCAATGAACATTATAATTTTTACCATAATTACTGAACCGTCCTTCCAGTACCATAATACATAGTAATTTTTATTAAAATATTTTTTCCGTGTACAGAACAAAGTAACTTCAAGAATGAAAAGTCATTATAAATACAAGCATTTCATGTTCTTTTACTACAGCCTTTTGTATGAAAAATAAATGATATAAAATGAAGTGAAAAAATTCACATGAAATTCTCGAAGCACGACAAAATTCATTAGATCAATGTAAGGTTCCGCCTCGGGCGGGAATAAAAAGGGGGACGGCCGCTAAATGGGGGAATGAATAAATTTGTCATCACTAGATAAGATAATGTATAACATTGTAGAAATGAATAATACAGGGGCGTAGTTATAACTAAAAAAAAAAAAAAAACGTATTTAGTTTGGTGACATACAACTTTGTTATTATAGATGACACAAATTTCAAATTGGGGTTGAAATGGGTGTTATATTGTCTACTTTTACGTATTAAAATTTTAATTCATTCCGATTTTATAATAATTAAAGTTACAGCTTTTTAAATAGAGTAGAGTAAAGGGGCCCAAAAATTAAATTAAATTTTTTAAATGTATGATAACGAATTTTAAAACGCTGAAAGTTATTTTCTTAAAATTTAGCATTTTGTAAAAACCTAACCTAAAAACTTTTTGTTTTATAAAAAATATTTTTAAGGTATTTTTTTAATGGCGAAAATTTTTTCTAAATATTTTTTGCGTAAAGTGACGAAAAAAATGATAACAATTTTTGAGGGCCTCCACAGGCCTTATTAAATTTTGTTGACTGGATCTAATATATGATTTTTATAGATCAGATTTTTCTCTTCAATTTAATATTTTTTGTATTACTGTACAGTAATTTTTGACTGAGTTATTAACTTCCCAATAGGGAGTTATTGTAATTGGTCCGAAAATCGAAATCAAAAATTTTAACATATTTTCATGTTTCAAGGGCATTAGAGTATATTTACACTATTTTCAGAAAAATGTCTGTGTGTGTGTGTGTGTGTGTGTGTGTGTGTGTGTGTGTGTGTGTGTGTGTGTGTGTGTGTGTGTGTGTGTGTGTGTGTGTGTGTGTGTGTGTGTACGTACGTACGTACGTGTCATTTTTTTCCGGGACGAAATCTCGCGAACAAAAAATGCTATTGACTTCGTTGGGGTGCTAATCGAAGCGTCTTGACGTGAATATGATCTGAAAGAAAGGATTTTTCGAAATTCAACCCCTAAGGGGGTAAAAAGGGTGTTTTTTTTATTTTTATTTTTTTTCTTGATCGAATTTAGTCGGAACTTAGAATAAATACTATACAATACAAATAATGAAACGTGTATTTCATTATTTATTTTTTATATGGGTCCAAACAGCCATTAAAGGGATGAAAACCACCATCAAAATTTGAATTTCATACTAATAAATACATCTAATAATTCATGTTGCCTTGGAAACAACACAATTCAAAATTCAAACTGTCAGATTAGTTTTTCTAAAAATGTGCATTATATTATTGACATTATTAGGATATTAGAAAACTAATATTCATAATACAAAGGGTGAGTTTTATTTCTGATAAATTCCATTAAAATTTTTCATATACATATTTAAAAAAAAATATTTACAAACTATAACATAGTAATATTAATTATGGAAACAATAAGTAATCAGTATTCAAGTATTGTAAGTCATACCATGTTGGGAAGTTGATTGTGTGGACCTAAAGGATCGCACCCCACAGCATTATACGTTATATAGTTTAATTTTATATCCCCGGGTAAAATTGGATCCGACAGCTAGTTTAATTCTAGAATTTAGACTAATAATTTTTATTTTACCCCAAAAAATGTATACGTAACTACGCCACTGTTGTAAGTGAAAATTTCTGTAAGGGAGTTTCTTCAAGAAAAACAATGTAATACGGGATCAAGTAGGGATCAGGAACGGGATTGGTCGAAACGACTATATGGGGTTTAAGGGGAGATTCGTAGAGGGGGGCTACATATCCCCTTGAGCCGGTGGCATGAAATTTAAATTGAAGTCGACGTCTTTTTAAAGTATGTTCCAGGATATAAAATACATGTGAATTAATTTACTGTGATTACTTATACCCCCCCCCCCTTATGATTTAAAAAAAAAATTATAATAAAATTTTACAATTTTTTCTAATATTTCATATCGTCTTTCAATTAAATAATTTGACTTTACACGCGTATTTTGTCTAATTTCTATTCTGTTAATGCAAACCGCATTAAAATCGGTTTAGCAGTTTATTTATTTAAATAAATATTTAATTAAGTTTTTCAATAATGTATCGCGTATTTTTTTAATGTTTATTCTGTTGATGCAGACCGCATTAAAATCGGTTTAGCAGTTTATTTATTTAAATAAATATTTAAATAAGTTTTTCAATAATATATAGCGTATTTTTTTTAATGTTTATTCTGTTGATGCAGACCGCATTAAAAAAGTTTAGCAGTTTATTTATTTAAATAAATATTTAATTAAGTTTTTCAATAATATATCGCGTATTTTTTTAATGTTTATTCTGTTGATGCAGACTGCATTAAAATCGGTTTAGCAGTTTATTTATTTAAATAAATATTTAATTAAGTTTTTCAATAATATATCGCGTACTTTTTTAATGTTTATTCTGTTGATGCAAACCGCATTAAAATCGGTTTAGCAGTTATTTATTTAAATAAATATTTTATATCGTATTTCTATCAAATGTGATTTTTCCCCCATATATTATATTATGTTTCTTCTGACGATTCTAACCGCAAAAAATCGGTACAGCAGTTATTTATTTATTAATTATTCGTATACATTTTAAATTTTATTGCTAAGCTCCATGATGTGATAGCTTTATGATAATTAAATCCAATAAAAATAATTTTAACAGTGAAAGTCTCACATAAATCGGTTCAGTTGTTTCAAACGTGGTAAAATTATTTTATAATACTTTTTGGTTGTATTTTTTTAATACTGCTTATTACGAAATATCAAATAAAATAAATAAAATCACCTCCCCCCCCCCCAAATTGTTTTTTATGTCCAGTACGTCCATGTTGTTTGAAAAGCTCCAAACCCGCAGTGCGTGTTTACTAATTTTTTTTAGTACTGGTGATCACGAAATATCAAATAAAATTATCACCCCCCCCCCCCCCCCAAAATAGAAAAAAAAATGTTTTTTTTTCTTTTCAGTACGTCCCTGTTGTTAGAAAAGCTCCAATCCCGCAGTGCGTGTTTACTTAACCCCGCAAGCGCCTGAGGTTTATTAAGTAGCGGTTTTTTTTCGCCTCTCACCGGCGATTGGTGTTTCCATGTAAAACGTCACGCATTTCATTATCAATAAAATTGAATTGTGCGTGGAGCTATTGATGTGGAATATTAAGTGATTTCTTGTCACTTGTTATTTTTTGTTGGGGGAGGGGGAAGGACGTATATAAATTGAAATTTATGATATTATTTTCAGTATATATTTTTTGTACCTATGCATGGTACTAGTAAATACTATATATATATCTCAAAAACGGTACGCCTTACCGAAAAATCTTTGAAATATAAATTATAGATAATTAAATGCTCTACAACTTTTATCTAAAACATTTTTTTCTATGATAAGTACTTTAAAAATTATATGATATTATTTTCACTACATCCTTTTTTGTACCTATGTATGATACGAATACATACACTTATATCTCAAAAACGGTACGTCTTACCGAAAAATTGTTGGGGTATAAATTATAGATAATAAAATTCTCTACAACTTTTATTTCAAATATTTTTTTCTATGGTACGTAATTTTAAAATTATATGTAAACTAATTTTATAAAAAAAGTTTCGATGTGTTTATGTGGGTTTGTTTGAAGATATCTCGAAAACTACTGAACCGATTTAGATGAAACTTGCACCAAAGTGTCCCTTGGATTCTTATTAGACCTATAAAGTATGTGATTTCACGCTATCGTTAAAAACAACTGAGCAGTGAATAATTAAGTCTAATTGAATTTTGTAGTGTTCGATTTTAATAATTAGAAGTTATCTCAAAAACTGCTGAGCCGATTTAGATGAAACTTGCACAAACGTGTTCGTTGGATTCTCATTAGTCCTATAGAGTATGTAATATCACGCTATCGTTTAAAACTACTGAGCAGTGAATAACTAAGTAAAATTGAATTTTGTAGAGTTCGATTTTAATAATCAGAAGTTATTTCAAAAACTGCTGAGCCGATTTAGATGAAAGTTGCAACAACGTGTTCCTTGGATTCTTCTTAGTCCTGTAGAGTATGTGATATCACGCTATCGTTAAAAACGGCTGAGCAGTGAATAATTAAGTCAAATTGAATTTTGTAGAGTTTGATTTTAATAATCAGAAGTTATCTCAAAAACTACTGAGCCGATTTAGATGAAACTTGCACAAACGTGTTCTTTGGATTCTTATTAGTCCTATAGAGTATGTCATATCACGCTATCGTTAAAAACATATGAGCAGTGAATAATTAAGTCAAATTGAATTTTGTAGAGTTCGATTTTAATAATCAGAAGTTATCTCAAAAACTGCTGAGCCGATTTAGATTAAACTTGCACAAACGTGTTCTTTGGATTTTTATTAGTCCTATAGAGTATGTAATATCACGCTATCGTTAAAAACAGATGAGCGGTGAATAATTAAGTCAAATTCATGGAAATCGATTTTAATTTTTTATTAATTTTTTTTTAGTATTAAGATAATATTTTTTCGTTATGGGATATGGGGTCTGAATGATTTTTTTATTATTAATTGTAAAGTTTTACTTCAATAAATAAATTAATAAAATTAATGTTTTTCGTAGAAGGAAAACATAAATGTATGTATTTTATTTGAAATCTTATGGTTAATTCATCCTTCATGAGTATTTAATTTTAACAAAATTCTTGGAAACTGATAGAATTATTCAATTTCAGAGAAATAATATTTATCTTAAAATTGCGTCTCTGAAATGGTTTCATTTTGTTTAAACTTTATACCCAAGTTTTTTTTTGTTTGACGAATACCCACACTGTACTACCCACGTTTTATTTTTCAAGTAGGGGAAAGTGGGTCAAAAGAAGGCTTTTTCTCAAAAATAATTTTTAAAATTATTTAATAACTTTAATAAAAATGGACGTTTTAATGTTTTTTTACAAAATTACACTAATCAACAAAAAAAATACTTTTGTAATATAACAGAGATCTGAATAGAAAATTTAGGATGCTTTTGACATGCCGAAACCGGATTTGTTGCCCAATTGGTTTCATCACGTCAGGGTTTTGAGATTTTCTAACCTAAAAGTCCATTGGCAATGTTAAAGAATTTATTATCAAGTAGGTAATTTTTTTCTAAAGTTTTCGATCACGGTAACAAATAGTATTATCTTTCCTCTTTAAAATGAGTTTTAACTTTTTACTGTACGATTTTTTTTAGCCGAAATGTACTAGTTTGA
Source organism: Sialis lutaria (assembly GCA_949319165.1). Classification (NCBI taxonomy): domain Eukaryota; kingdom Metazoa; phylum Arthropoda; class Insecta; order Megaloptera; family Sialidae; genus Sialis; species Sialis lutaria. The sequence goes on from OX439234.1 coordinate 36,941,986, forward strand.
AGATATGATAGAGTGTAGTATAGTAGATACAATGAACTTTACTACATATATCTTCAAAGTAGTATATTTCGGTAAAGAAAAATCGCATAGTAAAATGTAAAAAAATCATTTTAAAGAGAAAAGATAGTACTATTCGAAATCATGAAAGAAAACTTCAGAAAAAAAATACCTACTTAGTAATAAATTCCCCAAAATTGCCAAAATCGTCATTTTTGGGACATTTAGGTTCGGATATCTAAAAAAAACTGACGTGATGGAATCATTTGGGCAACGAATTCGGTTTCGACATGACAAATACCTTCTAAATCACCTATTCAAATTTCTGTGAATTTTTTTGTTGCATAGTGTTATTGGGGATTTAAATTTGTATTAAATTTTTTTTAAACACAATCTGCCTTAGCTTAACGCTCCTAAACTAGAACCCTGCCAACCTTTCTTTACAGGACAGTTATATTGCTATTTTTAAAAGTGAAAAAAAATTAATAATACTTTTTAAACTATATAAAAAAAAATCTATAAAATTATCACACTTTTACAATTTGTCATATCGAATAACCATTTTTTATCCGTCGGAATCGATTCAGAAACCTTTATATACGACTCCATTTTCTTTTTACCATGTTTTTATGCTTGTATATGACCTGTATCTCAAATACATTGTATACATATACATAAATATGTGTATAAAAAACTGTATATGTATGTAATAATCAAACATTTTTTGCTCATATTGTTTTGGGTAGTCAATAAATCATATATAAAAAATATCAGCTAGGTACAGATATCATAAAGTATAGGAAAAAAGGCTTTAAAATATTCGTATAACGATTTATTTGAATCTATATAAAATACAGATCAATGATTTTTTATTATGCCCGATTTTACGTTCGTCTGTCAGTCTGTCTTCCACAACGAGATTTCGGCCCCCTGACCACCTAAAGACCTCGGGTTTTCGCTAAATGGTAGGTCTGTGGTTCTAGTTTAACCCGTTTTAGGAAATTTTTCGGTCATGACCCCCCCCCCCTGAAAATTTTTGATATATGGCTTCATGTACCTCGTTTGACTCGGGACTGATTCACGAATCGATTGGCAAGGGTATTTTTTGAGTTGTATCCATCAAGTGGGTTAACAAGCTTTTATTTAACTCAAATCCTATGTATGTATGTATGTCCGGGGATGCAAATCTTGCAACCGTTTTTTTTTTTTTAAATTTTTAATGTACAGTCCCTGGCCATATTATTAGACCAAAGCTGAAAAATCACATTTTCGCCATTTTAACTACAATACACCTTAATTTTTGACAGTTTTCGTTAAATTATGAAATAGCATATATAATATAATGAGTTTTATTATTATTGTTGTTACAAATCTCAAAAATTGTATAAAGTTTTTATCAAAAAATGTTAAAGCATCAACAAAGAACTTAATTTACACGTTTTTGAAGCACTATCACTTGTTTAATTAAGATGAACTATGTATAGTACAACAATAGGCTATTTGACAACATTGAAAATATACTACAAATTGTGGTCATCCTATCAGATAATAGCATAAAAGAACATATTTCACTTTATTTTAAAATAAATTATGTATATTTTTTGCAAATTACACGAAAAAAAAATATAATAATTTTTGAAATTTTATCTATGACGGGAACGCTATGTGATTGGTTGCAGCTCTAGTGACGTCACACGCAAGTTGAGTTCGCGTTTTATGCTTTCTGTGTATTATATCAAAGTATTATATTCGATTTTTCAGCTATTTTTGAAGCATTTTTAGATAAATTTTATTACTAGTGGCATAAATATTCGTTTCGAATTTCAAAATGGAATTAAATTTTGTGCGAGCTGATTATAGCAACCTATCTAAGGTAGACGCTTTTATGGTTGCACTTTTTTTAAGAATAACGCTGATTACTGTGCTGCGGAACTTAAAAATGTGAAAACAGCAGTGTAAGTACCACATAAAACATTTGAAATCCTATATGCCGCAAGATTAAGCTATATTAAGAGGTTAGGTACCTATTAAAGATGTTGGTTAATACTGAGTGTACCGGTGGCCGCTGTCAGAATTGTCAAAAATCACGTGTATAGTAGTATAGTTATTCAGAAAAGTTATTTCGTTTTATAAGAACCGATATTTTTAGCTACTATCTAGTTAAATATTACTTATATCAAAGTGATCTTCACACATAAAAACATTTGTATTCAATAAAATACTCGTTGGATCTTTTCAATTATTGTAACCACATTTTTCGTCTTTTGGGATTCTTTGGAACAGAAACAAACAGTTTGTGTGGACTTTTTATAGACGTATTTATACATTGTGGCACTACACACCATTTATACACCATTCTATCCACTAAATTTGAAGATGAAATTCACTTCAGATGCACTGTTTTATTAAGGCAATGACTTATTTACATGCGTGTGACGTCACACGCACCATATGACCAGCGCCATGATAGAAACAGCGTTTCTGACGCAGTTTTGAAAATTTAAACTTTAACATTGATTTTTATTGATAATACAGTAGATCTCCCCGAAATATCAATGTAGTGTGCTTATTATGTAATAAAGAATAATTTAAAAATATTTTCTAAAATTAGTCAAATAGCCTATTGAAACGATACACTCTGTTTGACGGTTATTTGATTATTTGACGTTTTTGTGTAAACACTGCTGCCATCTAAGTTTGAAAGTGGTAAGTCTTTCAAAAATGAGATTAAATGTTACCATAAGTATAAAACTACGAGTTCTGTTAAGGAATGGTAACAGTGTTTACAATAAAACAACAAAAATAATATGAAACACTTATTTCTTAGCTTTGGTCTAATAATATGGCCAGGGACTGTAGATATACTAATGAAAGTAATTGTTCTAACTGCCTGATTCGATTGTAGTATATAATTTATTATATATTTTATGTAAAAACACTACACATTAATTAAGGGGACACCTAAAAAATAGCATGTTTTCAAATGCTTGTAACTTTGTCAAAAATTAACTTTTTTCAAAACTTTTTTATTCTTAAATGGAGCAAATTTACTCTACTTTATGATGATCTAATTCGTTCCTCAACATCTTTTCTTTTTTTAACTGTTTTATATAAATAATTAAAAAAAAATTGAAAAAAAAAACAGCATGAAATAAATATAACCAACTTAGCGGCCCATAAGAAAGGCTTAACTTGAAAACTAAAAGTGATATAAAAATTCTTAATACACCAAACAATTCTACTCTAAAAAGTGCTTTAAGAAACCGCAAACAAAAAGTATTTATCTACTTGAACAAAAAAGTTATAGCCATTTAAAAAAAATCCGTATTTTCAGTTTTTTGGGTATACCGCCTAAACCACATAGAATATTTTTTTGTGTAGTAATACTCACCCCTTTCTTACAAATAATTAATCTGATATAACCACATCTGCATCTCTTACCATTTAGGATATCCCCATGCATTTTACGTTTATCTTGGACACCCTGTACATAGGTATTCATTGACACTTTTTTTTCTTATATCCGCGTGCGGTAGAATTTTTCTATCGATGCAGAATAAAGGAGAAAGTGTCAAGTTCGTAAGGGTTATATATTTTCCAATTGTCACAGTAACCGTTACACACGGACAGACAGACAGACAGAGATTGACGGTTATTGTCAGTGTGCATCGAACCCCAGCCTACTTTGTTATTTTATACATAATATAAATGTCGATATTGGAAGAATAAAGGAATTTGAATGACTTTTTTTAAGGATTTTTTTTTCTGTGTTGGTTTCTCTACAGATGGTTTTAAATTGACGTATTGATTTAGATTGTTATTTACATATGGGGAATTACTTGTTTACCCCCCCCCCCCCCTTCTGTGATAATTTTATATAACGTTTCTAAAATACTTTTTAAAAACAAGCTTTTTTAAATTTTATCAATTTATATGTACTTCATTTTTTATTTTGCATAAGAATTTTTATAAGTGATGGTCACCGCAAGGAGCTTCGGTTGGAACTGGATCAACACAAACAGCCATTACTTTTAAAATTATTAATTTTTTTTTCTAAAATTTCTGTCAAGTCAAGTCGAAACCTTATTTAATGATGCTATGTTTTTACTTTTATAAAACTAGCTGTCGGATCCAATTTTACCCGGGGATATAAAATTAAACTATATAACGTATAATGCTGTGGGGTGCGATCCTTTAGGTCCACACAATCAACTTCCCAACATGGTATGACTTACAATACTTGAATACTGATTACTTATTGTTTCCATAATTAATATTACTATGTTATAGTTTGTAAATATTTTTTTTAATATGTATATGAAAAATTTTAATGGAATTTATCAGAAATAAAACTCACCCTTTGTATTATGAATATTAGTTTTCTAATATCCTAATAATGTCAATAATATAATGCACATTTTTAGAAAAAATAATCTGACAGTTTGAATTTTGAATTGTGTTGTTTCCAAGGCAACATGAATTATTAGATGTATTTATTAGTATGAAATTCAAATTTTGATGGTGGTTTTCATCCCTTTAATGGCTACTGAAATACACGTATCATTATTTGTATTGTATAGTATTTATTCTAAGTTCCGACTAAATTCGACCAAGAAAAAAAATAAAAATGAAAAAAACACCCTTTTTACCCCCGTAGGGGTTGAATTTCGAAAAATCCTTTCTTTCAGATCATATTCACGTCAAGACGCGTCGATTAGCACCCCAACGAAGTCAATAGCATTTTTTGTTCGCGAGATTTCGTCCCGGAAAAAAATGACACGTACGTACATACACACACACAGACACGCACACACACACACACACAGACATTTTTCTGAAAATAGTGTCAATATTGGGATCCGTCAAATGAACGTACACCATCTGGTGGCAAAATTTGTAACTAGACTGGGGGTACAGTTTCTATGGTAATAGAATTTAATAATGAAAAAATAAATAATCTCAAGCATAAAACTGACAGATGAATCTACGGTTTATAGTAAAACTTACGATTAAATCACAATATTATGTTTTAAATCACCCAAAAATAAAATTAATGAAAGAACAGTAAGTACCAAGAAAGAATTTTACAAGTTTTTCTATATATAATTGATTTATTATAATATAAATATGTATTTAAAAGATTTGTTTGTTGAAAAATTGTAAACAATCAAAAATAAATAACGTACCTATGCGTATTGTATTTGATGTTATTGCGTGATATTATCTGTAATTATAATGAGTGAATTTAAAATATGTGTACATTATAATACTTATATATACTATTGACACTGTCTTGTAATTTTTTAAAATTAAACTAAACCCTTAGCTGCGCCATGTTTTTTAAGCTCCTCCCATCTGACGGATCCCAATACTCTAATGCCCTTGAAACATGAAAATATGTTAAAATTTTTGATTTCGATTTTCGGACCAATTACAATAACTCCCTATTGGGAAGTTAATAAAATAATTTACTGGCAAAAAAAAATATTTAAAATTGTAATTTTTTCATGTCTCTGACTTCACCTAACCCTTTAACAAACAACCCAAATCGGTCACGTATTTTTTACATTGATAACAATTTTTCACACATAGAAATTTTTTTTTTCTGTATATTATGTATCTTATCCAAATGATATTCAATTCCCCGAGCTCTCGGACTATTATTACTACTGCATTTCGCCCAAGACTTGCTCGTATTCGGCTGCCAATTGATTTGCATCGAGCAATACGATTTAATCTAAATAATGTACATAGACGCCCCGGATTATTTCGCTCCTAATAGAATTGTGGCTGCAATTTACATACATATAATGCAGTTAGAATGGTGTTAGGGATAATATAATCGTTGTCTTGCTTTATTTTCAATACTAAATTAAATTATTGCGTATTTAAATGCATTCGAGATATTTATTTGTAGATTAAATATGTATTTTTGTTTGCTTTGTTGCAGTTAGTTGTATAAATGAATGCATTGCTATGAATTATTTATTACGGGAAATGGATTTACCTAATGGAAGAATAATTGTAAATGATTGTATGTATAGTACATAGGCGTAAACAGGTTGTTTTAGAGGGGGGAAGTTTTTTTTTATCATTTTACTAGCGGAATCCCGCGACTTCGCTCGCGTAAATTTCGAAAGTAATTAGAACAATCTATACGTGATAGGGGATGACAAATTACATTTTTTTATTCATTACCTATAAAAAAAATCGTAAATATCTCGGATCTTAGTTAAAATTTTTAAAAACTAACCCTCTGTCGGCGGTTAAAGATATCGATTTTTTTTATTGCAGATTATTTTGCTCGACTCCCCATATAATATAAGCAGCTATGCAGATAAACATATCAAAAATACAGACTCTGTCTACCCCCGCTATAAGGGGTTGAATGTCGAAATTTTTATTTTAATAGATGACTATTTTGCCCGAATTTACCTTTATCAGTAAAGCAGGTATGTAGATAAACATATCCTTGTCCCCGTCCCATGCTATTAAGGCTTGAATATCGAAATTTCATTTTTAACTGAATATTAATTTGTCAGAAATTACTTTAATATCATGAATAATTATGAAGATAAATAAGTATATATAAATTTTGGTGAATACGAAAAAAATATTTTACAAAAAACCTTAGGGGTTAAATTTTGGGAAATGCTGAAATAATTGTTTAATTATTTATATTGTAGAGTATGTTCGATAAATTTCAATTAAATCAACAAAAAAAATATTTTTTTTATAAACTTTGAAACCCTGTTTTAACCCCGTAGGGGTTGAATTTCGAAAAATCATTTCTTATTGGGTGCTTACATCATAAAAGGAAGGCACCTACGAAATTTCCCGTTTCTAGGTCCAGGGGTTTGGGCTGTACGTTGATATATGAGTGAGTGAGTGGTTAAGGACAAACTCTTTTATAGATTTTAAATACAGTGATGCGTCGCATAACGAACATAATTCGTTCCAGGAGCAAGTTCGTTAAGTGAAACGCGTTTTCCCATAACAATACATATTAAAAATTTTAATTCGTTCTGTAGCATAAAATATAGTACTGTAGTCCAATCAATTTGTATTTTTGGGCTGCATTGTTCTACAGAGTCATTTTTTTTTGTTGAAATTGTTGAGGGGTGTGTTCTGAGTACTACATTAAGTTCGCGTGGTCTATGACCTTGAGCATTGTCCGCTATAAGCGCGAAAACTTTAAACGTAATTATCTCTTAAACCGTTTATCCCACGATAAAACTAGTTATAACCTTTTTTATTCACGAGAGCCGAATCTACAAATTTATTTATAGGCCCAATGCTCTATCGTCAATTGGTGATGAGATATATTACAAAAGAGTTGACAAAAAATGATTTTTTGCATTTATTTCGTAAACAAGCGATTAAATTTAAAACAATTAAATGACAGTCTTTTAGAACACCCAATTTGCAATATTTTTGTTTCCAGCCGCCATTTTGTAGAACCTATAGTTTACGAGTTATAGCCTGTGAAACATTGCAAAAAAACATTTTTTCATTATATTTCAAAAACCATAATGGAACCTACAAAATGTGTGATGACAAAAGTGTAGATAATATAATTCTGCACTTTCTTTGTTTAAAAAAAAATATATTTTTTTCGTAATTTTTTTTTTGTTTGTTTATTAACAAAAAAAAATTTTTTTTTCTCTGAACAAAAAAAGTGTATAATTTTGTGATCTACAGTTTTGTCATTACACATTTTGTAGGTTTCATTATGGTTTTTGAAATATAATGAAAAAATGTGTTTTTGCAATTCTTCGCGTGCTATAACACGCAAACTATAGGTTTTACAAAATGGCGGCTGGTAACAAAAATATTGCAAATTAAGAGTTCTATAAGATTGCCATTTAATTTTTTTCAGTACAATCGCTACTTTACGAAATAAATGCATAAAATCATTTTTTGTCAACTCTTTTGTAATATATCTCATCACCAATTGACGATAGAGCATTGGGCCTGTGAATAAATTTGTAGATTCGACTCTCGTGAATAAAAAAGGTTATGACAAGTTTTATCATAGGATGAACGGTTTACTAGATAATTACGTTTAAAGTTTTCGCGCTTATAGCGGACAACGCTCAAGGTCATAGACCACGCGAACTTAACGTAGTACTCAGAACACACCCCTCAACAATTTCAACAAAAAAAAATGACTCTGTAGAACAATGTCTTACGAACTACATTTTTTTGATAAATTGATTGGACTACTGTAACATAAAAAAGATTGTACACACGTTTTTTTATTTTTAATTCAGAATTTAGGAGAGTCTACCGAAGCTTGCAGGGTCAAATCCTCACATTTATTAAAACCAACACGTGTGTGAGTTAAGCGCAGAAAAAAACGATTGACGCGCGTTGATGCATGTTCGTGCAAGTTTGAGCATCGACTGCGTGCGACCTTGGAAGTTCGGGCGACTTCGTGATACGTAGGAGCGTTCGGGCGGCAAAATGAAATACGATGCAGTTCGTTGTGTGAAGCGAGGTTCGTTGTGTGAGTCGCGTAATGAACGAACAGAAAGTTCGTTGTGCGCATTTTTGGAGTGAATATTGACAATATTTCAATTTTTACGCATTTTTTTAGTAAAAAATGGAGGGAGGGAGAATTTGCGAAACCAAAATTTTTAGATTTGGCATTTCCCCTTCTTACCTAAACCATTCCCCCCTCTCTTCTTTATTTATATTAATATATTTAAATAATATTATAATCTAATATAAAATTATCAAAAAAAAATTATTTTTTTCAATTTTGGTGGGTAACGTGTTACTAACGCAATATACGTGTTAATAATGTAATAATATGATATACAATAAGGAAACGTGTACGCTGTAAACGGCACGTATTTTGATAAATACATACGGAAGCCAAATTAGATCGTTTATAGCTAATACGTGAATTTTGCTTCTCGGTTTATATTTTTTTTACTGAGCCATATAGGGGAAAGTGGGGCAAGTTGACGATATTAAGAAAAAAACTATAATTTAGATTATAATAAATAAAATTATGTAGCTAAATCATAGATAAATAAATATATACAGGGTGTTCGCGGGAACCAAGTGATCATTGCTAATTTTTGTTATTATTGGAGCCAGAAGATCGGTTAAATGGGCAAAGTATCAGTATTTTTTCCGGGGTGAATAATGGTGGTGTCAAAAAAACAATTGAATATCGAATTTCAGAGATATATTGAAATACAACCGTTTTTTAAATGGAATTGCATGTGGGTCAGTCCGCGGTAATCGATACCAGATAATCAAAAAAATATTTTACGAAAATGAATACTAAAATATAAAATTAACAGGCTATTTAACATCAATTTTTATAAACCAAAAGAAAATTAGAAAAATGTTGGTTAATTTTCAAAATATTTCCAAAAATTTACAAAAAATTTCCAAAAAGACAACAAATAAGGTGAAATCACAATAACTTACTTAAGAATAAGTGATGATCGTGGAAAACTATTAAAAGTCTTTGACAATTACATATCAAACGTGACGTTTGACCAAATTAACAAAAAATTACCCTCACCAACAATAATGACTAAGGGTGACCGCATTTATTATAAATTTAATGAGTTTATTGATGTATTTGATAAATAATTGTTATAAGTATTAGTTAATAATATCAAAAAGCAAATAAACACACAAAAAGTACTCTTATTGTATCCTTTTATTCAACGTGTCACGACCGTCACAATGTTTGTTGAGAAATAACCAGTTAAATACATTACGTATTTACCTGATGCTCGTGTGGTAATAAAAAATAATTTATTCGTAACATATTAAAGTATGATTATTATAAAGTAACTTCAATATTTTCGCTAATATTTTGAGATTTTGAATAGAGGTTGCAAGACTTGCAATAGTTGGCGTCACGACCGTCACAGGGCTTTGAACGCTGACATTATTTTGTAAAATAACCGTAGACCTTTTATTCTTTCGATATATTGCATTAAGATCTACAGAAAAAAGGTAAAACCATGTTATTTACTAGTATTATTTAGAAATTATGAACTCCAATCCGAGTTAAATTTTCACGACCGTCACCGCGGACTGACCCATGTATATTATTATTGGATTTTATAGTTGAGAATGTTCTCTTTATAAAAATGTAATACATATATAATGGTAAAATTGATAGAAAACAAGTTATAACAAGTATAAAATTAATAGAAAATATCGAAAAATAATGTGCTATGTAGATTTAATAAAATACAAACAAATGACAAAAAATTATATGCTTGATGATTTAATTTTTTAACAGATATAAATGATAGTGTAAAGACGGCCTAATACCTATCAATTATCTATGAATTCATACACAAAAGTCGGTAATGGTTATGTAGTGTACTGTATAATAATACATAATCTGATAAAATTAATATTAACATTATGTAGTAGGTACTTTATTGTATATCACAGTGTAGTTGTGATTTCTTGTCTTGTAATATGTAGTGTGTGTCTTTCTAAATTATTAATAATTGTAATTTGTAATATTAATAATAATAATATAATGAATTAATATTAAAATACAGTGTTAGTATAGTGTCGTACATATAGTGAACTATTGTTTAAATACTATTTGAAATAAATAGGTATATATAACCTAACAGCAAAATGTGACGTTTATGTATCATCATCTTTAAAATGGCGAAAATTAGGTATTGTAAATAGATAACCATTTAATTTAGAGGTTAAGGGGGATGGCCACTGTAACGGAAATAAAATAGAATTTTTTTTCTTAGATTTTTTTAAAGTTTACATATTCATAAATATGTATATACAAAAAATTTAATTTAAATTTTGAAAATTGACGGAGTTACAGTCAATTTAGTGACGGCCGGTTATGACAACAAAATTATTAAACACGTTTATCTCGGAATGACATTTTTCGACCTGGTTGACACGATTCCTCAAAGACTAATGAACCGATTTCAATTTTTTTTTTATAATTTTCGTAATTGTAGTAACTATCGTTGCACGTAGCCGATTTTTGAAATTTTGATAATTACTATTTTTAAAATCGCTCTAATAGGTCTTAAAAATGAAAAAAAATATCAAACGATCGCCATTTTGTGAAAAAATAAAATAAAATAAAACGGCTACGTGCAACGATAGCTACATTCATATAGATATCGATAAAAATTTTATTTATTTTTTTCATACAACCCTTCTCGAAATTTCGAGTCGACTATACAGAAAAAAAAATTCTGTTTTCACATCGAGGCTCATAACTTTGTAAATATTTAATATTTTTCAATAAAAATTGATATTAAATAAGTTGAATATATACTTAATAAAACGTCCTTTACCTGATTCAAAAATAATTAGTTATATCTGTGAAAAAAATTCTCAAATATTGAAAAAATTTTGACCCGTCACAAGTGTCTCTATTCCCCTTATTAAAAACGTACTAGCTGCCATGTTATGTCCGATATCCTAAAGGTGCTAGCAAAATAAGTTAGCTAGCACTCACAAATTAGGTTATTAATTAAATTTGCTATTGAATTTAGATGAGTGATACTTGACTACAGTATTGTAACACAGTTGGTGCAGACTCTGACCGTATGTAAGATAATTATCATAATATCACCACTGTTTTAACACCCTTGTTTGTGTTTACATACAACACGTGCGTGAAACTTGTCAAAGTCTTCATGAAACTTAAAGAGAACTGTCATATAAGTTTGATACCTCAATACTTGCATATTTGCTAGCTGCTTTACTAATATTATCTATTGATTTTTTTTGTAATTTAAAATAGTGGTATACACATTAAAAAAAATTTCGTAAAATTTAACACTTAAATGAGTGTTACTGATTTTTTTACACGCAGTGAGTGTTACTTTGGCTCGACTTTTTATTTTTGAAGAAATAACACACTTGCATGTTAAAAGTAACATACGAGAGTGTTAGAATTAGTCCGGATGAGCTCGTCAATTTTAACACATTAAAATGTTGTTTGTAACACTTGTAGAGTGTAAAAAATTTAAGATTATATTAAGACTATCAAATTGTCACAGATGAAATTTCATAGTACTTACGTTTTTTTTTTTATAAATAACACCAATTTTATATTAAATAATAAATTAATTAATATAAATATTAACAATATTTTCAAGGTCAAAAGAAGATTTAATATTACACAATCACATCACTGTACATCACTGGGTTGTAGAATAGGTTATATTCCCGCGCATTGTGCCGAACGACGCCGAACTTGACACGCGCTATGTGTTAATTCAACACTTTTTATGTGTTATTTATGAATGTACTAACACATTCGCTGTGTTACATTAACATTTAAAAATGTTATTGATACTTGTCACTGTTTGGAAAAGATTTTTAACACAAATTGTGTGTTGATTTTAGAGTAACATTCATAAAGTGTTATTTGAATCTCTAATAACATTTTAATGTGTTAACAATTGAGTCGATGAAAGTACACTTGCCTCGTGTGTTGATTCAACACACAAAAATGTGAAATATTTGACACGCAAATTTTAACACTCATTTAAGTGTTAAATTTTACGAAATTTTTTTTACTGTGTACTTCAAAAGTTGGTGACTGTGATCGTATTAAATAATTTCCATAATATGTATATCACCACTGTTTTAATACTGTTATATTTTTTATTTACTTTACTCTAATGCCCGGTATTATAAAGAAATTGCATGTAAGCAAATTTGTTTCCATGCAAATTTGCGATTTGCAAACGCTACCTAATAGGAGTCAAATGTAAATGACAACCAATCACAGATTGTAGCTTTAAAATATCAAGACAAATTGACTCCTAGTAAATAGCGTTTGCAAATCGCAAATTTGCATGGAAATAAATTGCTTGCATGCAATTTCTTTATAATACCGGGCATAAGAAAACTATCTATAAGTTCGACACAGTGGTGTTTTATCCTATAGGTAAAAAGGGTAATTTTCCAATTTAGAAATTAATTTCAAACAAAAGGTATAGCTCAAAATTTACCCCTACCTGTCCATTGTACTATACATGGGGCCACCAAGTACAAATTTACCTGCCCCCCTCTCCATAAAACTATAACGCCTCATTTTTGATAATGTTATTCGCAGCGTGCGCGATAACAGCGCCAACTAACGGGTGGACTTTAGTAGCAACTTGGGTGGACTTTGACGTACTAACAAACAAATAATTTCAATAAAATCTCGTAATGTATACATTTTAGACGATTATTTATGACTATTGGCTATGTGCACGAAGTCTATTAGCGAGTAATAGAGAAGGATTGAATGGATTCAACTCTCTTTTTATCATTGTTTAATATGTATAATACCGTGAAATTTTTTATTAAACAAATATCATTTAATTTAGCTGTTTGTATATAATATAAATAGTATAGCATAAAAGGTACGTGAAAATTATCTATTTTGGGTATATTTTTCTCTTTAATTATGACGTATAATAGAGAAATAATTAATTCATTTACATTGACAGCATAACCTCAAATTTTGGCGCCGATAATTTTACAATATTGCTCACCACGAACACTTGCATCGACATTATTTCTAACTCCACCCCCTTGCACATAGTCTATAGTGGGATTAACCATGTTGACCTTTCTATTTTCTGTTAAAAACGAGTCTATTAAAAATGACAGTTAGTCCACCCAAAGTGTTATATTTTGCCACGTTGTGCGCTGTGATCGATTTCGTTTCCCCCACTACCTACTTTGCACCCAGCGAATACTATTTCATAAAAATGTTGACTCGACTTCAATAACCATTTACAAAAAAAATCATCAAAAACTGTATATTTCCCATACTTACCCTATACGTAAATGTATGTATGTATATATAAAGTTAATTAATGAATTACTGTAATACAACGAGTATTGCTTCTGTACAAACAGCCCCCTCCCCCTGTCGCTCTCATTTATAATCTTTCATTGGAAGTAATATCAGAGCATAGAGCGTGCCACGATTATATAAACTTCCATATTTATTGTAATTTAAAAACATGTATATTTAGTTTTTATTTTGTATGCACGTGTTTGGAATTAACAGTGCCTTTTTGCTAGTTTATGTGTTTATATTTTAAATAAAATAATAATTTGAAGTAAAGAATTTTTTTTTAATAAACTTGTTTGTGAGGGTGCTACACAGAAAAAAAACTCGATCTTATTGAAAATTTGAGATGGAAAAATGCTTAATTTTATCTTGTTAAGGTAGTTGGTCCATCATAATGTGATCACATTAGGCCATGAGTACATATTTTTAATTTAGAGAAATGATCATGGCAACGCTGTACATTATCTACTGTTAACTATTTGTCAAATGATTATATTTTATCATCTAAACTACCACAGAATATATTAATAATTAATGAAATCGATTATAATTCCCTTCAATCCACTTATCATATTTTGTAAAAAATTATTTCGTGTATTTTTTACTATAATCAAATGAATACGTTGTTGCCACATTGTCAACAATACTGTAATTTATGTGATGGTTTGGTAGTTAAATCTGGTTAAATCTTATAACGGGATGGTCAATAATTCCATTTTTTTGTATACTGTTTTCTTTCATATAAATATACAACATGTCAGTTTTTTATGAAAAACTGACGCTACGTTTAAATTTTATCTAATAAAACGTTACGTTAGTGTACGGTTAGTCCATATAAGCTGTGTTAAAAATATAAACTTTGAGATCGTTTTTCATGACTTTGAGATGGCCAAAAAAAGGTTTTTAATTTATTAATGTAAGAATTTTTATACATATTATGGTAACTTTTAATTGTATTTTAACATTTTTTATTTGTAAAAATAATAATTTCGAAAGCTGCTACAGCTGTTCTCCAGAAGGTCCTCTCAAAAAAGGCGCCTTGCGGTGACCCAGATATCTCGGGACTGGATCATTTAAAATAAAAAACCCAAACGGATTTCGTTAAAGTAATGTATAATCTTGTACTAAATCGAAGGAATAAGCAAAATACATTTTTTTAACAAAATAGTGGCTTTTCAAAAAAAAATCGATTTTTGACAAAAATTTTGACCTTAAATTGTTTATAAAAAAATATTTATCGGTGATAAAAAACCTTCGATTAATAACTAAAAAATATACTTGAGAAACTTGTGTTAAAATTTGAGACTGATCGGTTCAGCCGTTTTTGAGGAATCGTGCTCACCGACTTTAAAAACACAGATTTGAGGAAAACGCTCCGACCTCCTACATTCAAACGCTCTGAGACGTATTTACAAATAAGCGTGTAACTTCGAAAATAATCGCTGGATTGACTTGAAATTTTCTGTGTGTGTACTTAAATATATGTACATTATGAAAATGAAATTTAAAAGAAATCGATTTTTTGAAAATTCTAACTGTATACCGGTTGTCCCAGATAACTTTTCCAGCATGGGGATCTCAGTATCTATAAGGCCCTCCGCACACGGGTCGACTGTTTCGCAACGAGAATCTCAAACCAGTTGCGCAAGCGACTATTTTGTAACTGATTTGCAATCGATTTATTTCCTCGCACCGCACACGAGCGCAACTGAATCTTAATATTTTAATACTATTATGTATGTAATTATAATTATAAATAAAATCAAACATGTTATATTATATAATAAATATATAAATTTTATGTCTAGGTACAATATACCTGTCATGTTTACTTGGACTGCTATCTGGTGCCATGCTTTTTCTGTTTTGTCTTTTTTCGAATATCCAGATAGGTTGTAATTATAAAAAACTGCACAATTCTCCACCTTCTCGACGAATTTAATTTTCACTAGCTGTTCATTCATTTTGAATGAAGTAAATAAGTGACAACAATGAATAATAATAATTTTAATTGTTAATAAACTTTATTTGTACAATAATGAAAATTCAAACAGTATGCAACCACGCAACTGAAACTGAAATTCGACCTGCAAGCACAGTCGCATGAGACTAGTTGGAAACTGATTTCAAATCAGTTTTGTTTCAGTTGCGCCGTGTGCGGTGAGCCATTACACTACACGTGCAAAGTCACCAAACGGTCGCTTGCGCAACTGGTTTGAGATTCTCGTTGCAAAACAGTCGACCCGTGTGCGGATGGCCTAAGAGATACAGGTTTGGTTATATGAGATGAATTATATGTATGAAAGGGGTGAGTATTATTACACCAAAAATATTCATAATTCTATGTGCTTTAGGCGGTATACCCAAAAAACTGAAAATTCGGAATTTCTTTAAATGGCT
Source organism: Sialis lutaria (assembly GCA_949319165.1). Classification (NCBI taxonomy): domain Eukaryota; kingdom Metazoa; phylum Arthropoda; class Insecta; order Megaloptera; family Sialidae; genus Sialis; species Sialis lutaria. Next base: position 36,958,220 of record OX439234.1, read on the forward strand.
ATAACTTTTTTGTTAAAGTAGATAGGTACTTTTTGTTTGCGGTTTCTTAAAGCACTTTTTTATGTAGAATTGATTGGTGTATTTAGATTTTAACTATCACTTTTAAGTTCCGATATACGAGCCCTAAATTCAGTTTTTCTTATGGGCCGCTAAGTTGGCTATGGCATATTTGAACGTGTTTTTTACTCTACTTTACAACGATGTGTTACTTGCCATATTTATTATCGAAAAAAAAATTATAATATATTTTTTCAAATAGTTCATTGTTTCAAATATTCATTTGTTATTTTGATTGTTGTTATTGTGATTTTTGTTTACAATTTTTGTTTTTCATCTCTCACTTAAAAGTTTGTAATGAAATACTTCATAAATATCACTGATATTTAGTATTTCGACTTTTTTTCGATAATAAATATGGCAAGTGACATATCGTTGTAAAGTAGAGTAAAAAACACGTTCAAATATGATATAGTCAACTTAGTGATATAAAAATTCTAAATACACCAATCAATTCCACATAAAAAAGTGCTTTAAGAAACCGCAAACAAAAAGTACCTATTTACATGAACAAAAAAGTTATAGCCATTTAAAGAAATTCCGAATTTTCAGTTTTTTGGGTATACCGCCTAAACCACATAGAATTATGAATATTTTTTTTGTGTAATAATACTCACCCCTTTCATACATATAATTCATCTCATTTAACCAAACCTGTATCTCTTATAGATACTGAGATCCCCATGCTGGAAAAGTTATCTGGGACACCCAGTATAACCCCAAACAAAAAATCATTGTAATATCTTATACAGGGCTTGAAAAAAAAATTATTGAAAATGTTGTATTATTTAGCTTTCCAATTATAAATAAAACACATGGTATTTTAGTTTGTTATAATGTATTAGGTTAGACTGTGACTATGTATTTTCGTTTCGCATCAAAAAGCACGTCCCAAGTAAACTAGACAGCTTCTTATAAATCTCTTGCGTTGATGAAATTTGTACCACCTATATATTCAGTAGAGTGGGGGTAGAGTGCGAGCGTGGGTTTCTGGTGGGAGGGGGTTAAATAGAGGAGACGTACCTGAGAAAAACCTTCTTTCACGCCGTGAAAATGGGATTTTTTCATTTTAGCCAAAAATTACTGCAGTGTTTTTCTTTCATTTTCCTTCTTACACATTTTATTTATTAATTAAATTTGAGGAGATATCTACAGGATGTTTTTTTAAGTTTTATTTTATTTTTATTTTATTTTTTTGAAAAATTAACTGAACCACAAGAAAGTTTTTTTTTAACAAATAAAATTAATATTGGGTCAGTCCGCGGTAATCGATAACAGATAGTTAAAAAAATATTTTACGAAAATGAATACTAAAATATAAAACAAGATGGCCAGTTTCTGGAAAACCGGGAAAAGGCAGGGAATTTTTATAAAAATGCAAAATCACACAAATATTTAACGAGTGACGTTTTTTTAGGGTTTTTTATCTAATTTTTTTAAATAAAAAACAGGGAAAAACAGTAAAAATTCTCCTGGAAAACCGGGAAAAGTCAAGGAAATTTGTTCCAGAGAAATACTGGTCACCCTGTAAAATTAACAGGCTATTTAACATCAATTTTCATAAACTAAAAGAAAATTAGAAAAATTTTATTTAATTTTCAAAATATTTCAAAATAGATAACAAAGAAGGTGAAATCACAATAAATTACTTAAGAATAAGTGATGATCGTGGCAAACTATTAAAAGTCTTTGACAATTACATATCAAACGTGACGTTTGACCAAATTAAAAAAAAGTTACCTTCGCCAACAATAATGACTAAGGGTGACCGCATTTATTATAAATTTAATGAGTCTGTTGATGTATTTGATAAATAAATGTTATAAGTATTAGTTAATAATATCAATAAGCAATTAAACACACAAATTGTACTCTTATTGTATCCTTTTATTCAACTTGTCACGCCCGTCACAATGTTTGTTGAGTAATAACCAGTTAAATAGATTATATATTTACCTGATACTAAAATAATTTATTCGTAACATTAAAGTATAGTTACTTCAATATTTTCGCTAATATTTTGAGATTTTGAATAGAGGTTGCAAGACTTGCAATAGTTGGCGTCACACCCGTTACAGAGCTTTGAACGCTGACATTTTTTTTGTAAAATAACCGTAGACCTTTTATTCTTTCAATATTATTACATTAAGATCTACAGAAAAATGGTAAAACCATGTTATTAACTAGTATTATTTAGAAATTATTAACTCTAATCCGAGTTGAAATGTCACACCCGTCACCACGGACTGATCCAAATTCAAAAATTTTACGTTTTTTTTATTTTTTTGAAAATTTACCAAACGAATAATTTTGAAAATAAAAGAATGTTTACATATTTAAATTGTTTGCATTGCCTGCTAGTCTGTTTTTGATACTCCACTTGAAAATAAATATACATACCTAGAAATAAAAATGTCTTTCACATAGTAATGTGAACTTTAGGAAAGGGCAAATTTGTGATATTTATGTAGTATAGTTTTCATATATTTTAAAAATAGATTTTAATATATATTCTCTCTTTTTTTACAGGTGAGTTATTCAATTTGTCTTTCTACAACGAAAATAAAACTGCTAGATATGTGAAGGTAAAATAAAACAATTTTATTAATTTTTTTTGGAAATAGGAGACACGTAAAATCATTATACAGAGTGACCCATTTTAAGTGCACACCTCTAATAACTTTTTATGGTGAATTGTTTTCGAAAAACTTTTCAGATAAAAGTTACACGGTTTGGAGGGGGACATAGACGTACTCGGATGAAATTTTTTTAGGTGGTGTTTTCAGGGTGATATGAAGGTCAATATCATTTTTTTAAATACGAACCTATAGTTTGTATCAAGTAATTTTATTTTACGTGAAAAAACACGTATCTTTCATTGAAAACATTTTTTGAATAAATTAAACCTTTCCAAGATATCTAACAAAATATTTCGAGCTTTTGAACTTTCAATATTTTTTTACTCAGAAACCATCAACTTTAGAGAAAAAGTACAAAATACAAAAAAATGTTTATTTTGATCTAATAAGACTTGAGGAATTAATTTAAAAAAAATTTTTTTTATTTAAGCAAAAAAATGTTAAAAAAATTAGAATAATTCTTTAAGTTTTATTTATTTGTGCACTTAAAATGGGTCACCCTGTAGAATAAGAAGAGTTTTTAAAATGAGTCATCATGTTATTCATGCCTATTCTATGTAGTATTTGATTTTACTGTAGCTGGGTATAAAATTAAAATATTATAAAATATATAAAATTAAAATATTAATGTATCTCGCTTTAATTTCTATGTAATGTTCAAAAGTACTTGCATAATAATAATTTACAGTTTTAATTTGAATATATTTTATAATATGTATAATACAAAATATGAATATCTGTATGTAAAGGTTCATACTACAAATCATCTCTAATAAAACAATACATACAGCATCACAGTGTTGGTACAATGAACCCATTTGAGAAAGTTATTACAACGACTTGAGAATATTTCATTCAAAATATTGTAATAAACAGTGGAAGCCTTTTTAATTACTGTCCGCACAAACCTTATTTATTTATTTATTGTGTATTGTTCTAATGGTGTTTTTACCCCCCCCCCCCCCATCATGATTAATATAAATGGTTAATTTATGAATTGATGCTACTTACAGGCTTTTTTTTTTTGGGACTGATTGGCTATTTTTTGTATTTTTCATGAACTCATGTTATTATTACTAATAAAACAAGTAACTCTTTATATTAAGTTTGTTTTATTACATTATTGTTTTTTGTTTCCAGTAATAGAACACTTGCTTATGATTATAAAAAATTATAAGTACTACAACACAATGGTTATAAAAAAGGTTGGCCAGTTTCTGGAAAACCGGGAAAAGTCAGTGAATTTTTTATAAAAATGCAAAAACCACAAAAAATCTCACGATTTTGGCAATGTTGGGGAATTTATTACTAACAATAAGTGGATAATTTTTTTCTGAAGTTTTCTTTCATGATTTCGAATAGTACTATCTTTTCTCTTTAAAATGATTTTTTACATTTTACTATGCGATTTTTCTTTATCGAAATATACTACTTTGAAGATATATGTAGTAAAGTTCATTGTATCTACTAAACTACACTCTATCATATCTTCAAACTAGTACATCTCGGCTAAAAAAATTGTACAGTAAAAAGTTAAAACTCATTTTAAAGAGAAAAGATAATACTATTTGTTACCGTGACCGAAAACTTTACAAAAAAATTACTTACTTGATAATAAATTCTTTAACATTGCCAATGGACTTTTAGGTTAGAATATCTTAAAACCCTGACGTGATGAAACCAATTGGGCAACAAATTCGGTTTCAGCATACCACCAAAAGCATCCTAAATTTTCAATTCAGATCTCTGTTATATTACAAAAGTATTTTTTTGTTGAATAATGTAATTGATAGGAGTTAACAGCTAGCAATATATCCCAATTCAAGAAATTGTTTACTCCGGATTTAGATCCGGTGATAGTGGGTTAGTTTTCGTTGGGATTCGGTCGGTCGGTAAGTCAGATCCCTCGTCACTAACCATGAGCGACATCTTGTTAAATATTTAAGGGTTTCGATATAGATACAACCCTTATCAAATCAAATACTGTGTACACATTTTCCTAATAGAATTTCGTGTATGTATACAATATCTTCATATTTACGCACTTATAGTGGGAATTCGTGAGTTTGGGGCTAATTAAAATTAGTAGGGGGGTTCTACAGTGAAACCTGTATGGATACACTTAAAGATGTGTCATTTTTACCTAGTTATATATACATCAATGTGGCGATAGATTTTTTTTTTAGTTAAACCAAAATTTATATTTTTTGTTGTAATAATACACTATTCAACAAAAAATACTTTTGTAATATAACAGAGATCTTAATAGAAAATTTAGGGGACTTTTGGTGGCATGCTGTAACCGAGTTTGTTGCCCAATTGGTTTCACCACGTCAAGGTTTTGAGATATTTTAACCTAAAAGTCCATTGGCAATGTTAAAGAATTTATTATCAAGTAGGTAATTTTTTTGTAAAGTTTTCGGTCACGGTAACAAATAGTAGTATCTTTCCTCTTTAAAATGAGTTTTAACTTTTTACTGTACGATTTTTTTTAGTCGAGATGTACTAGTTTGAAGATATGATAGAGTGTGGTATAGTAGATACAATCAACTTTACTACATATATCTTCAAAGTCGTATATTTCGGTAAAGAAAAATCACATAGTAAAATGTAAAAAATCATTTTAAAGAGAAAAGATTGTACTATTCGAAATCATGAAAGAAAACTTCAGAAAAAAATTACCTACTTAGTAATAAATTCCCCAACATTGCCAAAATCGTCATTTTTGGGACTTTTAGGTTCGGATATCTCAAAAACCTGACGTGATGGAATCATTTGGGCAACGAATTCGGTTTCGGCATGACAAATACCTTCTAAATCACCTATTCAAATTTCTGTGAATTTTTTTTGTTGAATAGTGTTGTACTGTATAAATCTTCAAGACACGAAGGGCCCACTAGCAGGTAGAAAGAGGGGAGGGGGAGGCACGATAGAAATTTTTTATTGAACCAAAATTTACCTGACATATATAATTTTTGGTAAAATTAAAATTAATATCTACAGTTTTTGTTATAATTATCGAACTTTATAAAAAACGGTGTTGTACTGTATACACACACACGCACATGGAGAGAGAGAGAGAAGAAGATAGAGGCCGTATTAACTGTAACGTGAAACATTTAATTTGTAAGTGATGTATATAGAAACAGAATTGTAAAGTAAATTGTCACTTTGAAGACAAGCGACGCGCAGGCTGAAGCCGGGCGTTAAGCATCAAACGTCGCCGATAGAAAACATATTATGTACACTCAGCGTTCTATAGGACGACCACCCACAAGATGACCGTTCCGTAAGACAATGTTCTAACAGTTCTATAGAACGTCTTTCCCCAACCCCCACCATAATACCAACACTGTGACTGCTATATTTCACCGCGAAATTTAAATTAACAAATTAACGTTAAAGTCTTCTATGTAGATTTTATACACAAAACTTGTGTTTTGGTGTGACTCAATGTGAAAAAAAAATGCAATTCAATACAAATTTTCGTTGAAATTGAAATATAATAAATAGTATTTAAAAAAATGTGTAAGGTACATTTTATTTAAAATTTGATAATTTGAAAACGATTAAAAAAGGAAATAACAAAAATAAATTATTGGCATATGATTGTATAGAAATCTATACATTTTTCATCCAGTATTAAAGCAACGAATAACAATTGTCTAGAGTTCAATTCTAAAAGTCAGATCTCGTTCACCAACAGCGCCATTTTTAGGGTTCCGTAGAAAACTAGGAACCCTTATAGTTTCTCCATGTCCGTCCGTCCGTCCGTCCGTCCGTCTTCAAAAATTTTGAGATAATAACATGAAATTTGGTATACGGTCGTAGATTAATGACCCAAAAACAGAAATGATAAAATTTTTGAAAATAAAAATTTTTTAGACCCCCCTTTCATAAAATGAAAAGTGTTTTCAAAAAAAATTTTTCACCTACACCATTGAGTGTGGTGTCGTTAGAAAGGTCTCCTAAAATGCAACAAAAAATGTATCAGAACTTTTTGATTTTTAACCCTTTAATCACGATGTATTTGGTCTCCAAAGTCGTTAAAAAAGCGTCCCCCCCAATTTAAAAAATCTGAAAAAATTCCAGAATGTAGCTTTTAATTAGTACTTTCACTGAAAATTATAACGAACATTGTCAAAAATATTTTGGACCCCCTTTTCATAGATTGAAAAGTGAACTCACATTTTTTTCATTTACCCCATTGAGTGGGGTGTCATTTGATAGGTCTCCTAAAATGCAATAATAAAAGTCAAATGACTTTTTGATTTTAACCCTTCAGTCACGAAAATTTTGAAAAATACTTTTTATAAATCGTAGTGAGAATGACTACGGAACCCTATCATGTGCATGCCCAATACGCACTTGCCCGTTTTATTTTTATTATTACCTGTTAACTTTTAGGCGTGGTGGTGGGGGCTCCTCTAGCCGTTGTATTGTGGAATTTTTGAATTACCGATGCCGTCGTCCTATAGAACGCTGAGTGTATATACAATTAATGCCTTCACTTGTACAAAAGACGTATTATTGATTGCTATTGATTTATTCCTTTTTTATTTTTCAACTTAAACTTGTATTAAAATTATCGAATAGGATATTCTCTAACGTAAAATATTAATATTTGTTTAAATTTTGATAAGGTGCTTAAAGAACTCGGAAACGTCAAGTAAGAAACGGGAAAGATGGTATATCTACAAATTATATACCGAAAGCTTCCTCGTAAAATATTGTATCCATTAGTGAAAACCACAGCAAAATCTGTTCAGTAGTTCTAAAAAAACGTGCACAGATAGTACAGATAAATTTTATTAACAAAAAATTATTTTATTATTAACGTTTTTAAGAAATCTTCGTTCTTTATAGCGCCCCTTATTTTGGGTACACCTGAATATACATGTACTTAACACTTATCAATAATGTATGTAAGAAAATGTGAAACAAGAGCTACTTTGAGTGGCGTTGGTGCAAATAAGCAAACAAAGAAATTATTGTTTTAATAAATAACTATATTGGTACTCGCTTTAAGGTTATTTTCATTATTTGATACGTTACATTTTTCCCGCTGGAACTGGATTTGTCCTCAGATGGGATAACACAATCATATCCGTTATTTGGTTCCACATTGGTGGCGTTGTATAATATTATCAGGGTTAGGTTAGATATTTATCGTGAACTGACGAGGGAACTTTTTCAAACCGAAAATTCGTATCGAGTTTAAACTTTGTACCTATATAGTATATAGTTAGAGGAGGTCAAAAAAATTATCACAGCTGCGGTAAAACGGTGTAAAGGGGTGAAACGCCCCTATGAATATGTGCAAAATAATCATATTTTTTTTCAAATAAACTAATGAAAATTTAAAAAAAAATCAACAATACAAAATTTTCATGATTTTTTATGCTTTTCGAATGGCGAAAGTCGAAATTCAACAAAAATTAATATAGATTTAGATCCTGTACACAATAATTACTAACTGATATTGTAACTTTAGTAATTTAACAAACACGTGACCTACCCTAACAAGAATTACAATATTTTGTACCATTTACGTCAAATAGTTATATTTTTGTCAGATACACAAAAAAACTCGATCGTATTGAAATTTTGAGATGGAAAAATGCTTAATAAATTTATCTTGTTAATATAACAATATTTCCTCAATATAATAATAAAAAAAATCTTATTGAGGATATTTTATTCATTTGAAAAATATATATTCATGTTTTTACTAAAAAAATCTTTTAATTTGTCAAATTAATAAATAATTTATTACACCAACTAACGAAACTCTCAAATAGATTAAACATAATGGTTGTATTAATAAATATTTATCAGTGTGAATATTTCTTACACCTACCAACTAGTGAAAGTGAAATTTTCGATATGGTAAATTCAGTGATGACATTTATTAAGTATTTTTTGTATTTAAAATTTGATTTCATAAATATCTAAGAATATGTCTGTAAAGTTTTATAGGCAAATTCGAAATATTTTCAAAAATATAGCATTAATCGCAGTGGAGTGTCCAGAAGGTATACAAGCGCTCGGGCATTTTGAGCGCTCGCTTCTCCCCTCGGTCGAATAAATCCGAACAATGTACCTACCTGAAAAGGTTCAATTATCGTCTAAAACAATATTTTGAATTTGTATAAGCGCCGGGTCAAGCTATAGTATAAATTATAATGATATATTTCCTCTCCGTTTAACTGCTTTTTCTGACCGTAAACTTTGAAGCGTGTTTTCTCGAGTTTTAATTTTTATCATTTTTCTAAATTGGCGGGTGTGATTGCAAGAAAACTAAACGACCAATCAAAATGAACCAAAGCTTGTTGTCTTCAGTTTTAAATTCTCTTCCATATGAACTAAAAATATTCATGAAAAAAAATTCTAAACAACTTTTTAGCAAGTTGAAAAAAGCACTTTTTTTTCAAACCTGACATTTTTTTTAATTTTAAATTTTTTTGGGTTTTTCTTAGTTCATATAGAAGAAAAATATGTAAAAATTAAAACCTACTTTGGTTTTTTTGTCTCAGACAAAAATTACGAGCTTCATCTTTCCCGCCGATTGGAAACTGCGATCGCAAGGCGTTGTACAAAATTTCATATAAATTGGGATGCGTTTGAATATTTATGTCTTAATAAAAAATTTTTTAACGTTCAAATATGCAATAAAATAATCTGAAAAGTTTGCTTCACTAGCTTATTTTTTTCTATCCTAAAAAAATTCCCCAAAAAACGCTTATTTTTGGCCTCATAAAGCAGGATACACCCTTAAACATTCAAAAAAAATTTAACACATTATTTTTTTCTGTGTAGATTTTTGAAGGGCCGTAGGAAGTGATTATGTAGATTGGTGTATTGGTTTGTTGTATGTAGCCCCCCCTTCTCAATGTTTCTTTATTTGAGGTGCCACTGTGCTGTAGTCGTCAAGTAACACATTAAACATTCAGAAGGTCTAATGTGTTACACTAACAATCCGACCAAAGGTTGAATATTTAATAGAGATAGTCGCTTTTTGACTTTCAGTTTTCACGACCGCGTGAAAAAATAAACAAAAACATTAACACGTTTTTGTTTCTTGTTTAAATATTCACGTGTTATAAGTGCTTTTTATTCTGGCACTGAGTGTTTATTATTTAAACATTTATTTAAATGTTATATTTGACATATCATGACTTCATGGTTTAAGTTATGTCTTATTATTACTCGCTCAACAATAGAAATATTTCACTACTGTGCATTGGACCGACATCACCTGGGGATATAAATTTAATCTGTAATAAACTTAAGGGGGTATCCTGCTTTATGAGTCTCAAAAAATCCATTTTTTTATTGCCTAAATCTCTTCCTAACATATCTAAGAATATATCTGAAAAGTTTTATAGGCAAATTCGAAATATTTTCAAAGATATAGCACTAAACGCAGTGTGGTGTCAAGCAGGTATACCGTAGACCGTATAACTTTGAAACGCGTTTTCTCGAGTTTTTATTTTTATGATTTTTCTAAATTGGCGGGTGTGATTGCAAGAAAAATAAACGACCGATCAAAATGAACCAAAGCTTGTTGTCTTCAGTTTTAAATTCTCTTCTATATGAACTAAAAAGATTCATGAAAAAAAATTCGAAACAACTTTTTTAGCAAGTTGAAATGATTTTTTTCTTGAAAAAAGCACATTTTTTTCAAACCTGAATTATTTTTAATTTTACAATTTTTTGGGTTTTTCCTAGTTCATATAGAAGAAAAATATATAAAAATTATATTGGTTGCGTTTGAATATTTTTGTGTTAATAAAAATTTTTTTTACGTTCAAATATGCAATAAATTAATCTGAAAAGTTTGCTTCACTAGCTTATTTTTTTCTGTTCTAAAAAAATTCCCAAAAAAACGCTTTATTTTGGTCTCATAAAGCAGGATAACCCCTTAATAAATATTGTTTTCACTTATCATGACTTCGTGGTTTAAGTTTTGTCTTATTATTACTCGCTCAACAATAGAAATATTCCACTACTGTAAAAGTGTAGAATTTCATCTGTTACGAAAACTATTGAAGCGATTTTCATGGGATTTTCACTGTTAGAAAACCTAAAATTCTAAAATTAGTCTAGGCCGATTCATAAAATAATTAATTGACAACAGGAATATATTTAGGAAGACTTCATACTTATTTATGTTTGATATCATTTCACGTCTGAACCGATTTTGATGAAATTTTCCATGGCGATAGCTAGTATCCTAAAGAAGAACATATGCTACTTTTTTATCAAATATATCCTAACCTTCTTCTTCTTCATGGGTTTTATGTTTGAAAATCTCCTACCAAGACTTGCTATTTTTTCTTTAATTTTGAATTAATTTACATTAATCATACAGGGCTATAGACACACATGTGCTTCATATTTCACTTCTACCGGTCTTAAAGAGTGCCATACAGATACCTGTTCAGCTCACCTTGCTTTTTACACAATAATCTATCGAGCCATTGTTCACTGTATTCTATTTCGCCATCAGAACTCGATCTGTCAGAGTTTAAGTAAGATTTGCAGCCAACGCCTTTTATGTACCAGTTTAATAAGCGATGCACGTTCTGACATGATGCCCCCCCCCTTTTTTTACCCACAATTTCCAGACACTGCACCTCGCTAGTGGTAGTAAAGCGGTACTGCATCATAAATATTGTTTCTTGTACAACTCGTTTATTTTCTATATATGCAACAACGAATTATGAACAAATAAAATACAATATTTCAGTGGTGTACTTTATGTTTATTGTGAGCACGCCACTGGTGATAGGGTTCCGTAGTCATTCTCAGTACGATTTATAAAAAAGAGTTATTTCAAAATTTTCGTAACTAAAGGATTAAAATCAAAAAGTCATTTGACTTTTATTATTGCATTTTAGGAGACCTATCAAATGACACCCCACTCAATGGGGTAAATGAAAAAAATGTGACTTCACATTTCAATCTATGATAGGGGGGTCCAAAATATTTTTGACAATGTTCGTTATAATTTTCAGTGAGTACTAATTAAAAGCTACATTCTGGAATTTTTTCAGATTTGTATATGAAATATAGGCTGTCTACTGCATTCCTAGAATGTTTAATTTACAGTATAAAATACGTCTCATGTTTGGAGGCATATAACATAAGTTATACATCGTTATAAAGTCTAGTTTTATATACCTATTAAAATTTTAATTATTTTGTTTCAATAATTTTTAATTTTTAAAGTGAAACTTTTATTACATCGTCTCAAACTTTTTGGTTTGTGTGTTGCATGTCGCGTAACGTTTGGACTGCGCATGCGTGGAACAAGCAGCCATTCATTGTATGACAGTTTATGTACTGTGTGCTATTATACATATTTAGTAAGTTTGTATTGTAATTTGTCAGTTTTTAATGTAAATGTTGTTATTTATTTGCTTTTGGTAAACAACGACACAGCTAGTGAGTCCAAAAAACTGATCAACGAGAAAGAATAGTGCAAAAATGAATGACGATGAATTAATTTTACGCCGTAAAAACAGAACGCCGACAGAGCACGTGCTTATAGAAAAAGGAAAAAAGATCTTGGTTTTTATATAGAATTTATTAGTATTATTAGAACTTTTTGCTGGTGCATGTTGTTGTTTATGGATTTATTTTAATTTTGAGTGCTTGAATTTATTATTCCGAAAATTTTTAGTTAAATGTCTATAATGTGAAAAAAAAGTTTCACTTTTACCGTGGTTTCATAAAACCACACAATCCTTTTTTTTATAATGACTTTGGAGAGCAAATACATCGTGATTTAAGGGTTAGAATCAAAAGGTTCTGTTACATTACCTTGTTTTTAGGAGACCTTTTTAACGACACCCTATTCAATTCGGTAGGTGATTTTTTTAAGACACTTTATTTTATTGAAGGGGGGTCTAAAATTTTTTTTCTTTGGGTCATCAATCTACGACCGTATACTAAATTTCATCTTATGTCAAAATTTTTACAAGACGGTCGTACATGGAGAAACTATAAGGGTCCCTTTTTTCTACTGAACCCTAAAAATCAATTTTGTCATTACTATATTCGTAAAAAGCTTGTTTAAATTAGTTCATATTTCAGGGAATATTTAGTATTTGTATTCGTGATGGGGGGGGAGTCGCAAGTAATACTTAAAATAAAGTAGTTTAACCCGTTTCATGCCAAATAGCATAAATTTTTCTTACTGTTTTCAATCGTTTGATTTTTAGTGAGTCAATCAACCAAAACTCCTTAAGAAACATATTCTATCGTAATTTTTTCTTCTCTTTCCGAATCCGGCGACAGAATTGTTCTATCTGCCGCCATTTTGTAACTATGGCAGCTGAAAGCAGGAAAAATGTGAAATTTCAATTTTTTTCCAAACAATCGTAAATTTGAACAAGAAGCACTTACGATAGGAAGTTAATCTGGTGGCATAATCGATCTTTCTAAAAGATAGGACCGATAAAGTAAGGAAATTCAATATGGCGGATCTAAGATGGCGGCCATAACCACCAGATATGAAGAATTAGCCTCCTATCGTAAGTGCTTCTTGTTCAAATTTACGATTGCTTGGATTTTTTTTTTAATTCACATTTTTTTTGCTTTCAGGTACCATAGTTAAAAAATGGCGGCAGATAGAATAATTCTGTCGCCGGATTCGGAAAGAGCAGAAAAAATTACGATAGAACATGTTTCTTAGAAAAATTTGGTTGATTGACTCACGATTGAAAACAGTAAAAAAATTTATGCCATTTGGCATAAAAAGAGTTAATTTTAAAAATCAAAATAAATTCAAGTCAAAAATAATATTTGTATATATGTTAGGTCTTCTGTGGATATTTTCAGAGAATACCTCCCCCCCCATTGGTTTTGTGTTAGTTACGCCCATGGATATAGTGCCATAGATGCAAGTGAAGCGTTGTAATAAATTGCCAGAAATCCGAGAAATGTAGCTAGAGTACGTTTTACAACTGGTTCGGTAATTTCGATTTTAATTCTGTCTTACATTTTTCATCTAGCAAAATGTTATGGCAGGTGTTTTTTTATAGACGGTACAGATAATTTGAAATGTTGCAAAGAGAGTTTAATTTTCTAGTATGACATTTCATTTTCTTGTATAATATTAATGCTGTATATATTTGTTTTACAAAAATGGTATATTTTTGTTTTATTTGTTTCATACAACAAAATGAATAGAAGATTTATTGAAACATATTCAAGACAATAAATTTGCTTTCCTTATTATTGGCTTTTTAGGGTTTTGTTTGTATTTTACAGTTTCAGCCAGGGCCGGATTCGAGCCCGGGCTAAAAATAACTAACCGATATGAATAATATTTAGTCAGAATTAATGTTTATTGACTGATTTCGAAAGGGGGGATAGGAATTGTTGCATTGTTATGTAATTTATGATTTTATTTTTTATTTTTCTTGTATTCAAGTTGATATTTTTATAATTTATTGAAGTTTGATGCATGAAATATAGCTGAAAAATGTTGTGTTTTAGATTTCGTTAAAAAAGGGTTAATTATATAGAAAATGATGTGAAAAGTTGAAATTTTCAAACCGCAGGTCTGTATCTCAAACCGTTCTCGAGATATGGCCTCTTAAAGTTTTAATTTTTTGAAAATTTTGGAGAAAAATGGTCGTAACTTTTGAACGTGTGATCGGATTTGATTTTCGTTGACAAATTTGAAATCAGCGTGTCAAAATCTATATAATGACATGTATAACACTTGAAAATTCGACAAAAAATTTTTTGGCGAAAATCGTCATTTTTTTAAGGTATACCCCTTTGAATTTTTTCAATTTTTCGCAAATTTTTTTTTGTCGAATTTTGAAGTGTTATACATATAATTATATAGATTTTGACACGCTGATTCCAAATATGTCAACAAAAATTAAATCCGACCACGCGTTCAAAAGTTACAGCCATTTTTCTCCAAAATTTTCAAAAATCGAAAACTTTGAGAAGCCATATCTCGAGAACGGTTTGAGATACAGACCTGCGGTTTGAAAATTTCAACTTTTCACATCATTTTCTATATAATAAACATACTTTTAACGAAATCTAAAATTCAAAAAATGTCACTTAATTTTCATTCATCAAACTTCAATATATCATATTGATATACAAAAAAATAAGACTTTTAATCAAAACTAACCCATAACAATGTATATTTCTAGTGTAGTTTATCTTCTCACATCATTTTCTATAAAATAAACATAATTTTAACTTAATTTAGTCGAATTTTTCAGTCCAAATTTCAAAAGCTTCATATAAATAAGAAAATAAAAAATAAAATGATAACATACTATATTTATTTAATTAATATATCAAAAACAATATAGGTGTTGCCCCCCCCCCCCAAAAAAAAACCCTGCCATCCATTCCAAATTAATTCAATTTACAGAACCTAATCAGTGCCGATAAATAATTTTAAATTCCACAAAATACCCAGCTAATAATTTTTCATTAGTGAGGAAAATTGTCCAAATTTACAAAAGAGATAATGGTATCGTCAATCTAAATAAAAAATCAATTCTCTGTAGCGGCCGGTACAGCAGAGTTCTGCCGGAAATAGATAAAACATGTCGGCGCAATCACGCTAATTGTTTTCCCGTATTTTTTAGTATTTTGTGACCCTAACTTCAGATAACCTCATATATCTAGTGTATCTATTTAATTCTGGGGGAGGGGGGGGGGGGGCAAGCGATCATAACCCCTAGACCCCTATCTTTGTATATACGCCTGACACCCTGTATATTCACTGGATGCAAAGTAGGTAGTGGGGGAAACGAAATCGATCACAGCGCACAACGTGGTAAAAAATAACACTTTAGGTGGACTAACTGTCATTTTTAATAGACTCATTTTTAACTGAAAATAGAAAGGTCAACATTGTTAATCCCACTATAGACTATGTGCAAGGGGATGTAGTTAGAAATAATGTCGATGCGAGTGTTCGTGGTGAACAATATTGTAAAATTATCGGCACCAAAATTTGAGGTTATGCTGTCAATGTAAAACGAATTAATTATTTCTCTATTATACGTCATTATTAAAGAGAAAAAGACACCTACCCAAAATAAATAATTTTCACGTACCTTTTATGCTATACTATTTATATTATATGCAAACAGCTAAATTAAATTATATTTGTTTAATAAAAAATTTCACGGTATTAAACATATTAAACAATGATAAAAATAGAGTTGAATCTATTCAATCCTTCTCTATTACCCGCTGCTAGCGGCGCTAGTAGACTTCGTGCACATAGCTAATAGTCATAAATAATCGTCTAAAATGTATATATTACGATATTTTATTGAAATTATTTGTTTGTTAGTACGTCAAAGTCCAACTAAGCTGCTACTAAAGTCTACACGTTAGTTGGCGCTGTCATCGCGCACGCTGCGAATATCATCATGCCTGAAATAATTGATAAAATATGTATAAGATAAATAATTTTTTTATGAAAGTGAGGAAGGATATGACGGGTATGCAGCAACAAGAAGTTAACTCCAGTTTTTATAATTTGTGGGAAAATAGAAAAAAATGGAGAATGTATTTAAATCGCCTTTGTCTTCGTCCAATTATTATTTGTCACCGACCACTTCATGTTTTGGCCAAATTCCATTGAGAAATTCGTCAAATTCCCAATTCTAGAGTCAATTTTATTCTGGAGTTAACTTCTTTTTGGCCCAAATAGTTGAAAATTATGTTCTTTTTAAAGTAAGGAAGCATTGAATAAGAACAATTAGTTTATTTCAAGAAAGAACACAGTAACGAGTGTACTAACTAAATTCTAAGCCCAAAAACAAAGAGTTAGCTCCTGGAGTTAATTCCATTTAATGAAGCAGCTAACTCATTCTAGCGGATACCTTGAGAACTATCAACGGTAGGTAACTCTTTGTTGAACCAAACGAAATAAGATTTTTTCCCCCAAGAAACGGTTGTTAACTCTGTTTGGACTAAAAATGGAGTTAACTCGTTGTTGCTGCAAACCCCTCATATTTGTTTTTATTTTGTTGTTTGTAGATATTAAAAAAAATATACCTGATGAAGCTTGAAGTAAATAAATATATATAACCAACTCATTAAATAGAGTTTTCTTAATAAATCATCTCTGGGAAGAAAAACATTAAATATAACAAAATAGCAGACTCCAGGGAAAACTGTTTCTCTTTTTCACAAACCCTTTCTTTGCGAAATCATAATATTATATTCCATGGCTTCGGGGTCATTCCGTATTCTTTAAATTTTGTAAAAAAAGATAAATACTATTTTTTTATTAAATACTTTGTTAAGTTTATACGTTTAGCACACTGTAAAAAAAGATTTGGTTTCGAAAAATTTTTAATTTATATTCAGAACACATGTACCTATACATTTAATGGAATATTTTACTTTGTTAATTATTAAAAGTAAAATTTGAAAATTGAAATAGACAGAACGGTATATAATAGTAACATGTACTAATTTGTACTGCTGTAATGGCAGAGCTAGTTTTTCATTATTTTGAATAAATTACACGTGAATATATTTGTTTTATAATTTTTATAGTATTTAAAAGGGTTGAAGTTAATTTTTAAAACGTCTCTATATAACCAATTGTGTAGAATTTCAATAAATAGAGCACTTTCGGCAAGTTCGTGTGTTAAAAACTCTATTTTTAATATCCAATTACTCAAAAATCATACGTCCAATATTTTAAATAAAGAAAGGCCGTCTTTTGTTTCTTTTTTTTTAATAATACATCAAGTTTTGTAGGTTAGGTTTAATTCTAATAAACAGATGTGGATTTCAAATATTCGTATACAGTACATGATTGGTGGAGAGTTATTAATAGTCAACCAATCAGAATCGTCGCACCTCATAATGTCAAAGTAAATTTCCAGTAAAATAACGTTGTGTGTCGCTTGTGTATATCGTACATATTTATTATTTTGTGCTTAAAATTTTGATTTTATTTTGACGATATCTTCGCTCACAGACGATGAATTTCACAAAATTTCAGCATACTCATGAAATTTTTAATTTTTTTTTGATAAATACTTTAAAAAATCGAATTATCGGTTATTTCGATGTCGTTATTCGCAGCGTGCGCGATGACAGCGCCAACTAGCGGTTGCAACTAGGGTGGACTTTGACATATTAACAATCAAATAATTTAAATAAAATATCGTAATATATACATTTTAGACGATTATTTATGACTATAGGCTATGTGTACGAAGTCTATTAGCGAGTAATAGAGAAGGATTGAATGGATTCAACTCTCTTTTTATTATTGTTTAATATGTTTAATACCGTGAAATTTTTTATTAAACAAATATTATTTAATTTAGCTGTTTGCATATAATATAAATAGTATAGCATAAAAGGTACGTGAAAATTATTTATTTTGGGTATCTTTTTCTCTTTAATTATGACGTACAATAGAGAAATAATTAATTCGTTTACATTGACAGCATAACCTCAAATTTTACAATATTGCTCACCACGAACACTCGCATCGACATTATTTCTAACTCCACCCCCTTGCACATAGTCTATAGTGGGATTAACCATGTTGGTCTTTCTATTTTCAGTTAAAAACGAGCCTATTAAAAATGACAGTTAGTCATCCAAAGTGTTATTTTTCGCCACGTTGTGCGCTGTGATCGATTTCGTTTCCCCCACTACCTACTTTGCACCCAGCGAATAACTGGTTTCTACTGTGTATATATTTGTTAGGTAAAAGGTTGAAAAAGAAGAGATACTGGATAAACCTTTGGGAATCGATATCTGTTGTTTTTAATTCAAGTGTATTATAATGGTTTCAAAGAAGCCGCGAGAAGAACACGGAAATAAAGTTTAAATTAAGTATAATATTTTTCAATTTGCATATCAATTCGGAGTTTGTGCGCTATATGTATAATATATAGAGACATAGCATCTTGTATATCTTGTTGTACGTTTTTTTATTTTTATTTTTGTTTCTAACCACTCAAGAAATGTCTGGGTACGAATTTCAAACGATACTCATATTTTTTTGCCATGTTTTTTTATTTTTTTTTATTAAAGTGAAACTTTTATTACATCGTCTAAAACTTTTTGGTCTGTGTGTTGCATATCGCGTGACGTTTGGACTGCGCATGCGTGGAACAAGCAGCCATTCATTGTATGACAGTTTATGTACTGTGTGCTATTATACATATTTAGTAAGTTTGTATTGTAATTTGTCAGTGTTTAATGTAAATGTTGTTATTTATTTGCTTTTGGTAAACAACGACACAGCTAGTGAGTCCAAAAAACTGATCAACGAGAAAGAATAGTGCAAAAATGAATGACGATGAATTAATTTTACGCCGTAAAAAACAGAACGCCGACAGAGCACGTGCTTATAGAAAAAGGAAAAAAGATCTTGGTTTTTATATAGAATTTATTAGAATTATTAGAACTTTTTGCTGGTGCATGTTGTTGTTTATGGATTTATTTCAATTTTGAGTGCTTGAATTTATTATTCCGAAAATTTTTAGTTAAATGTCTATAATGTGAAAAAAAGTTTCACTTTTACCGTGGTTTCATAAAACCACACAATCCTTTTTTATTTTTATTTTTGTTTTTTACCACTCAAGAAATGTCTGGGTACGAATTTCAAAGGTTACTCATATTTTTTTTTTGTCGTGTTTGTTTTTTTCTTATTTTTTGTTGAATTTGTTACAGTGAAATATTATTTAATATACAGTAGAAATCCGTTATAACGACATTTATAACGGTGATATTTGATCGTAAAAAGTGGTAAAAATATGGGATTCAGTCGTTAAAGGGGTATACCACAGTGTGAACGCTGGAAATTTGGGTGATTTTCGGAATTTTTTTGGAAGAAAAATACTCAATGAAATATTTTGGAAAATTGAGAATATATTTAGCTATATTAGAGGTGTATTCCATAATTTTTTCACGTAAAAATATCGACTTCGGAGGTGCAAAAAAAAATTCTCCTCCACTGCGGTCATGATTCCGGACAATGGAGTAGCTGAAATTGAAAAATGAAATAATGTCGTCAAAAGAAAAGGTATTTCCTGTACGATTTTCGAAAAATATCAAAATCTAACAAAGTGACGTAGTTATGAAAAAAATCTGTTTTATTGCCTATAAAATGGTCGTATTTTTAATGCCAAATCGTCAAGTTTCATCCAATCAAAAATATCCTAGTTCATCGTAGAGTAAATATATTCAAGAGTACTCAGTTCAAATTTCAAGTAAATCGGATAATTGCTCTTTGAGTTATAATGTCAGCTAATTTGAAAAATCTCATTTCGAGAAAAATGCGTTTAAAGATTTAACTATCGAGCGGTCGCTCTTTAGAAGGCTGCTGTTTGGAGAGTATTAGAGATACGGCCTTGAAATTTTCACAGAATATTCTTGAAACTATAAACTCTCCAAAAAGGCAACAAAAAATAGATTTTTTGAAAATTTCACACTGGTATGGCCCCTTAAAACAAATAATAAAAAAACATATTTTTTGTAATTTTTTACGTAAAATTTGTTTCACGTTTTTGGTGAAAATTAAACGGAAGATTGGTTAGGTTATGGAAGGATAAAATGAAAGAGAACCAGTCATGCATGTTATAAACCTTTTCACGGTGCCTTTGAACTAAAAGGTTTGATCAAATAATTAGTTAAACTTACAATTAATCTATTTTGACTTGTTTTTCATATATGATAAATATTCATAACATCACTTTCCCATATACAGGATGTTTAATAATTGAATATCACTTTTAAAGGGGGGGGGGGATTCTGATATTAAGTTTAAAAATCGTATAAACATTTTTCCGTTTTAGCTTTGTTTTTTTTTTGATATACAAGATGGTCAAAATATTCTTGAATTTTTGTTTGTTTTTTAATAACTAGGTACATTAGATATTTTTATAAAACTTGATGGATGACACCCCCCCCCCCCTCCCCGAAACCCAAAAACAACAATTCAAAAATATTTTGATGTATTTATCAAACTCCCCCCCCCCCAAAAAAAAATCTTACTACGCTACTGATAATATAATTTTTATATGTTGTTTACATTCATGAAAATTGAATCTCCTGCGGCTCTATCTGAATTATATTATTGAATTTTATGTAATGTAGGTATAAGATAAATATACCTACCTGTATTTTATTTGATTTTATTAGCAGATATTGATTTATTTATATTAACTATATGTTCCGAATTACTTTCTTCTTACTGAAAGGTTTTTTTCTAAAATATTTATAAAAAAAAATCGGTCAAGTGCGAGTAAAATTCGCGCCCTGAGTGTTACGTACTGCTATATTATAAAACGTCAATATATAATGGAGGTGTCTTTACGTATGTAGACGCTGTATCAAAGAAATCATATACTTAATAATTTAAAATAGAATTGAAAATTAATTATTTTTAGATTTTTTCTTTTACTTGTACTTCGGACCAAATTTCAAGTTTCTAAATCAACGTGAAGTACCCTATAGATTAAAATGTAGAAAAATTTAAAAAATAATTAATAATCTGGCAAATAAGACAGCGCTGTAACTCCACCACTTTGACTATGAGATTTCAAACCGTTTCATTCTGAATTCTTAAAATCGAAACGGCGACATTACAGATTACAGCGCTGTATTATTTGCCAAGATTTAAGAATAATTTTGATATATTAAAAACAGAGGTTGTAATTTTATTTTGTTTTCGGGTACCCTTTATTTATGTGATATAAATGAGTCTCTAAAGGGTCGTTAGTTTTACTTATAAACTTTCTTTAAAGGGAGAAGGTTAATTAATATAACTTCAAGTTACTTTATCATATTCTTAAATACACGTAATATTTCTTAGAAGCTAATTATTCCCTATAGATCAAGGATTTTGTCACAATATAATTTATTTTATGGGACGCGACTCGAGTTAAAAAAATTAATTAAAATTAAAAGTTTTTTTTATTTTATCTCCTATAAAATTTTATATAAAAAATTTTATGGCTTATAACCCCTTTCCCTTATATACGAATTTGATGATTTTTTAAAGAGATCATCTATTATACAAATTCGACTAACTTAAAAAGTTTCATCAAAATCGGTTCAGTGGTTCATAAGTTATGCATATGAAACAAAAAAACATTTTTTTATGTTTAAAATTTTATAAAAAAATTGAATGCTTGATTACGCCTTTCCCCTTCATATGAATTTGATGATTTTTATAAGAGATCATCTATTATACAAACTCGACTAACTTACAAAGTTTCATCAAAATCGGTTCAGTGGTTCATAAGTTATGCATATGAAACAAAAAAACATTTTTTTAATGTTTATAATTTTATTTTTTTAAAATGAATGCTTGATTACGCCTTTCCCCTTTATACGAATTTGATGATTTTTATAAGAGATCATCTATTATACAAATTCCACTAACTTACAAAGTTTCATCAAAATCGGTTCAGTGGTTCATAAGTTATGCATATGAGACAAAAAAAAACATTTTTTTATGTTTAAAATTTTATAAAAAAATTGAATGCTTGATTACGCCTGCCCCCTTCTTAGGAATTTGATGATTTTTATAAGAGACCATCTATTATGTAGACTCGACTAAATAACCAAATTTCATCAAAATCGGTTGAGTAGTTCATGAGTTATGCATGTGAAACAAGAAACCATTTTTTTATATCGGAGACCAAAATTTTATTTAAAAAAATTGAATGCTCTATCACCCCTTTCCCTTCCATACGAATTTGATGATTTTTATAAGGTATCACCTATAATATAGACTTGATTAACGAACCAAATTTCATCAAAATCGGTTGAGTAGTTCATAAGTTATACATGAGAAACAAAAAAACATTTTTTTTAAATCGGAGACCAAAATTTTATTTAAAAAAATTGAATGCTCTATCACCCCTTTCTCTTCCATACGAATTTGATGATTTTTGTAAGAGATGAACTATTATACAGACTTGACAAACGAACCAAATTTCATCAAAATCGGTTTAGTGGTTCATAAGTTATGCGTATGACAAGAAACCATTTTTTAATCGGAGAACAACAATTTATAAAAATTTGAATAATAAATTTTTAATCAGAGAACATGCTTTGGTACTTATATAAAAGTACATATTTCTTGCCTAGATTTACCTCAATAGCACCCCCTCCCCTCTATTTTTGTCAGTAAAAACGTATAGTTTCTAGAAAAAAATAAATAAAATATAGTTTGTTTTTTTATAATTTTTTGTTTTAGGTTTTCTTATTTTATATTCGTGGACGTAAAGTTAGGTTATTATTTTGAAAGAGTCAAATAAAAATAACATAACATTGTATCCGTAACTCATATGGAAGCACTTTGTTTTAGCAAGTTTAAACTTAAAGTACTAAAATATGTAAAATGAAATTTGCACTATATATCATATAATTTTACAACGTGTTATTTTTATGAAGTGAAAACCACTTAAATTAGGAAAAAAGTTTTATTACATTAAAACCTTGCGAATGGGTTTTCATGGTGGCATACATTGGGGTAAATAGAGAAGAAAAAAAATGTAACGTTCTTCGTTAACGCCTTAAAAAAATATCAGAGAAACTTTGAAAATAACAAAAAAATTGTATTTAAATAAATACAGTGATGCCTCGCATAACGAACATAATTCGTTCCAGGAGCAAGTTCGTTATGTGAAACACGTTTTCCCATAACAATACATGTTAAAATTTTTAATTCGTTCTGTAACATAAAAAAGATTGTACACACGTTTTTTATTTTTTAGTCAGACTCAGATTAAGGAGAGTCTACCGAGGCTTGCAGGGTCAAATACTCACATTTATTAAAACAAACACGTGTATGAGTTAAGCGCAGAAAAGAATGACTGACGCGCGTTGATGCATGTTCGTGCAAGTTTGAGCATCGACTGCGTGCGACCTTGGAAGATCGGGCGACTTTGTGATACGTAGGAGCGTTCGGGCGGCAAAATGAAATACGATGCAGTTCGTTGTGTGAAGCGAGGTTCGTTGTGTGAGTCGCGTAATGAATGAACATACTACGATAATAAGTATGGCAAGTGACACATCGTTGTAAAGTAGAGTGAAAAACACGTTCAAATATGATATAGCCAACTTAGTGGCCCATAAGAAAAACTAAAGTTAGGGCTCGTAACTCGGAAACTAAAAGTGATATAAAAAATCTAAATACACCAATCAATTCTACACAAAAAGTGCTTTGAGAAACCGCATACAAAAAGTACCTATCTACTTTGACAAAAAAGTTATAGCCATTTAAAGAAATTCCGAATTTTCAGTTTTTTTTGATATACCGCCTAAACCATATAAAATTATGAATATTTTTTGTGTAGTTATATTCACCCCTTTTTAAAAATAATTGATCTGATTTAACCAAACCTGTATCTCTTATAGATACCCAGATCCCCATGCTGGAAAAGTTATCTGGGACACCCGGTATACAAAATTATGTGAGAAATATAAAAAAATCTATTTTTTTTGTTTAAAAGTTTTTTCTCTTTCTGTCTGTTTTTCTGTCTGTTACCTTTTCTCATCTGAACAACTGAACCGATCTTGATGAAATTTGCGTGCATTCTGAGGAAAGACATAGGATATTTTATGTCCGGAAAAATTTATTAGATTTAAAAAAATAAGTGTTTCATATTATTTTTGTTGTTTTATTGTAAACACTGTTACCATTCCTTAACAGAACTCGTAGTTTTATACTTATGGTAACATTTAATCTAATTTTTGAAAGACTTACCACTTTCAAACTTAGATGGCAGCAGTGTTTACACGAAAACGTCAAATAATCAAATAACCGTCAAACAAAGTGTATCGTTTCAATTGTTGTACAATACATAGTTCATCTTAATTAAACAAGTGATAGTGCTTCAAAAACGTGTAAAGTAAGTTCTTTGTTGATGGTTTAACATTTTTTGATAAAAATTTTATACAATTTTTGAGATTTGTAACAACAATAATAATAAAACTCATATTATATATGCTATTTCATAATTTAATGAAAACTGTCAAAAATTAAGGTGTATTGTAGTTAAAATGGCGAAAATGTGATTTTTCAGCTTTGGTCTAATAATATGGCCAGGGACTGTATTAGCTTACCTTATTCTTTTTCTTCTTCTTCATATTTGACAGCTCCTACATATCGAATGAAGTCGCAAATAATAGCTAATAGATATTTTATAAAAATATAAAAATTTATTTTCGTGATAAACGCGACTGAAACCGCAGGAGTTTTTTTTTTCGATAAAATTATACACCTTATTCTGTTTTTACAAGGTAGATACGTTCCAGAAAAAAACGTGTAAGAAAAGACATGAAGTACATAGAAAAAAGGGAATTAGTTCTATATCCTTCAACCCTGTAAAAAATAGGTAAAATGAAATGATTCATACAAAAAATAAAACGGGCAAGTGCGTGTTGGGCACGTACATGATAGGGTTCCGTAGTCATTCTCACTACGATTTATAAAAAAGAGTTTTTTTCAAAATTTTCATAACCGAAGGGTTAAATTCAAAAAGTCATTTGACTTTTATTATTGCATTTTAGGAGACCTATCAAATGACACCCCACTCAATGGGGTAAATGAAAAAAATGTGAGTTCACTTTTCAATCTATGAAAAGGGGGTCCAAAATATTTTTGACAATGTTCGTTATAATTTTCAGTGAAAGTACTAATTAAAAGCTACATTCTGATTTTTTTCAGATTTTTTGAATCGATAGTTTAGAAAATAGAGGGGGGGGGGGACGCTCTGACAGCGATATTAAAAAACAAATATATCGCGACTGAAGGGTTAAAATCAAAAAGTTATTTGACGTTTTTTATTGCATTTTACGAGACCTATTAAATGACACCCTACTCAATAGGGTAAGTGGGAAAAAAATGAGAGTTCACTTTTCAGTCTATAGAAGGGGGGTCCAAAATATTTTTGATAATGTTCGTTATAATTTTCAGTGAAAGTACTAATTAAAAGCTACATTCTGGAATTTTTTTGATAGTTTAGAAAATAGAGGGGGGGGGACGCTTTTTTAACGACTTTGGAGAGCAAATACATCGTGATTAATGGGTTAAATTCAAAAAGTTCTGATACATTTTTTATTGCATTTTAGGAGACCTTTCTAACGACACCACACTCAATGGAGTAGGTGAAATTTTTTTTTTGAAAACACTTTTCATTTTATGAAAGGGGGTTCTAAAAAATTTTTATTTTCAAAAATCTTATCATTTCTGTTTTTGGGTCGTCAATCTACAGCCGTATACCAAATTTCATGTTATTATCTCAAAATTTTTGAAGATGGACGGACGGACATGGAGAAACTATTAGGGTTCCTAGTTTTCTACGGAACCCTAAAAAACTATGAATTAAATTTTCATGTACATTCATGCACAATTTATTTCATAAAAATAAAAAGCAATTCAATTCTTAAAGTAAAAGTAACATAAATATTAAATTATCGGAAGTTTAGGAACTGAAAACTCGTACAAGACTAAAATATATACTTAAGCTGCTATGAAAATAAATTAAAAAGGGGAATTCCCTAACTTCATATTTTATAAATAACTGATAGAAAAAAAAAATACAGTTAATAAAAATATTTTTAATATTTAAAATATAAATCAAAATTTTTTTTAATCGTGCTAAATCGAATGAAATCGTGTAAAAACGGAATCAATTTTTTTCTAGACCGTGTTAAATCAAAATTTGATTTGTAAAAATATATTTGAGATTCTCAAAATAAAAAATATAAAAATACAAAAAAATGTAACAAAATTCTTTAAAAAAAAGAAAACCTATTTGACAAATGGTATATAGAAAAAAAACATATAAAAAGAAAAAAGCAAATTCCAATTTTCCGAAAGTGTCTTAAATCATGCGCATCTGCAGAATTTCAATTTTCAGGTGTTGAAAATTTATTGAACGGTACAAAGGAATTCAGCTGCAACTCACGGGGGAGAGGGGGGGGGGACAAGAAGAAGAGATGGTGAAAGAAAAAAAACATACAACATCGAATAGCGAAACTTATTTATTGTATTATTGTTTATTGTGCTTCTAACTAATAACTAATAATAAGTTTTATCTAGAGTTGTTATTGAATTATAAACATTTCTATATAAATATCAGGAGCGTATACAAGGGGGGGGGGTCAAAGGGTTATGACCCCCCTATACAAGAATTTAAAAGATACACTAGATATTGTGAGGAAAACTTAAAGTTATTTAAAGTATACTGGTTGAATTTAAATCAATATCTATTGATATTGAATTTTCAACTAGAAAATCATTTTATATAATGATAGTTAGCAGCTTAACACGTAGAAATGAAGATTGAAGCTCAACGTCTCTCTGCCTGTCTGTCTGTCCGTTTGTGTGCTTATCACTCGAGAACCACTTATCTGATTTACGTGATTTTTTTTTAATTCATAGATGCATTCTCTAGCCAGGTTATAGGCTATATTTTGTGAAGTTAGGTAACATAACAACTAAGCAGTGACGATAATAGTAAATCAAGTCGGAAAAAAATTTGTCATCGACGCGCTGTTTTGCAATACGCTGCCTAAACCGTTGAATATAGAACAAAATAATGTATTAAATAATTGTGTAGTATCAAAAGTCCTACAATAAAGTCCGCGACACCATATGTCTAACTTTTATATTAAAGCCACAATGACTGTTTTTATGTTACAAAGAAAACATAAAATATTTGGGTTATGTTTACATGGACTTATGACCTGCAAAACTTTAATCCTTATCGAAATAAATGATTTCATCGTCATAAGTACTTAATGTAGATATAATTTGCCTTTTACAGAATCCAATTTGGTCTTTTGGTTTAGGAAATAACGTGAAATATACATATAATAACATATTATTCGTGACAATTCGCGCGAACTATGATAAAGTGTCACGGGGAGAGGGGAGATACTGCGCTCGGCCAGCATTATTTTTACTTTTTGTTCTGATTCGCTTTTATTAGGTAGGTAATTTAAGTGTTGTTTGGTTTTTATTAGAAACATATCTAATCGTGTTTATACTTAATTCAACTATAGTCTATTTCATTTAAGATTGCAGCGGTAGCTAGCATAGGAAGTATAATACGCGCTCCTGATTGGTCAAAACGCCAGATAAATTCACAATAACACAATTTTCACTAATGCAATACATCATGTTGCCTTGGAAATAATTGCAATTAAATTCAAACTGTCAGATTAGTTATTTTACAAATGTGTGTTATTATACAGTTGACATTAGGATATAAGAAAACTAATATTTATAACACAAAGGTGAGTTTTATTTCTTACAAATTCCATTAAAAGTTATATGACAGTTCAGATATGTCAAAAATTACGTGGTTTTAAAAAAATTACACGTCTGACGTCAAGAAAAAAAAACACTATTGAGTATTTACAACAATCAGTAATAAATTAAAATGCGAGTTATTTCTCGTTTTGCCAAACAAAAAAATCACAGCATAAAAACTATAAATGTGTTGAAAATAAATTTTAGCCTATACTTTGTATGAAGGATGAATCTAAATACAGTGAAAGTTTGAAAAAAAATCACTGAAAGGTTTAAGATTTAATAAATTTCTAGTGAAAAAACTTTTCTGTTAGCTATTAAATAGTTCCTGTGTGAATCGTACCGTCTAATCCCCGCCCACCACTGCAAACTTAAATGAAATAGACTATATATATTTTTTAAATCCTAAACAATAATTCCGAAGTCCACGCGAGCGAAGCCGCGCGGGCCCAGCTATTTATTACAATAATAAATGTTAGTTATAATATAATAAACACATAATATTTCTATATCTAAGTACGAAATATATTTGAGATATAGTACGATAGGGGTTCATAAACCAGTTAGGGAATATTGGTGCAATTAATTTGGCATTAATGTACTGTTAAGACCATTATTTCAACCCAGTCGAACCATTAACTGCGTGATTGGTAATCCAACTGTAATATCGGACCGGGTAGCCTACTTTTCAGCTGATAGAATTATTTAATACACGTTACATAAAGGTTATATGTACGTCTAGCACACTATAAAAAATATTTGCTTTATTTGGAACACATTTAATGGAATATTTTACTTTGTTAGTTATTAAAAGTAAAAAAAAGTTTAATTTAATTTGAAAATTGAAATAGACAGAAAGGTATATAATAGTAACATGTACTAATTTGTACTGCTGTAATGGCAGACCTAGTTTTTCATTGAATTTGAATAAATTACACGTGAATATATTTGTTTTATAATTATTATAGTATTTAAAAGGGTTGAAGTTTCGAA
Organism: Sialis lutaria; assembly: GCA_949319165.1. NCBI lineage: Eukaryota > Metazoa > Arthropoda > Insecta > Megaloptera > Sialidae > Sialis > Sialis lutaria. The sequence continues at coordinate 36,987,224 of OX439234.1, forward strand.
TAATTAGTTTTTAAAACGTCTCTATATCGCCATTTGTGTAGAATATTAATAAATAGAGTACTTTAGGCAAGTTCTCTCATTTATCGTGTGTTAAAAACTGTATTTTTAATATTCAATTACTCAAAAACCATACCTCCAATATTTTAAATAAAAATTAGTAAAATATATGAAATAATAGTACAAAATATTGTAATTCTTGCTATGGTAGGTCATGTGTTTGTTAAATTACTAAAGTTACAATAACAAATAGTAATTATTGTGTACAGGATCTAAATCTATATTATTGGTATAGTTTAATTTGTTATATCAATAAACAAATATACTATTAATATAATTGTTACTTTACACAATCTTAAATTAAATAATTTTTATAACACTTTATTAACAAATAATTCAACTCATGAATAGTTAAGGCTGTTGATGCCGATTTTTCCGAAACTAAATTCTACGAGATGTCGCCACCGTAGAAAACAAAAATTATTTGCACAAGTCTGAAAATGACAGATACAAGTAATTCAGTGACAATTGACGATCGAATGAAAAATGGGATATTCTCGAAATTAAACAGAGATGAAGCTACAAAGGATAGAACTAGTTCTTATGTTTTTAGGCTTACATTCAATATTTTTAAATGAAAATTGCAGAATTATTATAAAATTAGAAAGCTTAAACAAATACCTATGTCGTGGTATATTTTTTTCTTCGTATTTTTCAATAATTTTTGTTATATATTGAGTTTTATCGTATCAAGAAATATACACAAAATTTTCAGTTTTTTTTTATTAATATATAAAAAAATTAAATTGAAAAATTATATATGTCATGACATAGAAAAATTAATCTAGTTTATCAGTGTATTTTTTCCTAAATGATGATTTATTAATACTGGTTAGAGCTGAACTTAAAATACAAAACCGTAATTTCTCTATAGTAATTCTTATGGCAATTCAAATAGCATGTTCAGCCTTAATTAAATAAATTATATTTATTTTGGAATATAATAAAAATAAGGTATTATAAAAATTACAATAGTGAATAGACATTGTATAGAAGTTACTCATTTGAGAGCAGGTTCATGTTAATTAAAACTGAGGCGTTATATTACGGTGAAAGGGGAGGGGGTCGATCTTGGTAACACCTCACAAGATAATAATAATAATAATAATAATAAATAAGAGCAATTTTCAAAAAAAAAAAAAAGTATATATCATGTCTCATAATATCTACAACAAAAAGCATAAAGATCCTTTTAAAGAGACTGAACGTTTACCAAGAAATATTGTATAGATATATGCACTGTATACAGCCTTGTCCAAAATTATTTGGCACCCCCGTAAATTCTTAGATATGTAACTTTTCTTGACTTGACATGAAGTGGGTGAAATCCAGTTGTGTAAAGGGCTAAACGGGTTAAAAAAAGACACCCAAGTACTGTAAACTGCGTTAAAACCATCTCTTCATAAAATGTTTGGTGATACCAACATGAACAGCGCCTGTTTACAGTAAGAAAACGCGTCTGTCACAAATCGCTAGTGACGATGAAGTGGTTCTCAGATAATGGGATTGAGCTCCTGTTTTGGCCATTGGACCTCAACCCCATTCAACATCTTTGGTCGATATTAAAGCACACGATTAGGGAACACTCAATCACATCAAATAAAAATATAAAAACAATATCTTGATTAAGGAGTGGCAAATAATTACTCCACAATAATGACGATGCTTAGTATCGAGTAAGAGCAGTGGTTCCCAAACTCTTTTGGCCCACGGACCCCCTTTCATAGTCAAAACTTTCCCACGGACCCTAGGTGAAAATCTACTAAATTTTGACACGCGCAGTTGATTTTAGTACCACTTCGCCAATTTTTATTCGATTACGTTGAAATTTTAACACAATGAAGAAGATAGATAAAGCTACAAATTTAGTGAATAACATTAAAATTGGACAAAAATTGTTTGTGTTAATGCGCTTTGAATTTTGAAAATTGCTGAATTTTTGCTAAAAAATAGAATTTTTTTCGTTTAAAAAATGATTTTCGAAGGGAATAACTTTATGAATGTATATAATTTAAGGCTTTTTAGTTCAATTAGGACCCATAGCTTCATTCTGAATGATCTTTGGTTGAAGTAATTGATTCAAAAAATATATATACGAATTTGAATGTTTGCATATCGAAAAAAACGTTTTTTTGCAATATTGCAAAAACAAGAGCTGATTGAGCAAAATGGTGGTAATTTTGTCCAGACTGTCCAAATTACCCTTAAAAAGTTGTTGTATGCCCTGCAGCAAAATGGCTGTCGGCCAATATAATTTATTCATTGTTATTTATTTTAACTTCCATATTAATAAAAATGTGCGTGGACCCCCTGACGTTGTTCAGGGACCCCCAAATCGATTTTAATTTTCCACGGACCCCCTGAACGATGCCAGGGACCCCTTGGGGTCCGTAAGGACCACTTTGGGAACCACTGAGTTAGAGTAACTGCTGTTATCATAACAAGAGGTATCTTTACAAAATATTAATTTATTATAATAAATTAATCCGTTATCATCAACTGGTATTATTTGTTTAACCTGGGTAGCAAATACTTTTGGCCAAGGCTGTATATGTAGAAGTACATATATTTATTTATAACAACATATAGTTGATATTTATATGTCTAGAATCTAGAAGAATATAACAGCAATAATGAAAATATAGTGTTTATTGTAGCACGTTTAGAAATACAACTAATAATCGTATACAAGGCTTTAAACTTGTCTAGAGGGGTGAAAGAGGCATTAGGGGGGGGGGTAAAGCTTTCACAATGGATATTTAAACTCAATGTCACATACATATCAATATGAGTACGAGTAAAATAAAATGTAATGTATCATATTATAATAAAGTAATCATGGAAAATATTTAACTCGAATTATTTCAGTGATGTCCGTGTGTCTGTCTGTAGATAGTTATTGGGGTGTTTTCTTGTGGGGAAAAAGGGCATTTTTCTACCAACAAGGGGTTTAAATTAATTTTTTATTTATCTCATTATTGTAGGGTGTAATAATATTGAATTTTAAATTTGGGATTTTTGTTGGTGGAGGTGCGGAACAATTTTTTTATACATTTATTACTGTATAAGTTTTAATTTGATGGAATATTTGGGGACCCCATTGTATCGGTGGGAAGATTTAATATATATAACTATATACAGGCTGTTCCAGACCACCTGTCCACTATGTTTTACGCCCAAACTATTGAAGATAGTTTTATGAAAAAATTTTTACTATGTATATCGACCCTAAAGAATTTCAGGAAAATATTTTCAACCCCCTAAAACCGCTCCTTGGGGGTAGCTTGGGGAGTACATGTCCGTTTGAGAGGACGGTATATTCAAAATTACGTAATTGTAAATACCATAGAAAGTAAGAAACTTTTGTAAAACAAAAATTTTCATACTTTTAGAAAATATAGTGACTTGATCTCAAATTTTGAGGTTTTACTAAAAGTGCTCTAATTTCGTTAAATATTAATGGAATATTATTATTTTTTTAAATTTAGAAAGTCGAAATAACCTTTGTAATGATCTATGAATATTTAAGATTGGGATAGTTTAAAGTGTCATACGCGACATATCAAAAATACAAAAGTTCAATTAGGGATAATTCAAAATTTTTAAATACAATGGTATATCAATTAGTACTTTATCTTGAAAAAGATACGTAAAATAAAAAACATTATATGACGCCCCTCCCTATTTTTTCTAAATTTGAACTGATATTGTTGATATTAGTATTTGTCGTTATTAGTTTTATCAAAATTCAAAACCCCATTTCCAATTTTTTTTATAAATTTTTTGAGCCAGTAGTTACCGAGCTAGAGAGGGGGTGGACAAATTTTTGTTTCCTTGAAGCCCCCTGCAGGCGCTATTTTTTATTTAAAAAAATATAAAGAATAGTTTCATATTCTACTCATTGAGATCTACATTTACAAAAAAAAATACTACCGCCATTTTGAAATCTGATTTACGAGATATTTGTAAAATCAATTTTTCAACCAAGATTCAAAAAGATTAAAAAAAAAACAAAAGATTTCAAAGCAATACAAAAAAAATCAAACTTTTTTTTTTGGGGGGGGGGGGGGGATTATAAATTTAAAATTTAACCAAATAATTCATAACTTTTATGTAAAATAATTCTGATCCAGATGTTGAAAATATTTCTGTTGTAAATTTCATTGTTTGCACCCTATAATAAATCATTGGGTAACTACTAGAGATGCCACGAATATTCGGCTACTATTCGGTATTCGGCCTATTCGGCTACTTTTTTTACTATTCGGTATTCGGCCGAATAGTTCTCAATATTCGGCCGAATACCGAATACCAAATCGTGAAAAAAGCACATAATAAATATTACTCACAATTTTTTTTTACAAAAAATCAGCATATTTAATACTTAAAATCTATCAGTGGTAAGTTATGATGAATGCAATTTTTTTTTTGCGTTAGTTGTTACACAGATCTTGCTGTTACACAACAAACAAACTGCCAGTTTCTTGTCTTCACTACAAATTTTATTATATTCCCGAAATAGGTGATTTTTTATTAAATGGTGCCATTTCGTAAAGCTTTTCACGAACAAACAGTGATATTTTTTAAGATATAAGTACAGTGTATTATATTAAGGTGACCAGCTGTCCTATTTTGAAGAGGACGCAGTCCTCTATTTTGGCCAACTGTCCTCTATAGAAAATGTGTCTTCTTTTTGTCCTCTTTTTTAAGTTTTCGAAACTTTTGTCCTCTTTTTTTGTTATTTGGTAAAATAAATGTTATCCATAAAATTACAAAAAAATAAATATTTTATTTTTCTCAAAAATAATAATTATTATTGAAATTAATCATTATTGACTTAAAATTTTCGTCAATAATGATTATTAATGTGACACGACCTACTCGCAAATGAAACAAATACGCCCACGAAATGTACTAAGTGTCGCCGAATATTCGGTGGCCGAATATTCGGCGCTTCGGCCGAGAGCCTAGCCGAATATTCGGTATTCGGTATTCGGCCAAATCACTATTCGTGGCATCTCTAGTAACTACCCCTTCCTTTACGCCCCTCTAACGCCTCCCCCCCCCCACTCCACAAATATATATGATATATAGAGTTGCATCGTTTGTCCGGTAGATGGCACTGACACTTTCCGACAAGCTCGCTAGATGTCGCCCAATAGCTGACGCTTATTATGCAAAGTGTTTGTAGTTGTGGCCGCTACCGCAGTACGGCAGCACTGGCGCTGCTACCTAATTTAAATATTTATACGTTTTCAGTTGTTTGACGGTTTATGATCATTGTTGATAATAAGAGAGAGACGTATGGCTTAACGTGGATGTTTGTATTTGTTGTTCTTTTTTAGTACGTGACGTATTGTATGTAATAAAAGATAGGAGATTGTTTTACGCTTGAGATACTATGTTTTTCTTTGTTTTTTTTTTTTTTATTTATTTGTGGATGTCTATTTCGTGAAATTTCTTGACGTGATTTTAAATCATTTTTATTTGAAATATGCCGTGGTATAATTTTTTTACGTTTATTCTATTTTGAAATAAAATTGATCAGGGGTTATTTTATAAAGAACCCCGCAGAATCCTTATGGGAAAGGGGGTTCGGTCAAACTGTTTGAAACTTTGGATACTGATAGTCCTTGATGAGTAGATTAAAAGTGTCAATGGGCGCTTAGTCCTAAAAACTCAAACTTTTAAGATATAGCCCTCTAAAGTTGTGGATCATGCTCGCCTTTAATTTACAATAAAAAAATTTGTAGAACCTTAATTTTCGCACAACTATTTGTATGTGTTTCCAAAGTCCAAATACTTATATAATCGATTGTCTCCATAAAAAAGTAAACTTTTAAATTCTTTAGCCAATGGCAGTACTTAAATCTTATTATTACGTTTTTTTTTTACTATAAAACAATTAGATTTGTTTATAATTAAAAAAACGTAACAATAAGATTTAAGTGTTGTCATTTCTCAATGAATTGAAAAGTTGACTTTTTTATGGTGGCAATCGATTATAGATGTCTTTGGGAACACATACAAAAAGTTGTTCGAAAATTAAGGTTCTACAAATTTTTTTATTGTAAATTAAAGACAATCATGATCCCCAACTTCAGAGGGCTATATCTTAAGAGTTTGAGTTTTTGGGACATAGTGCCCATTGACACTTTTGATCTACTCATCAAGGACTATCAGAATCCAAAGTTTCAAAGAGTACGACCGAAACCCCTGGATAAGGATTCTGCGGGGTCCTTTTATAAGCTCTTTTTTTACTTTTATACATTTTTTTTTAATTTTTTATTACAACTACAAATCGAACTACATACATACAAAATTTTTAGTATGGGTAAAATTCATCTTTCTTGATTAAAAAATAGATTTTGGAGACCCCCCCCCCCTATCCCCCGTGATAAATTTTATATGAATTAATCTACAAGATACACCCAACCAACTAACCAAATTTCATTAAAATCGGTGCAGTTGTTCATGAGTTATGCATGTTACAAAAATCCAAAAAAACAGACAGACAGACAGACCCACATATTATACAATTTTGTTTCTTCTTCAAAATCAAGTAGTATATCTAAAATGACCATTTTGTATACTTAGTAAAAAAATCTCGAATTATTTTGTTAGATATCTTGGAAAGGTTTAAGTTTTTCAAAAAAAGTTTTCAATGAAAGATACGTGTTTTTTCACGTAAAATAAAATTACTTGATAAAAACTTTAGGTTCATATTTAAAAAAATGAAGTTGACCTTCATATCACCTTGAAAACAGCACCTAAAAAAATGTCATCTGAGTACGTCTATGTCCCCCTCCAAACCGTGCAACTTTTATCTGAAAAGTTTTTTGATAACATTTCACCATAAAAAGTTATTAGAGATGTGAACTTAAAATGGGACTCTCCAAACAGTTTATTTATATTTCGAAACAGTTTTGAGACCACTGTCTTAAAGCAAAATTATAATAGGTAATAGAACCTTACACCACAGTATCCAATTTATAATGAAGCCATTCATGGCTGTATAAATAGTCATTGTTAAGCCATAAAATATAAACACACATGAGTATATTCAAATTTCCCGCCATTTGAAGTATTTCACACCAGGAATCGCTAGATGGCGTTGAGTTGCATGTACCTGACAGCAGAGCTAGAGGGTTTTAATTAGTTCATTTTATGTTAGAGCCTTGTTTCAATGGCGTCGTAGAAAAGCGTTGTTATAATATGTTACATAACCTTTTTAGTGTACAGTAGCGTATTAAATTTAAGGGAAAAGGGGGGGGGGGCTAAAAGGTTTGTTCAGTTAGACTGTTAGATGTTAGATGAAGGTTCAAGTAGTTTTAGTTGTTTTTATTTTTCATTTGGTCGTCTTATTGTTGTACTAATTTGACGCCATCTTGTTAAATGGCGTCTTGATTCAGTTTTTTGGCGATATCTCGTTAACCGTACATTTTATAGCAAAATTATACATAACTAATATTGAAGATAAATGTATTTTATATGAAATAGTATCAGGGTTTTTTTTCGTACGATGGATGGTTTAGAAGTTTCAGGGGTGTGAATACGAAAAAATTTTTTGCAGTTTTTATTATTATTGATTTTCGTGATTATGTCCTTTCTCAGGATGTAAGCTATCTTCCTGCAAAATTTCATCAAGATCGGTTCAGTGGTTTTTCCGTAAAAAAGGCAAAAAATATACAGAATTTTAATATTAGTTAAATGATTCAAAAATAGTTATAAATTTTTTTTTAATATATTGTGCTTCCATCTTATTTAAACAGTTTAAAAAAACTATTCTATGATGATCTTACGACTCTCCTATTTCCAAAAAAAACTTATTTCTGCAGAAAATAAAGGTTTAATCGCAAAAAATACTGTTTTAAAACTAATTTTGAATTTGGCGCCAAAACGCTCGCAGGTGACATTTGAGAGTTGTGACGTCACACTCCTTGTATCAACAATAATCAAACATTCAGAGTTAGACAATAATTTAATTATTTTGAGTGTTAAAAATGAATTCCAAAGTATTTAAGTTCTTAAATAAGGTATGTACCTAATATTTTGTCGTTTACTGATGCGTGACGTCATTCGATCTGATTGGTGTTCCATTTAACATGGCGACGGATTGCTGTATTTTAGCATTTTTATTTTAACAAAAATTATATTAATCTCGCTTTTAATTAATACATTTTTTAGAATCTTTTTAACCTATTTCATTATTTAAAATCATAATTTCATGTTACTGGCAAAAAAATTGGACACAGTGAAAAACTATACGGTACGGAGAACTAATACACGAGACTTGACTCGCATTTGACAATTTTTTTATTGAATCAATCGTTTAGTCTTCTTATTGGCATATATCCTTTTTACCCCCCCCCCCCCCCCTTGTATCTAATTGTTACACTTTATTTATTGAATTAGAGAAATACCATTTCAAGTAATTAGAATCGTGTGCATGACTGTTTATGCATTTACTCATTAGCCCGGTTGGGGGGGGGGGGGGATATTATATCGGAAGAATGGGGAAAATGAGAGAACCCTCGATAATTGGTTGAGAACATGTCTATGTTACGTATTATAGGAAATATGGTGCTCCGAAATATCAGAGGTTGAAAAATATATTAATCCTAACGTTTTTTTTTTGTGAATTATGGGTAATCTATTTGGATAAATGGATTCTTTTTATTAAATTATTAAAAGATGTATGGTTTATGTATAAATTTGAATAATGGGGCGAGTTGGGTATAATATTTAACCCATTAATTCTCCCAACGTTGCGTAAAGGGAACATTTATAAAAAATTGTTTTTTTTTTTTTAATAACATGACCTTTATGCTGCTAACATCGTCATATAAACTGTTTTAAACTACTCCACACTAAGTATTAATTTTTGTTTTTCCAACGTTTCGTACACGCAACTTTTTGTTGAAAAAATACAAAAATAAAACATGATTTTTTTTTAACTACATAAACACAATAAACAGTTATTTGAGTACCTATATATTTATTAGTAATAAAATGCAGTTAAAACATCAAATTTATTTTATTTTCTACCCTTGGTAACTAATGAGTTAATGGTTTCAGTTAACCCTTTGTAGCTCAAGATCTTAAAAAAATATGCCTAAATTTAAAAATTTAAATTTATTAGTTTAGGCATATAAAAAAACACGTATTTTTCAGAAATTTAAAAATATTTATTAATAACTATTTATTTGACTTTTTTGGGTGTGACATTACTGTGAGTTAATCGTAAAAAAACACTTATGTGGTATGGCAGGATTTGAAACAATTATTGTAGCATAATGATACACCGCATTGTTTGTGAAACGCCAGTACACTGGGGTAACTTACAACGTATTCTTTTTTCTACCCAAATCGACCAGTAGTCGATCTGGTTCTACCTTACTACCAATAGTTACGTAATAATACGTAAGTTAATAGGTTATGCCTTCATCTATGTATTTGACTTGATACTAAGTTATTGAGTGATATATATGTATGTTACAGTAGTGTTACACATATTACAATATATTTAGTACGTATATTAGCGGGATTATTGAGGTTTGTTACAGAACTGTCACATGGGGCTACAAAGGGTTAAACCCTCTACAAAAAAGGTTCCATACATATTTTTGATAAGATTCATATTTCACTGAATAACGACCGTCTGAAATTATTTAAAATATTGTCCCTTTTCAATTTTGATAATTCAAACGATGTTACTGAAGGGTTAAAATGTAGGAAAACGTTTGGGAATCCCTGATCTGAACTATATTCAGTTCACGCCGCAAGATTTATTTAAACAATAAAAATATCCTTCATCCAATTTAACTTGCCCGGAAAGTTTTAATAGTTTTTGCAATTTTTGAAGATCATCTCTTGTGCTTGCATATAAAAAATAAACTTAAGATATCAAATAGATATCGCCATGAAAGTTTTTCAATTTCCATTCTTCGGAAAATCACATTTTCTATTGATTTATACTACACCATAACACATGTGTAAAATGGATACTCTCTAAAGACCGGAGCACCGGACTTACTGCGGAACATTGACTCCGGTGTAATTTTTCAATTAATTCTTATTCAGATTTTACTTTCTCTTGATATACTTTTATTTATTGTAATATGCATAATGACTAATTAATTTAAAACGGGCAAGTGCGTGTTGGGCACGCACATGATAGGGTTATGTAGTCATTCTCACTACGATTTATAAAAAGTATTTTTCAAAATTTTCGTGACTGAAGGGTTAAAATCAAAAAGTCATTTGACTTTTATTATTGCATTTTAGGAGACCTATCAAATGACACCCCACTCAATGGGGTAAATGAAAAAAATGTGAGTTCACTTTTAAATCTATGAAAAGGGGGTCCAAAATATTTTTGACAATGTTCGTTATAATTTTCAGTGAAAGTACTAATTAAAAGCTACATTCTGTATTTTTTTCAGATTTTTTGAATCGATAGTTTAGAAAATAGAGGGGGGGGGGACGCTCTGACAGCGACATTAAAAAGCAAATATATCGCGACTGAAGAGTTAAAATCAAAAAGTTATTTGACGTTTTTTATTGCATTTTATGAGACCTATTAAATGACACCCCACTAAATAGGGTAAGTGGGGAAAAAAATGTAAGTTCAATTTTCAGTCTATGAAAGGGGGGTCCAAAATATTTTTGATAATGTTCGTTATAATTTTCAGTGAAAGTACTAATTAAAATCTACGTTCTGGAATTTTTTCAGATTTTTTTAATTGATAGTTTAGAAAATAGAGGGGAGGGGACGTTTTTTTAATGACTTTGAAGAGAAAATACATCGTGATCAAAGGGTTAAAATTAAAAATTTCTGTTACATTTTTTGTTGCATTTTAGGAGACCTTTCTAACGACACCCCAATGGTGTAGGTGAAATTTTTTTTTTTAAAACACTTTTCATTTTATGAAAGGGGGTCTAAAAAATTTTTATTTTCAAAAATCTTATCATTTCTATTTTTGGGTCATCAATCTACGACCGTATGCCAAATTTCATCTTTTTATGACAAAATTTTTCAGGACGGACGGACATGGAGAAACTATAAGGGTTCGTAGTTTTCTACGGTACCCTAAAAAAAACTATTCTATAATGATCTTACGTATCTCCTATTTCCAAAAAATACTTATTTCTGCATAAAATAATGGTTTAATCGCAAAAATTTACTAATTTTGAAATTTGACGCAAAAACGCTCGCAGGTGACATTTGAGAGTTGTGACGTCACACTCCTTGTCAACAATAATCAAACATTCAGAGTTACGACAATAATGTTATTATTTTGTGTGTTAAAATTGAATTCCAAAATATATAAGTTAATGTACCTAATAATATTGTAAGAGGAATTGATATTTGTCTAAAATAAAAGTCGTTTACTGATGCGTGACGTCATTCGCTCTGATTGGTGTTCCATTTAACATGGCGACGGATTGCTGTGTTTTAGATTTTTATTTTAACAAGAATTATATTAATCTAGCTTTTAATATAAAAATAAATACATTTTTTAGAATCTTTTTAACCTATTTCATTATTTAAAATCATAATTTCAATGATACATTGTTACTGGCACCTTGCCTATTGAACAATTATTGTACACTCAGCGTTCTATAAGACGATGGCACCGGTAATTCAAAAATTCCACAATACAACGGCTAGAGGAGCCCCCCCCCCCCCCCCCCCAACACCACGTCTAAAAGTTGACAGGTAATAATAAAAATGGCGCTGTTGGTGAACGAGATCCTGGTTTGTTGACTTTTTAGAATTGAACTCTAGACAATTTTTATTCGTTGCTTTAATACTGGATCAAAAATATATAGATTTCTATACAATCATATGCCAATAATTTATTTTTGTTATTTCCTTTTTTAATCGTTTTCAAATTATCAAATTTTAAATAAAATGTACCTTACACATTTTTTTAATACTATTTACTATATTTCAATTTCAACGAAAATTTGTATTGAATTTCATTTTTTTCACATTGAGTCACACCAAAACACAAGTTTTGTGTGTAAAATCTACATAGAAGACTTTAACGTCAATTTGTTAATTTAAATTTCGCACTGAAATATAGCAGTCACAGTGTTGGTATTATGGTGGGGGTTGGGGAAAGACGTTCTATAGAACTGTTAGAACATTGTCTTCTTGTGGATGGTCGTCTTACAGAACGCTGAGTGTAGTATTTTAATCTCTTAATATATTTGTCTCAGTTTAACATTGATTTCACAAAGTTGCAGATAACGAACGGTTTAGAGGGGTAAACGGGTAGGAGGGGAGGGGGGAGGGCGTTATCCCAGGAGTGGTTTGTTGTCGGAATAAGTTTTAATTCAATTTTGCAGCTGCATTTAAATGTTAAATGCAGCACACGGGGACAAATAAAGGCAGACAATTATTTAGAGCATTTACGTGTTATGTAATATACTACCCTGTGATGAAATTTATCACTTGTGCTAATGAGAGCGGGGTAAATGGTCGTTTATAGAAAATTTAATAAGATTAAAGCAGTGGTTATCAAATAGTTGACGCCGTGGCTACTTTAACACTAGAAAGACGGGAAAATCTACCTACCTACAAAGACGGCGACCGGTCATAAATGACTACAAATTTACTAAATATCTTTTTTTATGAAGTAAAGAAATAAAAGTAGATGTAATGTATGTTTAATTTTAATATTTATACACAATTTTTACATGTTACAAGAGCCGCAAAGCGGTTTTTTACAAGTATAAGTATAGCATACTTTATTAGTTTTATTTTTACATTTCTGAATAAGACATTCTCGCCTTTTTCGAATTTCCTGGACTTTTTTCACAAATTACTCACAATAATATCGATACACAATTACAGGCTTATTTGACTGACAATTCATATACGTATTTATTGTTGTACCCTCTCATACAACAATTAAAAATATATTTATCAGATCATAGCCGTCAAAAGACCGTCGCCGTCTTTGTCGGTATATCAACATTTCAAACAATAAAGAAAATAGATGTGAATTATTTTGATACATAGTTTCATTTAACTACTAGTATTAATAAAAGTCACAAAGTCTCATTACGGTAAGTCAAATAGTTTTTGAATTATTCAATATTGAAATTGAAATTACCGTCAAATGACTGCTCCCGTCTTTCTAGTGTTAAAATGTGAATTGTTAATGAATAAACAATTCTGTAATTGAGGGGTTTGCAGCAACAACGAGTTAACTCCATTTTTAGGCCAAACAGAGTTAACAACCGTTTCTTGGGGGAAAAAAATCATTCTTTTGTTTGGTTCAACTAAGAATTACCTACCGTTGATAGTTCTCAAGGTATCCGCTAGAATGAGTTAGCTGCTTCATTTCTGTGGTAAAAATGGAGTTAACTCCAGGAGCTGACTCTTTGTTTTTGGGCTTAGAATTCAGTTAGTACACTCGTTACTGTGTTCTTTCTTGAAATAAACTTATTTTCTTGAAAATTGTTCTTATTCAATGCGTCCTTACTTTAAAAAGAAAATAATTTTCAACTATTTGGGCCAAAAAGGAGTTAACTCCAGATTAAAATTAACTCTAGAATTGCGAATTTGACGAATTTCTCAATGGAATTTGGCCAAAACATGTGGTCGGTGACAAATAATAATTGGACGAAGGCAAAGGCGATTTAAATACATTCTCATTTTTTTAAACAGTTTTTTCTATTTTCCCACAATTTATAAAAACTGGAGTTGACCCCTTGTTGCTGCATACCACTCAATTTACTGTTTACAATATTTTATTAATTTATTTGGGTATTAACCCGGGTAATACCGGGTCTAATGCGTTCGTAATAAATAAAATAAAAAGTAATTTTTTATATACATTTTTACATTTCTCAAATTTAAAGATATTTTTTTCTATAAGAATTTTTTTTAAATCCAGAAACGAAAATATTGAATACACATACAATGACCCTGAACTGTATTTAAATGATTGGAAAATTATAAAGAAAGAAAACCGTTTCATACTTCAAAGTATACAAATATGTATTTTGTAGATTTCTATCAAAGAATGGGTATTTTATAGTCGGATAAAATATATTTTCAAAATAACTTCTTTTCAATAATATATATGTAAATATTTTTACATTGATTGAACCAAATATTCAAAAGACTTTAACATAGCGTATACAGGTTGTTAAAAAAAATGATTACGATTTTTTATTTCAAAAAGTAAAAAAAAAAAACAGATTTAGATGAAGAGGTAATGTTATTTTTTGATTGTTTTAATTTTTTTTTCAACTACAAAATCATTTGAATAAAAATATTATACATATTACGATAAATTAGCTGCTTATAGCACACACAAAAAAAAATTCTATGTGTTAAAAAATGTGATCAATGTAAAAAAATCGTTGATAAATTTCATTTAATAAAAAAATGTATTTTTTAATCGTTTTTTCTTAATTTTAAATCTTGTTCAATGATCTTGTGTGATGAGTTCTGAACTTTTTTTCAGTTCCTCTATCATATTTTTCAAAAAATGTACCGAATTAATTTAAAAAAAAGATGACCTTGATATCTCCGAAGCGCCTCCCCCTGGACAAAAATTATTATCGCTATATGATAACCCCCTTCGTACCATACAATTTTGGTTCCACTAATTTTTCTCTGGGCCTTATAGATTCGAAAATATTTAAGGTGGTAATAGTTACTGCCTCACCCTGTATATGTATGTAGGTACCCCAAGTAATTTCATCAAAAATAATTAAAAATTATCAAATGTGCCTTCACAAATATATTTTCTACATTTATAAGCGAATATATTTGTATAATATGTAACTCAATATACCTATATTATTATATCTAGAGAAAGACAGATACATTTTGATAAATGGAGTATGTCAGTCATTAAATACATTTTTTTAACAAAGCGACAGATATGTTATTTAAGTATATAGAATTCATGTCAATTTAGTTGTCAATCGTTAAAAATACATCAATCATAAAAAAATGAAACAAAAAACATGTTTTAAAAGCAGCACTGATTTTATTAATGGCACGGGGTTGGGGGAGGAGGTACTTTTGTATATTTATCCACATATTTTTTTTATAAATTGATGAGGTGGGATTCTTAACATTTTTTTAAAATTAAATTACGAGGTGGGATTATTGACTTATTTTTTAATAATTGTTAAAATTTAAAAAATATTCCTTTAATTATATATACGAAATTTGAATTCGATATGTATTAACTTATCACTTGAAAACAATTAGCAGTTGTAGGAAAAAACAAATTATTTGTCATTTGTTTTTTTGTTTTTGATAACATTTTAATTAAAAAAAAATTACATATCGATAATATTAACCATTACTTTACCTACGTCTTAATTTAATTATTTGATTATTTATATCAGTGGTTCCCAAACTCTTTTGGCCCACGGACTCTGGGTGAAAAACTACTAAATTTTGACACGCGCAGTTGATTTTAGTACCACTTCGCCAATTTTTATTCGATTACGTTGAAATTTTAACACAATGAAGAAGATAGATAAAGCTACTAATTTAGTGAATAACATTAAAATTGGACAAAATATGTTTGTGTTAATGCGCTTTGAATTTTGAAAATTGACGAATTTTTGCTAAAAAATAGATTTTTTTTCGTTTAAAAAATGATTTTCGAAGAAAATAACTTTATGAATGTATATAATTTAAGGCTTTTTAGTTCAATTAGGACCCATAGCTTCATTCTGAATGATCTTTGGTTGAAGTCATTGATTCAAAAAATATATATACGAATTTGAATGTTTGCATATCGAAAAAAATATGTTTTTGTAATATTGCAAAAACAAGAAACTGATTGAGCAAAATGGTGGTCATTTTTGGATTCAGCGTGTCCAAATTACCCTTAAAAAGTTGTTGTATGCCCTGCAGAAAATGGCTGTCGGCCAGTGTAATTTATTCATTGTTATTTATTTTAATTTCCATATTAATAAAAATGTGCGCGAACTTAAAATCGATTTGGGACCCCCAAATCGATTTTAATTTTCCACGGACCCCCTGAATGATGCCAGGGACCCATTGGGGTCCGTAGGGACCACTTTGGGAACCACTGATTTATATAATTAATTACTAATAAATTTGCCTTATTTAACCGCAATATTTATTTATTTATAATTTGTTTAATTAAAATATCACGTATAAAGAATGTGCTGATGATATTTGTGACAAATCATATGACTAATAAAAAATATTATACATATACAGGGTGTCCAAGATTAGGGTGAAATGCATGGGGATTTACTAAACGGTAAGAGATACAGATGTGGTCAGATTAGATTAATTATTTGTAAGAAAGGGGTGAATATTACTACATCAAAAAACTAACCGTTAGATCTAATTTTACTCGGGGATATAAAATTAAACTATATAATGTACTAACTGACCCGGCCACGCGTTGCTGTGGTTAACCTATACTTTAACGTTTGGAAGTTTGACATAGCGCCGTCTATTGAATACTTACTCAATCCAGTCAACAGATGTCACCATCTGTTAAAATCGTTTGGAGCTAACAGATAAAGACAAATAATTAGCAATAAAATAATATTGCGATCATAAATTGAGATGTAAGCTATCCTATCTTTCAAGTTGGATCAAACTGCACACGGTGTACAAATTTGATTAAAATCGGTTAAGTAGTTTAGGAGTCCATCGCGGACAAACATGTGACACGTAATTTATATATATTAAGATAATGCCGTGGGGTGCGATCCTTTAGGTCCACACAATCAACTTCCCAACATGGTATGACTATCAATACTTGAATACTGATTATTTATTGTTTCCATAATTAATATTACTATGTTATAGTTTGTAAATATTTTTTTATTATGTATATGAAAATTTTTAATAGAATTTGTCAGAAATAAAACTCACCTTCGTATTTATAAATATTAGTTTTCTAATATCCTTATATCAATAATATGTATTAATTATTTATTGTTTCTACAATTAATACTTTGTTATAGTTTGTATTTTTTTTTAATATGTATTTGAAAAATTTTAATGGAATTTGTCAGAAATAAAAATCACCTTTGTATTATGAATATTAGTTTTATAATATCCTAATAATGTCAATAATACTATGGCTAGGCCATAAAATGCACACCCCTTAAACATAAAAAAATGTATTAATTTATAATATCAAATAAATACGATACAATATAATTGGTGAAACTTAAAAGGATATTTAAAAAAAATATTGGAGGTAATTAATATTATATAAATATATAAAATGAAGTTTATCACTCATTAAGATTTTTTAGAAAATCAACAATGAATCTTGATATCAATTGATTATTACCTTTTTTATTTAAATTTAGGATGTATTGTGATAAAACAACAATCATTTTAATTTACAATTTTTATATAAAATATTTTTTTTGTAAAATGTATAAAGTAAATTAATTAATTAATAATAATAATTAAAAAGATAAATACATCCACATATTGCAGCGATAACAGCTGTGTTCACCTGATATCTAGCATTTAAAATGAAACATACATTATCTAAAAAAAGTCAAGTTAGGTTATATATTATATATTTTTGTTTTAAAAATGCAAACTTACCAGATTTTATCTTGATTAAAAAGATTGATTGGCTTTGAATAAAATAATTAAAATACAGCACGTATCGATGTACATGTATTTATATATTAATTAACACAATATAATAATTATAATACATGTAATTTGCAATGACACATGAAGAAATAGCGACACTAGCGCCTAACGTATGTTTCTTGAACTTCTCCTAGCTATACTCTATTTGTAAAAATAATTCTTGTCAAAATATGAATTTTTGTTTAAATAAACTGTAAATTTCGTTACTTTTAGTTATTCAATTTTGTTGAGTTTTAATAGGGTTCTATTCTGATAATAGATGAAGTGAATTCAAAAGGATTTGTGCAAATTTATTTAGAATTGTAACCTGCAGTTCGGCGTTTTTATCAAAAAAGGGGGTTAAATCAACAAATTGAACTTTATTTATATTTTTATAACAGAAAATTAAAACCAATCGATATTAAACTAAGTATAAATGGGGACTGTAATGTTTTCTATCAGAAAATGTAAAAATGTAAGTGGGATACAGAAGAAATTTAAGATATAATGCTCATTTTATCAATTTATATACGAAAAAAAATTTTAGCACGATAATAGAACACACTTCCAAGCAGGGCCTGCTTGGGTGTGCAATATAATACACATTTTTAGAAAAACTAATCTGACAATTTGAATTGCGTTTGTTTCCAAGGCAACATGAATTAGTAGACGTATTTATTAGTATTTGAAATTCAAATTTTGATGGTGGTTTTCATCCCATTAATGGCTGTTTGGACCCAATTATTTGTATTGTATAATATTTATTCTGTTTCGACTAAAAAACTTGATTTTTTAAAGAAAACATTTATTTAATATTAATATTCTATTGTTCGAAACAAATTATGCGTTTAAAAATGTTCCCTAGCTGATGATATAGAGGGGGGGGGGCTTTCTCTTATACACAAAATTAGCATTCACCTTCAAAACAAACTGTTACCCAACAAAACAGATGAGCTGATTATGCTAATGGTTGATTACAAGCAAAAGTAACAGAAACATACATATACCTACACAGTGTTGCCAACTTGTAAACTCCAGAACCGGCCTTACGGTTGTTGTTCACTGAAAATCGTGGCATCTAACGGAATTTAGCATGAACTACAGGGTTTTGCTATGTCGGTAATAAAGAACAAATAGATCTGGCAACAATTTACAATATTAGACAAGAATAGAAGATTTATTTTTTACAATATTATAATTATTACTATTGCTGACAATGGTAATAATTATAATAACAATAGTAACTATTATTATTATAAATAAAAACATTAAATGTAATCAATAATCACTTGCTATTTACAACGCGCGTCAGTTGTCAATACCACGTTTTTATATTTCAAAGAGCGCGCCGAATGCGGTGTTGCCATATCGTATATTTACGTCATGTGTTCGGGATTTTATCAAAGTTAAAAATTAATAATTATTTAAGGAGATGGTAAATCATTCTAAAATTTTATATACACATTCCTTAATTACCAATCTATAACATATCCGTTTTTGGTTAAAATCTGACGTTTAGTTTTAATACACGAATTAAATGAATATCGAATTCTAAGTGGATCCCTATGCTTGCAATGTATAAGAGGCCAATTAATTAATAATTAATAAACGAAATGGTAAACTGACCTGATTTTTTTTTTACAAATGCGAACAAGCTTACTTAACACAATATTAAAATTTTTAAATGTCAAAAATGTATAATTGAATATAAATTACAAAAAATTACTTTATTTATTCTTGTTTTCGTCATTTTGATATTTTATCAACATATACCATCAAAGAAGTATACATTCGACATTGCAAAATCATTAAAAACTGTCAGAATCACAGAACGTATTGCCAACTTAAGAATAGTAAATATGACGTTTCTCGAGAAGACCAAATTGTCTGAAACAGCTTCTTTATGATTTTGCAATGTCGAATTTGTACTTCTTTGATGGTATGTGTTGATAAAATATCAAAAATACGCAAACAATAATAAATAAAGTAATCTTTTTGTAATTTATATTGAATTATACATTTTTGACATTTGAATATCTGTTCGTGGTGACGTCAATTCCCGCACTAACGCTGATTGGTCAAGGAACTCACCAAGCTACGTTGTGTTATCATAGAGTAAGCAATAGTCTTACAAAATTGAACACTCTCTTTAAACAGACAAAGCGAATATAATGAGCCACTACCTGTCTCTTTTCTATAGGTATGTAATGACTGCAAACAAACCTGTCACGTGACCAATTAGAATTCTATAGAAAGAGACAGGTATTGGTTACATATTTTTACTTTACAGTTGCTCAGTCCATCTAATATTAGTCTATGGCAGGGTAGGCGAACCTTTATGCATCAACGTGCCATTTTTTTAAAGAATGTTTAATGGGGTCATTGACGTGCCATCAAATAATTTTGACTTTCTGATTATTTGGACAATAATAATAATAAATACTATCAAAACTCTTTATTAAATAAAGTAAACAAAAAAGGTACATTTTGGAATGTTTTTATTATACGCATAAATTAAATTACTGTAAAATTAGTGTGACTTCTGTTGCTGCAGGTTAGATGACAAATAATTTATGTTAGGGTTGTAAGATGTTACTTTTAGCAAAATGCATGCTGAACTGGATTCATCTGTCAAACGGTTTCTAACCGAGTTTTTAATGTTATTCATCTCTGAAAATAATGACTCGCAGGCATAGGTAGATGAAAACATTGTTAAAATAGCATGAGCCAGCTTCTTCAAACAGTTAAATGTGTCTGGGGTAACGCATTCCATGTTTCCAGAATTTTGTTATTAGCATTTTTACTTAAATTACTTGTCAATCTTTCAGTTTCAATTAATTCCAACTCTTTCCTTGTTTCAATAAATTTTTGAATCCATACTGAACTAGATTTGAAATCAATCAGCTGCATTTCAAATTCTTCAATTTCCAACCAATCGAATTGAGAGAAATTCAGTTTATGAAATGACGTCACATCTGGTATTTCCGACAATTCTTTGAACTGAGAAAATCTCACATGTTTTTTTACACATGTTTTATGATCGGCGACGTGCCCAAAATATTGTGTCGCGTGCCATTGGTTCGCCTACCCTGGTCTATGGTTTCAATAACAAAATGTCGATATCAACGCGCTTGCGCAAAATCTGTCAAAGTCATCACAAAACTTCAACAGAACTGTCATATAAGTTTGGTATCTCATTTGAGAGTGTTAGCGAGCTTGCAAATTTGCTAGCTCGTAATACCGGGCATGAGAGTTGCCATACGGTTAACTTAAGGTAGTTGGTCCGTAAACATGTTTTCGTCAGATTTTGTTTAAATTGCACAGGAATATTCCCTAGATTAATATCTGAAAAATAGCCCATTTTTATTAAAATTGACCATCTCAAAGTCATGAAAAACGATCTCAAAGTTTATATTTTTAACACAGCTTATATGGACTAACCGTACACCAACGTAACGTTTTATTAGATAAAATATAAACGTAGCGTCAGTTTTTCATAAAAAAACTGACATGTTATATATTTATATGAAAGAAAACAGTATACAAAAAATTGGAATTATTGACCATCCCGTTATTAAGATTTAACCAGATTTAACTACCAAACCATCACATAAATTACAGTATTGTTGACAATGTGGCAACAACGTATTCATTTGATTATAGTAAAAAATACACGAAATAATGAAATAATTTTTTACAAAATATGATAAGTGGATTGAAGGGAATTATAATCGATTTCATTAATTATTAATATATTCTGTGGTAGTTTAGATGATAAAATATAATCATTTGACAAGTAGTTAATAGTAGATAATGTTGCCATGATCATTTCTCTAAATTAAAAATATGTACTCATGGCCTAATGTGATCACATTATGATGGACCAACTACCTTAAACTCTGGATGAGTCCAAGTTCGACTCCCCCCCCCCCCTGTTGGGAAACACTGCTCTAACCTTTATATCTGTTAAAATATTCTCCTAATTTTGTAAGAAATTTGTTAAAATATTACTATCTCTTTTTTTTTCAAAGTTTAGAATTATTTTTCTATAGATTCAGCCACCTTAAATTCGGTCCTGAAATCTATCTGAATGTTTACCCAACACCGTCCGTTACGTACCCCCCCCTCTCTCTCTACCCCCCCCCCCTCTGTCAAACCCCAAGAGAGCACCACTTCTCCGAATTAGAACATTCGAAGTGTAGTAACTTTTAGCACAATTACATACAACCGAGTCGAAGTAGGAAATTGAAGCGATGCTTAAGTTCTCTCTCTGCTGTTTTCAATTTTATAATACTGGGGGGGGGTCACTACCCCTCCCTCCACCCTCCACTAATCCCCCCCCCCCCATTTAATTGAATAATGCAATTTGTTTTACAGGTGTTTGTGTTGTAACTTTTTATTGCATTTATTTATTATTTTATTCAAACTAACGGGGTCTGTAATTGCACGTTTGGGGAGTTTTAATAAAATTTAAAAGTATCCAGGAGTAAGATATGTTTTTAAATTTGATTATTTATAATATACCAGTAGATTCCCGTGGCTTCATTTCCCCATTTAAATAAATATATTATGTTCTACTTATGTTATTATCTTTAAGTTGATATTTTTATAAAAATTTTGAAATTTGAACTGCAAAATTAAGTTAAAATTATGTTTATTTCATAGAAAATGATGTGAAAAGATGAACTTCACTAGAAATATACATTGTTATGGGTTAGTTTTGATTAAAAGTCTTATTTTTTTGTATTTCAATATGACATATTGAAGTTTGATGAGTGAAATATGACTCAAAAATTTTGAATTTTAGATTTCGTTAAAAGTATGTTTATTATATAGAAAATGATGTGAAAAGTTGAAATTTTCAAACCGCAGGTCTGTATCTTTAACCGTTCTCGAGATATGGCTTCTCAAAGTTTTAGATTTTTGAAAATTTTGGAGAAAAATGGCTGTAACTTTTGAATGTGTGGTCGGATTTGATTTTTGTTGACAGATTTGGAATCAGCGTGTTAAAATCTATATAATGACATGTATAACACTTCAAAACTCGACAAAAAAAATTTTGCGAAAAATTGAAAAAATTCAAAGGGGTATACCTTAAAAAAATGTCGATTTTTCGCAAAAATTTTTTTGTCGAATTTTCAAGTGTTATACATGTCATTATATAGATTTTAACACGCTGATTCTAAATTCGTCAACAAAAATCAAATCCGACCACACGTTCAAAAGTTACAGCCATTTTTCTCCAAATTTTTCAAAAATCTAAAACTTTGAGAGGCCATATCTCGAAAACGGTTAAAGATACAGACCTGCGGTTTGAAAATTTCAATTTTTCACATCATTTTCTATAAAATAAACATACTTTTTACGAAATCTAAAATTCAAAAATTTTCAGTCATTTTTCATGCATCAATCTTCAATTTACCTTAGAAATATTAACTCAACACACTCAAAAATAAAAAATAGAATCTCAATTGACTATATAATCAACAGTTTTAACATTTTTTATGCAATTTGTGATTTAAAACATTAAACTAAAGTTAAAAATTAACAAAAAGTAACATTAATGATATTTACTTTAAATATTGCACATTACATACATGTATTAGAGTTTGATCAGAGATACAATGTACATATCTACATTCTATGCATGTAAATATGTATTTACTGACGTAGAAAGTCTGTAATTTTACTAATCAACAATCAACATACGTAGGAGAGAGGAGAAAGCCGGGAGAGGTATTGCTTGTGCGTAGATATTGGAAACATTACACTGCGCGTCGTTCTAACCGGACAATAGGTCGCTTAAACCGGAGTCGTACTATACGGATATGTTTTTATAGTACGTCTATATTGAGGTTACATTTTCATCAGTCGTTATAAACGGATTCTACTGTAGATGATTTTAAAATCAAAATAAATAACTTATTTTGTTGTTTATTTTCCAGTATCAAAATTCATAGTTCCTAAATAAAATGGCGCTTTTGTTGTAGATCGTAAGGAAGTAATTATAATAAATCATTAAGGTCGTTTTTCATTTCTTTATCAACAAGTAGCCGATAGGAACTTTGCTAACGGGAAATATATTAATACAATATAATATATATGTATAAATATGGTGGCATAAATTATCATAATTATCTTAAGTATTAAAACAACATTGTTATAATTATTCTGTAATTTATAGCGATAATATTAACCCATATCTGCCACGATTAACACTGTATTACTGTATTACATATGCAGTTACTTGTATGTACAGTATTGTACAGTACTACCTCTTTAAACGCGGTTAAATCGTTCTAAATAGCGCATTTAACTAAAGCAAAATTTTACTCGTTATGTGACAATTTAAAATTTTAATTTATTTATTGCCGCGCAACCCACTTGATGGACACAACTCAAAAAATACTCTTGCCAATCGATTCGTGAATCAATTCCGAGTCCAACGAGGTACATGAAGCCATATATGAAAATTTTTTAGGAGGGGGGGTCATGATCGATATTTTTTTTAAATGGGTTAAACTAGAATCACATACCTACCTTTTAGCGAAAACCCGATGTCTCTAGGTGGTCAGGGGGCCGAGATATCGCTGTCGAAGACAGACAGCGGCCATTTTGAATTTAATGTCACTTTCTAAAATTTACTTCCATGTTCGAAGAAATGGAAGTATTAATTAATGAGCAGTAATTCTTCAGAGTGCAGCCCTGCGAATAAAATGGTGACAAATCCAACCGTCAGGGCCCAAAGGGTTAAAATGAACGATAATATTATGTATACTCGTAAAATACGATGAAATTTGTCAAGCGCAAAAAGAGGGCAAATCAATATACAATATTCCTAATAATGTGGGCCTATTCGCAATATTACAGTGTGTCACCGTGGGTAGATTTCTAAGGTGGGGAAAAAGGGGGAGTTGATGTATTCTAGAGGAATTTCAATTATGTGGCTTTGAGTTCTAATCTCCGTGTTTGTCACTGGATCGCTACACAAATTCATACTAAATGAATATATTATATAATCTGGCATTAATATTAAACCATATATAATTTCATCCCCTGTAAGATCCTGATAGACTTGTATGTGAAGTTAGCATCTCAAAAATAAACTTCAGTTCTGCTAGCATCCAGCATAGTTCTATAGTTCCTGATAAGTTTTAACAATAGTTCAGTTGATTTTCTCATAAAAAAAATGAGATACTAACTTCGCGTAACGTATTAAAGCATCTCAGCGGAATTCAAAAATAAACTTCAGTTCTGCTAGCATCCAGCATAGTTTTATAGTTCCTGATAAGTTTTAACAATAGTTCAGTTGATTTTCCCATAAAAAAAATTGTTTGAAAAAATGAGATGCTAACTTCGCCTAACGTATTATAGCATCTCAGTGGAATTAAAAAATAAACTTCAGTTCTGCTAGCATCCAGCATAGTTCTATAGTTCCTGATAAGTTTTAACAATAGTTCAGTTGATTTTCCCATAAAAAAAATTGTTTGAAAAAATGAGATACTAACTTCGCCTAACGTATTATAGCATCTCAGCGGAATTCAAAAATAAACTTCAGTTCTGCTAGCATCCAGCATAGTTCTATAGTTCCTGATAAGTTTTAACAATAGTTCAGTTGATTTTCCCATTAAAAAAAATGTTTTGAAAAAATGAGATGCTAACTTCGCCTAACGTATTATAGCATCTCAGTGGAATTAAAAAATAAACTTCAGTTCTGCTAGCATCCAGCATAGTTCTATAGTTCCTGATAAGTTTTGACAATAGTTCAGTTGATTTTCCCATAAAAAAAATTGTTTGAAAAAATGAGATGCTAACTTCGCCTAACGTATTATAGCATCTCAGCGGAATTCAAAAATAAACTTCAGTTCTGCTAGCATCCAGCATAGTTCTATAGTTCCTGATAAGTTTTAACAATAGTTCAGTTGATTTTCCCATAAAAAAAATGTTTTGAAAAAATGAGATGCTAACTTCGCGTAACGTATTATATCGGAATTCAAAAATAAACTTCAGTTCTGCTAGCATCCAGCATAGTTCTACAGTTCCTGATAAGTTTTAACAATAGTTCAGTTGATTTTCCCATAAAAAAAATGTTTTGAAAAAATGAGATGCTAACTTCGCGTAACGTATTATATCGGAATTCAAAAATAAACTTCAGTTCTGCTAGCATCCAGCATAGTTCTATAGTTCCTGATAAGTTTTAACAATAGTTCAGTTGATTTTCCCATAAAAAAAATTGTTTGAAAAAATGAGATGCTAACTTCGCGTAACGTATTATAGCATCTCAGCGGAATTCAAAAATAAACTTCAGTTCTGCTAGCATCCAGCATAGGTCTATAGTTCCTGATAAGTTTTAACAATAGTTCAGTTGATTTTCCCATAAAAAAATAGTTTGAAAAAATGAGATGCTAACTTCACGTAACGTATTATAGCATCTCAGCGGAATTCAAAAATAAACTTCAGTTCTGCTAGCATCCAGCATAGTTCTATAGTTCCTGATAAGTTTTAACAATAGTTCAGTTGATTTTCCCATAAAAAATGTTTTGAAAAAATGAGATGCTAACTTCGCTTAACGTATTATATCGGAATTCAAAAATAAACTTCAGTTCTGCTAGCATCCAGCATAGTTCTATAGTTCCTGATAAGTTTTAACAATAGTTCAGTTGATTTTCCCATAAAAAAATGTTTTGAAAAAATGAGATGCTAACTTCGTCTAACGTATTATATCGGAATTCAAAAATAAACTTCAGTTCTGCTAGCATCCAGCATAGTTTTATAGTTCCTGATAAGTTTTAACAATAGTTCAGTTGATTTTCCCATAAAAAAAATTGTTTGAAAAAATGAGATGTTAACTTCGCGTAACGTATTATATCGGAATTCAAAAATAAACTTCAGTTCTGCTAGCATCCAGCATAGTTTTATAGTTCCTGATAAGTTTTAACAATAGTTCAGTTGATTTTCTCATAAAAAAAATGTTTTGAAAAAATGAGATGCTAACTTCGCGTAACGTATTATATCGGAATTCAAAAATAAACTTCAGTTCTGCTAGCATCCAGCATAGTTCTATAGTTCCTGATAAGTTTTAACAATAGTTCAGTTGATTTTCCCATAAAAAAATGTTTTGAAAAAATGAGATGCTAACTTCGTCTAACGTATTATATCGGAATTCAAAAATAAACTTCAGTTCTGCTAGCATCCAGCATAGTTCTATAGTTCCTGATAAGTTTTAACACTAGTTCAGTTGATTTTCCCATAAAAAAATGTTTTGAAAAAATGAGATGCTAACTTCGCGTAACGTATTATATCGGAATTTAAAAAATAAACTTCAGTTCTGCTAGCATCCAGCATAGTTCTATAGTTCCTGATAAGTTTTAACAATAGTTCAGTTGATTTTCTCATAAAAAAAATGTTTTGAAAAAATGAGATGCTAACTTCGCGTAACGTATTATATCGGAATTCAAAAATAAACTTCAGTTCTGCTAGCATCCAGCATAGTTCTATAGTTCCTGATAAGTTTTAACAATAGTTCAGTTGATTTTCCCATAAAAAAAATTGTTTGAAAAAATGAGATGCTAACTTCGCGTAACGTATTATAGCATCTCAGCGGAATTCAAAAATAAACTTCAGTTCTGCTAGCATCCAGCATAGGTCTATAGTTCCTGATAAGTTTTAACAATAGTTCAGTTGATTTTCCCATAAAAAAATAGTTTGAAAAAATGAGATGCTAACTTCACGTAACGTATTATAGCATCTCAGCGGAATTCAAAAATAAACTTCAGTTCTGCTAGCATCCAGCATAGTTCTATAGTTCCTGATAAGTTTTAACACTAGTTCAGTTGATTTTCCCATAAAAAAATGTTTTGAAAAAATGAGATGCTAACTTCGTCTAACGTATTATATCGGAATTCAAAAATAAACTTCAGTTCTGCTAGCATCCAGCATAGTTCTATAGTTCCTGATAAGTTTTAACACTAGTTCAGTTGATTTTCCCATAAAAAAATGTTTTGAAAAAATGAGATGCTAACTTCGTCTAACGTATTATATCGGAATTCAAAAATAAACTTCAGTTCTGCTAGCATCCAGCATAGTTCTATAGTTCCTGATAAGTTTTAACAATAGTTCAGTTGATTTTCCCATAAAAAATGTTTTGAAAAAATGAAATGCTAACTTCGCGTAACATCTCATAGCATATCAGCGGAATTCAACGATTTAATTTCGAAATAGTATAATTACTGAGAGTTCCACAGTTTGTATGCACTATTGATAATAGTTCTACAGAAAAAACTTACAAAAAACAATTAATGTTCATCTCATATCCGTGAAGCATGAGATGCTGACTGTTTAGATCTTTTTCCGAAGAGTTCTCAAGTATTTTCGATGAGTTCTAGGTGTTTCAAACATAGTTCTGATAGACTTATTATTTATATCTTAACGGATATTACGACTCCGTTTATAACGGCTATAATCATTTTAGCGACGAAAATGCAAATTCAATATAAACGTACCATGAAAACATATCCGTATAATACGACTCCGGTTTAAGCGACCTATAAATTGTCCGGTTAGAACGACGCGCAGTGTAATGTTGCCAATATCTACGCATAAATTAACTTTAACCAATAAAGAAGTCGCGACTTATAATACCTATAGGAAATAGGGTTGATTACTCCCCTGAAATCAATATTAATAGATAAAAAAAAGACACGACTTATAATAGGAAGCCAAGACATGCCAATAATTAAAAATACTATGGCTAGGCCATAAAATGCACACCCCTTAAACATAAAAAAATGTATTAACTTATAATATCAAATAAATACGGCACAGGTACAATATAATTGGTGAAACTTAAAAGGATGTTTGAAAAAAATATTTTATATAACATATTTTTTTTGTAAAATGTATAAAGTAAATAAATTAATTAATATCTAATAATAATTAAAAAGATAAATACATCCACATATTGCAGCGATAACAGCTGTGTTCACCTGATGTCTAGCATTTAAAATGAAACAACAATGTAACGTTTATAGGTTATATGACGTATATTATATATTTGTTTTAAAAATGCAAACTTACCAGATTTTATCTTGATTAAAAAGATTGATTGGCTTTGAATAAAAATACAGCACGTATCGATGTACATGTATTTATATATTAATTAACACAATATAATAATTATGGAATTTGAAGTGACATATGAAGAAATAGCGCCTACTACTATTAATAAATTATAAATAGCAACTACTCTATTTGTAAAAAAAATTCTTGTCAAAATATGAATTTTTGTTTAAATAAACTGCAAATTTCGTTACTTCTAGTTATCCAATTTTGTTGAGTTTTAATAGGGTTCTATTCTGATAATAGATGAAGTGAATTCAAAAGGATTGGTGCAAATTTATTTCGAAATGTAGCCTACAGTTCGGCGTTTTTATCAAAAAAGCGGGTTAAATCGACAAATTGAACTTTATTTATATTTTTATAACAGAAAATTAAAACCGATCGATATTAAACTAAGTAAAAATGAAGACTGTAATGTTTTCTATCAGAAAATGTAAAAATTTAAGTGGGTTACTGAAGAAATTTAAGATATAATACTCATTTTATCAATTTATATACGAAAAAATTTTTTAGGACGAGAGTAGAACACACTTCCAAGCAGAGCCTGCTTGGGGTGTGCAATATTACTTAAATGAGGTATTAATTTTGTTATAGTATCTATGGATTTACTAGGAAATTTAGAACAGTGATACTTGACTACAGTATTGTAACACAGTTGGTGCAGACTGTGACTGTACATGGTATAATTATCATAATATCACCACTGTTTTAACACCCTTGTTTGTGTTTACATACAACACGTGTGTCAAACTTGTCAAAGTCTTCATGAAACTCTAAGATAACTGTCTTATAAGTTTGATACCTCATTTGAGTGTTCTAGCTAGCAAATTTGCTAGTCCCTTTATGTTACCGGACATTAGAGTTTCATGAAGACTTTGACAAGTTTCACGCACGTGTTGTATGTAAACACTAACAAGGGTGTTAAAACAGTGGTGATATTATGATGATTATCTTATATAGTCAGAGTCTGCACCAACTGTCCTTTTAAGACATTATATGAAAAATTATTTTCAAATAAAAATTGCAGACGAAAAATAAAAATATGTTACAATGGACAGCGTTTTTCCCTTACGGTCTATTTGTTATATGCACTCGCATTAGATGGCAGCACTTGTATGTTACGTTTCTAAATATCACCGCTAGATGGCGACCGAGTCTCATTGAATGTAGTATTTGAACGCTATGACAAAGCGCAATGCAAGCGTTTTTTTTTAAATGCTGCGATTTCAAAAGTGTTTCTGTTTGAATTTCAGAACACGAAGAATT
The DNA here is from genome assembly GCA_949319165.1 of Sialis lutaria. Classification (NCBI taxonomy): domain Eukaryota; kingdom Metazoa; phylum Arthropoda; class Insecta; order Megaloptera; family Sialidae; genus Sialis; species Sialis lutaria. The sequence goes on from OX439234.1 coordinate 37,017,297, forward strand.
ATTTTTATGATTATATGCATGTGGGGGAGGGGGGAGGGAGGGGTAGTTACTGTTGATATTTGTTTAAAAGAGGTTTTCGTAATGGAATGGATATTATAATGATCATGACGTTTAAAATCTAAAGAAAGCAATTAAATCTCACATGCCCAAATGCAGTCGAAATTTTTCTTATATTTTATTTTATATTATACTAGCTGACCCGGCCACGCGTTGCTGTGGTTAACCTTTACTTTAATTGTAGGTTATATGAAACGTTTGGAAGTTTGACATAGCGCCATCTATTGAATACTTACTCAATCCAGTCAACAGATGTCACCATCTGTTAGAATCGTTTGGAGCTAACAGATAAAGACAAATAATTTGCAATAAAATAATATTGCGATCATAAATTGAGATGTAAGCTAGAGCTTGGCGCGTGAGTAATTTTTGCTCACGATCACGAACGCTCACGAGCAAAAATTTTTTAGTCACGCCCGCTCACTCACGGTCTCAGAAATAAAAATCACGATCACGCACGATCACGAATTGTATTTTCTTACTCACGCCCGATCACGCACGGCGGGTCACGATCGTGACACGATTTAATAATATGAAATAAATAAAATTTTTAATTAATTTTTTTTCGTGTAATATAATATGTGTACAAAGTGTACATGTACTTTATATTTGTATTATTTCTTTTAAACTACATTTTTAGTGCAAATATTAACAAAAAAATGGATAAAATGGAAATAAAACATAGTATGTAATAGTAACAACCAATACATTTTGAAATCTGGGGGATTATTAACGTGTCGACAGAGGGATTTTAAATTTATTTCAAGTTGGCAACGCTGACTATTGAATTTTACAGTGCTTCTTCTTTGAAATTCTTATTGTAGTCAATTGTAGCATTTCGTATTAACAATTAAATATGTGAAACGAATCCAAACGTATCATTCTCAAAATATGCATAGTCACAACTCACGGACTCACGCACGGTCACGCACGATTGTTTTATAGTTACTCACGATCACGCACGCTCACGATCCAATATTTGAAAATCGCTCACGCTCACGCGGGTCACGGCCGTGACCCGGCGTGACCCGAAGAATTCACGGCCCGCGCCCAGCTCTAATGTAAGCTATCCTATCTTTCAAGTTGGATCAAACTGCACACGGTGTACAAATTTGATTAAAATCGGTTAAGTAGTTTAGGAGTCCATCGCGGACAAACATGTGACACGTAATTTATATATATTAAGATAAGATTAATTTTTAACTTCATATTGATAAATTAAAAAACGCCCTTCTATTCAGAAAACACATAATAAATATAAAACGAATAATATACATATAATGTAATAAATATTATATTCAGTCCGCGTTACCTCAACTACGAATTGTCAACAAAACCGTGAAATTATTCAACCAAGTCCCGGGTCCGTATGGCTGACATATTGACACCGTGAATACCCCCCCCCTATTCGAACACACACACACACACACACACACATAAATACGAAATATCGTCAGTTCCATTTTCAGGCTCATAACGGCGCCGAATTGGAACAATATGTTCCAACTAAACGCATTAGCTTCCACGCGTTTTCCGGTATAATGTGTGTACATATATACATATATATGTATATACAACAAGGTATGTTTCACACGGGCTAGAAGAAAAAAAAACAATTTTGTTTTATGTCAAATATTTGCATTAAGTGCGTGTTGGGCACGCACATGATACGGTTTCGTGACTGAAGGGTTAAAATCGAAAAGTCATTTGACTTTTATTATTGCATTTTATGTAGAATTTTACTTTAAAAAAATAATCAATGGTAGTACTTACGAAGAATTTTCGAAATCATATTCATATAAATTTAAAAAAAAATGGGACACCAATTCTGAATCATTCTGTATAAGCTCGAATCAAGAAAGCCTATTTATACATGAAAACGATTACTTATACGAAAAAAAATATTCGATCTTTTTTAAGGTAGTTGGTCCATCATAATGTGATCACATTAGGCCATGAGTACATATTTTTAATTTAGAGAAATGATCATGGCAACGCTGTACATTATTTACTATTAACTACTTGTCAAATGATTATATTTTATCATCTAAACTACCACAGAATATATTAATAATTAATGAAATCGATTATATTTCCCTTCAATCCACTTATCATATTTTGTAAAAAATTATTTCATTATTTCGTGTATTTTTTACTATAATCAAATGAATACGTTGTTGCCACATTGTCAACAATACTGTAATTTATGTGATGGTTTGGTAGTTAAATCTGGTTAAATCTTAATAACGGGATGGTCAATAATTCCAATTTTTTGTATACTGTTTTCTTTCATATAAATATACAACATGTCAGTTTTTTATGAAAATCTGACGCTACGTTTAAATTTTATCTAATAAAACGTTACGTTAGTGTACGGTTAGTCCATATAAACTGTGTTAAAAATATAAACTTTGAGATCGTTTTTCATGACTTTGAGATGGTCAATTTTAATAAAAATGGGCTATTTTTCAGATATTAATCTAGGGAATATTCCTGTGCAATTTAAACAAAATCTGACGAACACATGTTTACGGACCAACTACCTTAAAGATAATTTTATTATTTATATTTGATAATAACTTTTTATTAAAAAAAATTATCAAAACCCACTCAAAAAATACCATGTCCAACGAGGTACATAAATCCATATACAAAAATATTTGAGGGGGGGGGTCAAAACAGGCTAAACTAGAACCACATATCTACCATTCACTAAAAACCCAAAATCTGTATGTTATCAGAGGGGCCGAGATCTCACTATCGAAGACGAACTAAAAATAAAAATCGAGCACATAATGTTAGGTTACGCTAAAAACTACCCGTGTGAAACAACACCTATGACATAAGGTTATGACATACTAATACACATCTGTCACAATCCCAGAACAGTTTTTAGTGGGGGGGGGGGGGGTGTAAAGGGAATGACAGGAGGCCTACGTTCTCCAGAATGAAATGTCATTGTTGAACTTACCGATGCGACGATAATTTGAAACTTAGTCTAATGTTTGAGTATTGCTTGCTAATTCTAATAGCACTTGGTACAAGTACCTATAACACATTTGTATTGTTTAACTATTAACTGATTAAAACTTAAACAGTTGTTTGTTTGTTATTGTTGGTACTATTGATGTACTAACTTTGTCCCTTAATGGTCCTCTAACTTTCTATAATGGTTATACTTAAGATTCTATTGGTTTTACACGGCACTTGTTTTACACGATTTCGCTTTTACACGATTTATAAATTGATAATTTTCAAAAAAACTAGTATAAATGTATATTCTGCTCCATATACGCCTATACAAAGATTTGATGGCATTTTTGAATTTTTTTCCTTCGGTAACGTGATGAAAAGAACAGGGGATTCCCGGGCTTTGAAAATATACATTTAGAGAAATCCCGGTAATCTGTGCGTATACAGGATGACCCATTTTAAGTGCACACCTCTAATAACTTTTTATGGTGAATTGTTATCAAAAAACTTTTCAGATAAAAGTTACACGGTTTGGAGGGGGACATAGACGTACTCGGATGAAATTTTTTTAGGTGGTGTTTTCAGGTTGATATGAAGGTCAACATCATTTTTTTAAATAGGAACCTATAGTTTTAATCAAGTAATTTTATTTTACGTGAAAAAACACGTATCTTTCATTGAAAACTTTTTTTGAAAAACTTAAACCTTTTCAAGATATCTAACAAAATAATTCGAGATTTTGAACTTTCAATATTTTTTTACTCCCAAACCATCAGGTTTAGGGAAAAAGTATAAAATACAAAAAGTGTTTATTTTGGTCTAATAAAATTTAAAAAATTATTCTAATTTTTTTTTAACAATTTTTTTTGCTTAAATAAAATGAATTGAAAAAGTTTTAAAATTTTAAAATAAATTTTCTAATAAGTCTTATTAGATCAAAATAAACATTTTTTGTATTTGGTACTTTTTCTCTAAAGTTGATGGTTTCTTGGTAAAAAAAAAGTTCAAAATCTCGAATTATTTTGTTAGATATCTTGGAAAGGTTTAAGTTTTTCAAAAAAAGTTTTCAATGAAAGATTCGTGTTTTTTCACGTAAAATAAAATAACTTAATTAAAACTATAGGTTCCTATTTAAAAAAATGATGTTGACCTTCATATCACCCTGAAAACACCACCTAAAAAAATTTCATCCGAGTACGTCTATGTCCCCCTCCAAACCGTGTATCTTTTATCTGAAAAGTTTTTTGATAACAATTCACCATAAAAAGTTATTAGAGGTGTGCACTTAAAATGGGTCACCCTGTATATTTCACAATACAATAAATGTAAAATAAATTAAATATCTACTTATGTATATTACTTTCATATATGTTTGTTGTTTTATGAACTAAGAACAATTTTGAGTTTTCCAAGATGTCTGACTTTTGTTTTACTTAAATAAATTACTGAATCATGCACAGTTTTTTTCTTCGTTTTACACGGTTTTCTGCAGAACGTATCTACTGTGTGAATCGGGGGATGGGTGTATTATAAAGAAAAATCAGTATGGAGAACCATACATGATTTCCATGTTTTATAATATCTTTTACAATAATTTTTAATATAAAACTCACCTTTGTATTATTTTTCTAATATTTTAATGTCAGTTGTATAATACACATTTTTTATCTGACACTTGTATTTAACCCCTTCAGTGGCTATTTCGGTACGTTTTATAAAATAAGTGCCTCTTATTGTTAGATTGGATTGAACTACAAGTGGTTTACAATTGGTGTAAAGTCGAATATTTCCAAAACCGCTAATCCGATGAGCACCAAAATCAATAGGTCTGGAGAACTCACCGAGGCAAACATTTTCCCCAAAAATAATTCAAATCGGTCCATATTTACAGTAGTTATCGTGAACGGAAGAAAATTCTACATCCAGACACACGCACAGCCGCCATGCGGAAATCAATTTGACTTCCATGTTCGAAGAAATGGAAGTATTGTAATACCGTCAAAAAATCATGTCCGAGATAAGAGCAGATTCTGATTGTACTAACTTCAAAACGCAAAAAAAAGTTAATTTCCGCATGGCGGCTGTGCGTGTGTCTGTGTGTGTGTCTGTGTGTGTGTCTGGATATAGAATTTTCTTCCGTGTACGATAACTACTGTAGATATGCACCGATTTGAATTATTTTTGGGGAAAATGTTTGCCTCAGTGAGTACTCCAGACCTATTGATTTTGGTGCTAATCGGATTAGGGGTTTCCGAAATATTCGAAATTTAGTACCTATTATCGTCTGAAAAGTGAGTATTATCTCACCAATTTTGATAATACTTGGTACACTTGTAGTTCAATCCAATCTAAGGGGCACTTATTTCATAAACGTGCTTAGATAGCCACTGAAGGGGTGAAAACCACCCTCAAAATTTTAATTTTAAATACTAATAAATTCATGTTGCCATGGAAACAATCGCAGTTAAATTCAAATGTCAGATAATTATTATTTTACAAAAATGTCTATTCTACAACTGACATTAGAATATTAGAAAACTAATATTTATAATAGAAAGGTGAGTTTTATATTAACAATTATCTATTGTAAAAGATATTATAGAACATGGAAGTCATGTATGGTTCTCCATACCGATATTTCTTTACGTTTTGAAGTTAGTACAATCTGAATCTGCTCTTATCTCGAACATGATTTTTCGACGGTATTACAATACTTCCATTTCATTTCGACCAAAATTATTCATTGGTAAAAAGAGTACGCCATATACACAATTACATGAAACATGAATTTTACTTCTTTATCTTTGTTTTCTATTAAAATGATTTTGTTTGCTACTTTTTCGACTAAAAATATTCAAAAATATTGGTAAATTGAGTAAACTATATACACAATAACATAAGAAAATAAAAATAACTACCCAAGCAAGCGTTTTTATGAATATATATATGTCATCCCCTATCACGTATGGAGGGTTCTAATTAGTTTCAAAGTTTACGCGAGCGAAGCCGCGGGATTCCGCTAGTAAGTTATAAATCTAGTCAATCCTAAGAAAAAAAAAAATAAATACTCGATTTATTTTATTTTCTATTTCCGTACATGCTAAAAATAGCAATAACGCGTGGCCGGAAATGCGGGTTAAATGACGCAGAGGTTTGGGGTTGGGGGGGAGGGGTGAAGTCACAGTGTCAATGTGTCGGCCAATCTGTTCGCAACACAAACCCTAGTTGAATTATTTCTATGCTCTGTTGACAAATGATTGCAGAGAATCGACCAAATAAAATATTTATAAATTTATAACCGAATACTTTTCGCGGTATTTTATTTACTATATTTCTTCTTTGTTTTCTTCCGAACAATTTTATAAGGTACTAGCGGAATCCCGCGGCTTCGCTCGCGTAAACTAATTAGAACCCTCTATAAGTAATAGGGGATGACATTTTAAATTTTTTTTATATTGATTTTTATTCATTACTTATAAAAAACGTAAATATCCCGGATCTTAGTTAAATTTTTTTTTAAAACTAACCCCCGTCTACTCTCGCCATTAGGGGTTGAATATCAAATTCTTTTATTGCAGATTAAATCCATCCTAGTCCCTGTCGAACTTTCATTTTTAATTGAATATTAATTTGTCCGAATTTATTTTAATATCATGAACAGTTATTATTATTATTCCCATAGGGGTTGAATTTTATGCCGTGTTTCATTCGGTGAATACAAAAAAAAATATTTTACAAATTTTTCCACTCCCCTAGCACCTTAGGGGTTAAATTTTGGGAAATGCTGAAATAATCGTTTCACTATTTATATTTTAGAGTATGTTCGATAAGTTTCAATTAAATGCGAAAAAAAAAAATTTTTTTATATAAATTTTGACACCCTATTTTAACCCCGTAGGGGTTGAATTTCGAAAAATCCTTTCTTAGTGGGTGCTTACATCATAAAAGGAAGGCACCTACGAAATTTCACGTTTCTAGGTCCAGGGGTTTGGGCTGTACGTTGATATATAAGTGAATGAGTGAGTGAGTGAGTGGTTAAGGACAAACTCTTTTATAGATATAGATAGAAATATTACTATAGTAAGAATTAGGATTATTATTATATTTGTTTGGTTGATGTTAAAAATAAATATTTCTAAAATCTATCAATAGCAAATCGATATTGCCTATAAAATTTAGGGGGCAGACTCAGAATTTTGACATTTTCTCAAAGTAGAATATTTCAAAAGTATTCACTGAAAATTTCAGACAAATCGGACCGTTATTTATGGAGATATATATAACTTTGAACGGAGCCGTCTCTAATGTATTCAAGTAGGCAGGTGCGCTTTTTCTCGAAACCATGTTTTAGAAGTCGGTGATCACTGTAACTTGAGAACGGCTTTGCCGATCGGTTTGAAATTTTTCTCACTTATTCTATACATAATTGTCCTCCAGATGGACGAAGGATTTTATTTTGGACGATTATTTTTTTATACAGGGTCCTCCAATAGTGTGTCCGGCATTGTTTTACGCCCAAACTATTGAAGATAGAGAGTTAGGATAAAAAAATTATTATATATATTGACCCTAAAGAATTTCAGGAAAATATTTTCAACCCCCTAAAACCGCTCCTTGGGGGGTAGTTTGAGGGGTACATACCCGTTTCTCAGTTAAATCAAATGGAATGGTATATCAAAAAGTACATATTTCTAAAGATCATAAAAAAATAAGAAACTTTCGTAAAATAAAAATTTTCATACTTTCAATTGTTTAAAAAATATGGCAACTTGTTCTCAAATTTTAGGGTTTTACTAAAAGTGCTCTAATTTCGTTAAAAATTAATGGAATTTTATTATTTTTTCAAATTTAGAAAGTAGAAATAATGAACTTTGTAAAGATGTATGACTATTTGTGATTTTGATAGTTTAAAGTGTCATACGCGATATATCAAAAATTCAAAAGTTCAACTAGGGATAATTCGAAATTTTCAAATACAACCGTATATCAATTAGTACTTTTTCTTAAAAAGGATATGTAAATAAACAACTTTTGTTAAGAAAATTTAGAATTCAAAATTATAATTTTAAAATTAAAAACTGAAAATTAAAATTTTTAATTTTAATTTTTTTTTATCAAAAACTGTTTATTTACATATCTTCTTTAAGAAAAAGTACTAATTGATATACCATTGTATTTAAAAATTTTGAATTATCCCTAATTGAACTTTTCAATTTTTGGTATGTCGAGTATGACACTTTAAACTATTAAAATCTCAAATAATCATACATCTTTACAAAGTTTATTATTTCTACTTTCTAAATTTAAAATAATAATAAAATTCCATAAATATTTAACGAAATTAGAGCACTTTGAGTAAAACTCTAAAATTTGATAACAAGACGCCATATTTTTTAAACAATTGAAAGTATGAAAATTTTTGTTTTACGAAAGTTTCTTATTTTTTCATTATCTTTACAAATATGTACTTTTTGATATACCATTCCATTTGATTTAACTGAGAAACGGGTATGTACCCCTCAAACTACCCCCCAAGGAGCGGTTTTAGGGGGTTGAAAATATTTTCCTGAAATTCTTTAGGGTCGATATATATAGTAAAATTTTTATCCTAACTCTCTATCTTCAATAGTTTGGGCGTAAAACAATGCCGGACACACTATTGGAGGACCCTGTATAGGTAGCCGAAATGCGAGTGAAATTTTAATCAAATTAAGAAATTTGACTTTCAACATCCGCCATTTTGTGAAAATTCAAAAAATTTCAAATCCCTTCGTCCATCCGGAGCATTATGTCCTTAACTAATGATCCTTTTTGTTTTGTTTTTATTTCTGATCATCCAGTGACGAGCATCAGTGATAATGGCAAAACACTTTTTTTAACCCCTCCCAAGGGTTGAGATAATAATTTATTTTCTAGTTATTCACTTGTCACAATTTAAATGCCGCACCCTGTATTTTAATAAAAAATAGTCCGTTGTATTATTTTGTACAGAAATCAATTTTACGAACGCCGTCTTCTTCTTATTTTCCTCCTAATCCGTTTTTAACAAGATTATGTTTTACTTCAGTATCGGCGTGTTTCTTTTCTGTCTCTTATTAAAATGACATTTTGAAAGAAACTTCGTACTAAGATGTATTGATTTTGATTAAAATATTAGGGGAAACGGTATAATTATTGGCCACTTAACAAAAAAACTCGAAAGAAACAAACGTTATTCCTTTAATATAAGTGATAAATGGAATATGAATATAGTAATATGTTCATTATTTAGTCCTTTATTATTGGTATATGTATTACAACTATAAGTTTAAGGAAAAACGAAAACCAGCATAAAATAGAAAATATCTCAAAAAAGCATAATGATTGGCCATTTTTTTAATGATTGGCATAGTATTTTTTACAATTATTGGCCATAGTAATAGATGGTAAATTTTATAAAACTTCTACAAAGATAATAATTAGTCAGCAAATTTTGCATTTATTTGTAATTGCCAATTTCTGTTACGTAAGAGATTTGGGTTTTTACCCAATAATAGAGGCAGCTCGTTTATTTGATTTTATTTCAGTTATTTTTCTATTACTCATTTTTTTATTTTATAAAAAAGCTGATTTTCAGTAATTCATATTCGTTTATCCAGCTTATCATATTTTTACGTTTTTATTTTGTTTTAAAATTCTAAAATTGAATATCAAAATCTCGAAAACTTGAAAATTTGTCATGTTATTAACAGTTTTTTATTTTAGTATTGTATCATCAAAAAAAAATATTTTTCATAAAACAGTATCAAAATTCTAAGCAATAAATATTATTCTGGGTGGGCAAGGGGCTGAAATAATGTAAAAAATTGTCTGGGCCGCTCATTTCATAAATTTTATCAATCTTCTCTTCTGATTTTTTTTTATATCTAAATTTGTTTGTTCATGAGCTACGTTTTCATCATTTATGTTTTTAGTAACATTATTTTTATTATTTTTATTTTTTAGGCATATTTTTTACCTATAAATAATAACTAACCACCAGTGGCCAATCATTAGAAAAATTTATATGTGTTAACACAATGATTGGCCAGTAGAGTTTAAAAATAATATTTGAAAAATAATTAACAATTACTATCTGAAACATTTACATTTAATAATTAGCTTCAATATAAACTAACAGCTGTTTTTATATATTACAAATTATTAACACAAATTTTATTTTTATTCACTCATTCATTCTTATGTATGTCTTTAACAAAATGTCAAAATTACAATACGTTAAAATTTAAAATCAAAGTTATGTAATTATTATTGAAAATATTAAGCGTATACTCAAAAATATGCTCTTAAGACAATCACAATAAAGTAGGCTACCATTTTAGTAAGCATTTCGATTTTATTAAGTTACTATGTTTCTTATTTAAAAAAAAAATCTGAAAAGTGGCCAATCATTGTACCGTTTCCCCTACATTAAAAAATAATAATTTAAATTATTATAAATATTACTTGAATAATTCAGTTTTTGTAACTCACTAACTCTTTTTACAAAAAAGCGCAATTGATTTACTATTACCATCACTGCTTATTTTTTATGTTACCTAATGTAAACCAAATAAAAAATCTATTAATTAAAAAAAAAAACACGTAAATCGGATAAGTGGTTCTCGAGAGTAAACGCTCTAACAGACAGACAGATATTTTATCTGAAACATTTTTTCTCATTTCCCTAGTTTTTGAACGATTTAAATTGAACTCTAATCGATACGAATGTTTAAAAACATTAAAAAAAATAAAAGACAATACCTGCACTAAGAAACCCATGCATACGATCTATAGATTATAAGCTATTGTATACACAAGACATATATTATAATTATAATTGTAGTTATATTAAGTATAACACTATATCGTATTTTATAACGTTAATAATTTATAATTTGTAACATCTACCTACTGCAGATTAACAGATAATATATATACTAGTATTACACTTACGTAATGAAAAGTTACGTAATACAACATCTTAATGATCTATTAAAATTAATTTCAAGGGAGCAATCAACCCTATTTCTTATATACAACAGTGGAGGCCCATTTGAAGGGTAAGTCAGTTACAAAAACTGAATTATTTAAGGTTGTTGTTCACTAAAATCGATCACTACAGAATTTGTTAAAATTTTAATATTGTGTTAAGTAAGCTAGTTCGCATTTGTAAAAAAAAAATCAGGTCAGTTTACCATTTCGTTTATTAATTATAAACATGCAAAGTTTGCCTCTTATACATTGCAAGCATAGGGATCAACTTGGAATTCGATATTCGTTTAATTCGTGTATTAAAACTAAACGTCAGATTTTAACCAAAAACGGATATGTTATAGATTGGTAATTAAAGAATCTATATATAAAATTCTAGAATGATTAACAACCTACTTAAATAATTATTAATTTTTAACTTTGATAAATTCCCGAACACATGACGTCAATATACGATATGGCAACACCGCATTCGGCGCGATCTTTGAAATATAAAAACGTGGTATTGACAACTGACGCGCGTTGTAAATAGCAAGTTATTATTGATTAACATTTAATGTTTTTATTTATAATAATCATAGTTACTATTGTTATTATAATTATTACTATTGTCAGCAACAGTAATAATTATAATATTGTAAAAAATAAATCTTCTATTCTTGTCTAATATTGTAAATTGTTACCAGATCTATTTGTTCTTTATTACCGACACAATTCCGCTAGATGCCACGACTATCAGAGAACAATAGCCACATAGAAAATTCTAATATACTATAAGTAGCCCAGGCAATAGACTCAAATAAACGGTCAAACTAAGAAATAATTCCGACCAAGCTGGATTTTGGTGGAGACTTTTATTTAGATGTTCCAAACATACCCTAAAAAGTCCCCTTAATTTGGATGGCGGGTTTTTATTTTTTAGGGGGTTAAGGGGGGCTGATTCTGGTTTTTTGCAAATATCTCAGAAATTTTTAATTTTTCGAGAAAAATTGTTATGAAGAAAATTGTAGCTTATAAAATTCTACACAAAAAAGGTACTTATGCTTTTTTCGTATAATCAATACTTTTTAAGTAAACTGTTAACCCAGTCAAGGGTGCAGTGAAGAGTGCCAAAATCCGAACTTTTAGGGGCAACCAATTTTATGGTTGATTATTATAGATTTTGGGGCGTAGAATTCGAAAAAAATACCCCGAACTAGCAAAAAGTAGTGCAACACCCTTAAAAAAGGGGTTGAAGAGTAAAAACCCCGTTTTCAAAAAAATTTTCAATTTTTCTCAAAATCTAAATCGATGACGGGGTGTTTTTATGATTGATATTTATTGGGGACACTTAGACGAATCGATCGGGACCACAAATATTGAATTTGATGGAAAAATACTCTTTCTAGAGGGTTTAAAAAAACGTAAAAATGTTTATTTCGAGGAAAAAATTTAAAAATTAATAATTTTTGTTCAAATCAAAATTGGTCTCAAATTGTTCCTGAAGTTCTAAAGAATACTGATCAACCATAATTTAAAAAAATATTAATATTTTAATCAATGAAAATTGATTAAAAAAAATTACGTTACCTACCCTTAAACATTAACGATTTTCATTGGTTAAAATATTAATATTTTTTTAAATTATGGTTGATCAGTATTCTTTAGAACTTCAGGAACAATTTGAGACCAATTTTGATTTGAACAAAAATTATTAATTTTTAATTTTTTTCCTCGAAATAATCATTTTTACGTTTTTTTAAACCCTCTAGAAAGAGTATTTTTCTGTCAAATTCAATATTTGTGGTCCCGATCGATTCGTCTAAGTGTCCCCAATAAATATCAATCATAAAAACACCCCGTCATCGATTTAGATTTTGAGAAAAATTGAAAATTTTTTTGAAAACGGGGTTTTTACTCTTCAACCTCTTTTTTAAGGGTGTTGCACTACTTTTTGCTAGTTCGGGGTATTTTTTTCGAATTCTACGCCCCAAAATCTATAATAATCAACCATAAAATTGGTTGCCCCTAAAAGTTCGGATTTTGGCACTCTTCACTGCACCCTTGACTGGGTTAACAGTTTACTTAAAAAGTATTGACTATACGAAAAAAGCATAAATACCTTTTTTGTGTAGAATTTTATAAGCTACAATTTTCTTCATAACAATTTTTTTCGAAAAATTAATAATTTCTGAGATATTTGCAAAAAACCAGAATCAGCCCCCCTTTACCCCCTAAAAAATAAAAACCCGCCATCCAAATTAAGGGGACTTTTTAGGGTATGTTTGGAACATCAAAATAAAAGTCTCCACCAAAATCCAGCTTGGTCGGAATTTTTTTTTAGTAAAAACCTTTATTTCCTGGGCTAAAGGAGTATATTCGATAGTTCAAGAAAACTGTACATGCATATGACATTCATCTAGTGACTGATATCTCAATATTAGTGCCCTCTGTGGGGGGGGGGGGTTGTTTAATGGTTATTGCTTTCGAAAACCAAATTAGAGCCGTGGAATTACACTGGGTTGATTATATTAAGCACAAATTACACACACTAGAAATAATTAATATTTTGCACGTGTGCATTCTCATTTGCAGTTAAATTAATATAACTATAATAACCAATGCTTATTTGTTATTGTCACTGTATCGAGCCTTCTCTACTTGACTTTAGATTGGAAGTAAGTGCCCCCATTTGGAAGTTGATATGAAATTAGGAAATTATAAGTAGGTAGTTTTGATTGTTGTGGAAAAATTAAAATGTATGAGGTGTGACGTCACATTAAGAATATTACGTGTAAGTTTTAAATGTGTTAGGTTATAGGTTACCATGTTTTCAAAAAAGAGGATGTTTTCAATTTGGCTGTTTAATTTTTTTATGTATATATGTTTGAATATTTGGGTATAACTTTTTTGTTTAAAAGAGTATACTCCCGAGATAACCCCGTATAATTTTAAGATATATGCCACTTAAAAGAGACGTAAAAAACTGAAAACACAAAAATATATATAATAATTAAATTTTGAAGTTACAAATATTAATTTTTATATTGATTTTAATGTATTTATTTTTTGTTCCAGGTGAGTTAACTACAAACAAAGTGCTACTGGGTGAAGGTAACAATTTTATTATTGTACTTATATTTAATCTACTTATACAAGTCATTTGGACTGCATGCCCAAATGACTTAAATTTTTTTGTATCTGAGCTCTTTATATTATTGAAAAAAAATAATACTAAACCTGTCATTTTTTTTTTAAACGGTGGATAATAGAGAAAAATATTTGAAATAAAAGTCATAGATAATCATATTATCTATAAATTATACCCTTACCATTTTTTCTCTATGACCAGCCATTTATATGTTTTTAACTCAATATTAAAAAAGCTATAAATAGAAGTAAAAATCTACCAAAAAAAAACCGGTGTGCGAAAACATTTTATTCGGACAAATTTTCACATACATTTCGGCAAAGACATTAAAATAATTTAGGGATTCATAGAATGGGGTTCAACGATTGATACGACCCGGGTTGGGGGGGGAGCAATTGGTTTGAAAAGAATAGGCCGCGAACTAATTTATTATTATCGGCGAATATCTAGTAACGAATTCTATACAGGGTGATTCAGCACTGTCGTGCCAAACTTGAACAGTAGATTGAGTAAAATATTTTAAGCAAAAAACTTTTAATAAACATGTGTCCGGAAATTTTTCCTTAGGGAACTACAGGCCTCCAAAGATTTTACTAAAAATGAGTTTTTATTTAATATCTAGAGAACCCTTTGTGATAGAATTATGAAATATAGTATTTGGTTTAGTAATATTATGTGTTATCGATTTCTAATATCAGCCAATTATATTTTAGGCCAGGGCTGTAGTTGGCCAGTGGGCCCATCGATTTTGATCTTGTAATTGTTTGTTCCTATAATTTTTTTCCTGAGATGATACTTTTATAAGGTTATATGACACAAAATACACAAAAACATAATTTGCTTGTTTATCATAGGATAAACCGTTTTCGAGAAATATCGATGGAAAAGAAAGCATACAGAATTAACCTTAATACGGATGCTTGAAATTATAAAAAATAAATTTATATTCTTATTTCATGATAACAAATGAGACAAAAAGTTAATATAAATATACCTCTGAAAATGCATCCATATCAACAAATAGCCATTTTTAGTTTGTTTTTTTAGTCATGTTAATAATATTCATGTAACAGTAAAAGAACTGGCTATAGATCTTACAGGATTCATATTAGGAGGTTTATTTAAATGAATTTTATTCTTACCTTTAATCATAGAAAAAGTATATAAATTTATTTTTTGTAATTTCAAACATCCGTATTAAGTTAAATTCTGCATGCTTTCTTTTCCATCGATATTTCTCGAAAACGGTTTATCCTATGATAAACAAGCAAAGTATGTTTTTGTGTATTTTGTGTCATATAATCTTATAAAAGTACCAACTCAGGAAAAAATTAAGGAACAAACAATTACAAGATCAAAATCGATGGGCCCACTGGCCCCATACAGCCCTGGCTTAAAATATAATTGGTTAATATTAGAAATACGATAACACATATTATTACTAAACCAAATACTAAATTTCATGATTTTATCACAAAGGGTTCGCTAGATATTAAATTAAAAATAATTTTTAGTAAAATTTTTGGAGGCCTGTAGTTCCATAAGGAAAAATTTCCGGACACATGTTTATTGGAAGTTTTTTGCTTAAAATATTTTTCTCAATCTACTGTTCAAGTATGGCACGACAGTGCTGAATCACCCTATATAACAAAAATTCTTGAAAAATACGGAAAAAAATATACCACGACATAGATATTTGTTTAAGCTTTCTAATTTTATAATAATTCTGCAATTTTCATTTGAAAATATTGAATGTAAGCCTTAAAACATAAGAACTATTTCTATCCTTTGTAGCTTCATCTTTGTTTAATTTCGAGAAAATACCATTTTTCATTCGATCGTCAATTGTCACTGAATTACTTGTATCTGCCATTCCCCTCAGGGCTAGACTTGTGCAAATAATTTTTGTTTTCTACGGTGGCGACATCTCGTGGAATTTAGTTTCGGAAAAATCGGCATGAACAGCCTTAAGATAAAATATTAATAGATACACATTTTAACTAAGCCAGTATATTTTAAATAACTTTCAGATTTACTCATAATATCTAGTGTATCTTGGGGGGGGGGGGTAATTTTTAGTATACGCCCCTGCACATACACACACATACACATCGAGACTGTGATTGCTAACTCGCACGACACAAAAGGGCGGCTATAACAGTAAATTCTACACTCTCATAGAATTCTCGATTGCCTTGTCGATTGCCTGTGAAGCATTGAACCATCGTACGTCCAGTGGTTGTGTAAATGTAGGTAACCTAACCCCTCACGGTGACATGAGGTAGGGGAAGGTGGGGTAAGACGGAGTAGCGAGGTAAGATGGGGACCGTAACAAAACTGATGATACAATGTAGCTAGAAATGTTCTTCTATCGCCATTTGACGTTATTTAGCAGAAGTTATTAATGTCACAAATAGTTTGGTCGAAGGTGTACACGTTGTGATTTTGTAAGTATTTTTTTAAATTTTTAGTGGTTAGATCCATTAGATCTAATTTTTGACGTATATAAAGTGCGTGACTGTTCAAAATGTATGGTGTCCAAGGTGTATGTCATATTTTTTTATTGATATTTGTTTATTTTACTATTATAATGACATTAACTCGTTACCTTTGTGAAGTTAGCCCCCCAATATGTGCGAAAAAATTTGAAATTAATGCCATTGATTGCTCGGCGTTTGCTCGTGATTGCCATATAAAAATTTTCGTTTGCCCCTTTTAAGTTTAGAAATTAGGAATTTTTCAAATTTGGGGGGGCCAACTTCACACCACAAAATGATAATTTCGGATTTTTTTCATACAAAACTTGTAGCATTTCGTTTGCCCTTTAATGCCCCATACTTAGTTTTCGAGTAAAAAAAATATCAAATTAGGGGGGGCCAACCTCTACCCCACAACATGAAAATTTTGGACTTTTTTCAATACAAAACTTGTAGCATTTCGTTTGCCTTTTAATGTCCTATATTTAGTTTTCGAGTTAAAAATTTATCAAATTCGGGGGGGCAACCTCCACTCCCCAAAATGAAAATTTTTGATTTTTTTCAATACAAAACTTGTCGCATTTCGTTTGCCTTTTAATGTCCTATATTTAGTTTTCGAGTTAAAAATTTATCAAATTCGGGGGGCCAACCTCCACTCCCCAACATGAAAATTTTTAATTCTTTTCAAAACAAAACTTGTAGCATTTCGTATGCCCTTTAATGCCCCATACTTAGTTTTCGAGTAAAAAAAATATCAAATTAGGGGGGGGGGCAACCTCCACTCCCCAAAATGAAAATTTTTGATTTTTTTCAATACAAAACTTGTAGCATTTCGTTTGCCCTTTAATCTTAATATATATAAATTACGTGTCACATGTTCCTCCGCTATGGACTCCTAAACTACTTAACCGATTTTAATCAAATTTGTACACCGTGTGCAGTTTGATCCAACTTGAAACATAGGAAGCCTCCTATGGGAAATGGGGGGGGGGGGGCAAAGCCTGTTTGTCTTATTTTGTGGTGTTTAATTTATATTACAAATAATTTCTGTTTTGGTTGTGAGTAAATTTTCTGTCTATTTCCTCTTTGACAGTTTTTGTATTCCGTAATAAAAAAAAGTTTCACTTCTAACGCTTATAGTTTTCGACTGACGCTTTCATTTTTTTTGTAGTAAACGAATTCAATATTCATAGTTAAGACAGGACAACGTCTGTCGGGTCAGCTAGTGTCCTATATTTAGTTTTCGAGTTGAAAATTTATCAAATTCGGGGGGCCAACCTCCACTCCCCAACATGAAAATTTTAAATTCTTTTCAATACAAAACTTGTAGCATTTCGTATGCCCTATAATCTGTTTTGGAGTTAAAGATTTATCAAATTGGGAGGAGGGACAACATCCGCCCAAAATGAAAATATTGGAATTTTTTCAATACAAAACGTATAGCATTTCGTTTGCCTATTAATGCCCTATACTTAGTTTTCGAGTTAAAAATTTATCAAATTCGAGGGGTCAACTTCCGCCCCCGAACATGAAATTTTTTGAATTTTTTCAATACAAAACTTGCAGCATTTCGTTTGCTTTTTAATGCCTTATGCTCTGTTTCGTATACCGTCCCTCAGTTTCAGAGATATAATGCCGGCAATTGCTTCGAATAATTTTTATAATATTTCTTCAATAATTTCAATATTTCTATAAGACGTACAAATAATGCAAACAGTAACTTCTCCTCCATTTTGTTGAGCGAAGCTATTTTGTTTTGTAGAAGTAAGTTATTATCACCATAACAGCCTTTATAACTTCACAGGTAGTGAAGATACATTTTTCATTTTTATGGATAATAAAACACGAAAATATCTGTTGATATAAGTATAAGGCATTAAAAGGCAAACGAAATTCTTATGTTTTGTATTGAAAAAATCCGATATTTTCATTTTGAGGCGGATATTGTCCCTCCTCCCAATTTTAACTCCAAAACTAATTTTAGGGTATCAAAGAGCATACGAAATGCTACAAGTTTTGTATTGAAAAAAATCAAAAATTTTCTTTTTGGGGAGTGGTGGTTGACCCCCCGAATTTGATAAATTTTTAACTCGAAAACTAAGTATAGGGTATTAAAAGGCAAACGAATTGTTACAAGTTTTGTATTGAAAAAAATCAAAAATTTCATGTTGGGGAGTGGAGGTTGGCCCCCGAATTTGATAAATTTTCAACTCGAAAACTAAATGTAGGGCATTAAAAGGCAAACAAAATGCTACAAGTTTTGTATTGAAAAAAATCAAAAAATTTTTTTTTTGGGGAGTGGAGGTTGGCCCCCCGAATTTGATAAATTTTTAACTTGAAAACTAAATATAGGACATTAAAAGGCAAACGAAATGCTACAAGTTTTGTATTGAAAAAAGTCCAAAATTTTCATGTTGGGGGGTGGAGGTTGGCCCCCCCTAATTTGATAATTTGTTTACTCGAAAACTAAGTATAGGGCATTAAAGGGCAAACGAAATGCTACAAGTTTGGTATGAAAAAAATCCGAAATTATCATTTTGTGGTGTGAAGTTGGCCCCCCCAAATTTGAAAAATTCCTAATTTCTTAACTTAAAAGGGGCAAACGAAAATTTTTATATGGCAATCACGAGCAAACGCCGAGCAATCAATGGCATTCATTTCAAATTTTTTCGCACATATTGGGGGGCTAACTTCACAAAGGTTAACTCGTTCCGGTTTGCTTCGATTTATAACCTAAAAAAAAATACAACTTGGGAATCCAGTTTGGGAAAGATGGGGTACCTACTTGCGGGTAAGATGGGGTAGGTATGATTCTTTGGATAACACAACATTCGATCTGGTTAGCCCGAAACAGTTAATGCCGTATCCACGAATTTCCGAAAAAAGGCCAAGACAAGTTCGAAGAAGAGGAAAAACAGCTATTATTACTGCGTCTCCGTATAAAACAGAGTTAGAGGAAAGACAAAACAGTAAGAAACCAAACCAAAGGTAACAAATAAAAAAAAAATGAAAAAAAAAACAAATAAAAGATCTAAAAGAACCAAGAAAGCTGATGAATTCTGAGGAAGATACAGAATGTCTGTACTGCCTCGGCTTGTATTATGAGTCTGTACCCCATCTTACCCAAGGGGGTACCCCATCTTGCCCTATAGGTGGGGCAAGATGGTGCAAATTAGTTATTTTTTTCAAGTTGATATTTCTATAAGAAGAATTATATTTTTTTGTTTTCACTGATTAGAATTTAAGGAAGAAAGGCTGATTATTTTCTTAATAAAAGTTCCTACAATGTGCAATCAAAAATAAAGGGTTTTATTTATGAAATACCTTAAGGTCCCCGTCTTACCCCACCTTCCCCTACTATACTAATTCGTAACGAGGAAAAACTGTTATTGTCTTTAGTCTATACAGGGTGATTCAGAACTGTCGTGCCAAACTTAAACAGTAGATTGAGAAAAATATTTTAAGCAAAAAATTTTTAGTAAACAAGGGTATGGAAATTTTTCGTTAGGGAACTAGAGCCCTCCAAAAATTTTGTTAAAAATGAGTTTTAATTTAATATCTAGAGAACCCTTTGTGCTAGAATTAGGCTCCATGTCTCTGGCACCCCCTTTTTTGAAATTCGAATTTTATTATATGCAATTCGTTTGTGCTTCGTTTGTGCACGTTTGTGCAGACATTTTCATCGTTTGTGCTTAAACCCTTTAGGTGGTATTCACAAAAATCAAATGGGGGGCCGTAGACATGCGAGCCCCCCCTTTTTGGAAATATATGTAATTCGTTTGTGCTTCGTTTGTGCACGTTTGTGCAGGAAATCCCGTTGTTTGTGCTTTAACCCTTTAGGAGATATTCAAAAAAATCAAATGGGGGGCCGTAGACATGCGAGCCCCCCCTTTTTGGAAATTCGAATTTTAATATATACAGTTCGTTTGTACTTCGTTTGTGCACGTGTGTGCAGAAATTTTCATCGTTTGTACTTTAACCCTTTACATGTTATTTATATTTAAAAATACCGAAAACATGTCTCTGGCACCCCCTTTTTTGAAATTTAAGTTTTTTAATGTGCAGTTCGTTTCTGCTTCGTTTGTGCTGAAATTATATTCGTTTATGCTTTAACCCTTTAGGAGCCATTCGTAAAAAAAACTGTTAATGCGTTATAAACATGATTACATATTATATTAATATTAGTTTTCGAAAAAAAATATTCGTCTTGTGTTTCTTATTTATCTAACTAGAAGCTCTGTTTACGCTTTAACCCTTTAGGTGTCACAATAGTACTTTTATAGACACGATTGCATCATAATTTTTATTACAAAATGTAGGTGTATAGGTGTTACATTTAACCTTTTACTTAATGCATAGTAAAATTTATATTTTTTATATACGAACTATATTGTATACTCACAAGATATATAAATACATATATAGGTAGTGCCACTTGGTCGTTGACGTCACCAGGCGGACATATTCAAATGTTATAAATGAATAATTACAACATTCTTTTATTTCTTTTTGTTTTTGTATTTTTTTTTTAACATTTTAACAATAAATACAATCACATAAATACTAATTCGATATTACAAAATCATAAAACGTTGCCACCACAGACAATTTGGTGTATTCGAGATATATTAATTTTACCGTTCGTAGGTTGGTTTTACAACAAAACAAAATCGTAACATGCATTTTTGGAATTTTTGAATGGACATTATCAACTATCTATGTATTATTATTAAAATCGACATGAATTTTCTTATACATACTTACATTAGATAGGTTTTTTCTATTGCAACACCATTAAAACGAACATTCTCTACTTGATAATACGTATTAAAAGCTATTTCATATTAACGAAATATTTCATCTCTATAAAAGTGTACGCGATGATTTAAAAAAAATAGTTATTTCTAAATTTTTCATAGACTATTTTTGCTGTTCATTATAATTTACTTTGAAAGTACTAATTGAAAGTTGCCTTCTGGAAATTTTCGAATTTTTTGCATCGATAGTTTAGAAATAAGAAGGGGGAGACGCTCTGATAACGACTTTGAAAGCAAATATATCATGCCTGAAAGGTTAAAATCAAAAGGTCTTAAATCATTTTTGTTGCATTGTAGGAAACATATTTAAAGCATAAACGAATATAATTTCAGCACAAACGTAGCAGAAACGAATTGCAAATTCAAAAATTTAAATTTCAAAAAAGGGGGTGCCAGAGACATGTTTTCGGTATTTTTAAATATAAATAACATGTAAAGGGTTAAAGCACAAACGATGAAAATTTCTGCACAAACGTGCACAAACGAAGCACAAACGAACTGCATATAGTAAAATTCGAATTTCAAAAAAGGGGGGGCTCCCATGTCTACAGCACCCACTTTGATTTTTGTGAATACCACCTAAAGGGTTAAAGCACAAACAACAGGATTTCCTGCACAAACGTGCACAAACGAACTGCATACAATAAATTTTAAATTTCAAGAAAGGGGGGGGCTCGCATGTCTACGGCACCCCATTTTATTTTTTTGAATATCTCCTAAAGGGTTAAAGCACAAACGAAAGGATTTCCTGCACAAACGTGCACAAACGAAGCACAAACGAACTGCATATAATAAAATTCGAATTTCAAAAAAGGGGGTGCCACAGACATGGAGTTCTAGAATTATGAAATTTAGTATTTGGTTTAGTAATAATATGTGTTATCGTTTTCTAATATTAACCAATTATATTTTATACCAGGGCTGTATGGGGCCAGTGAGCCCATCAATTTTTATCTATTATTTGTTTGTTCCTTAATTTTTTTCCTGAGTTGGTACTTTTATAAGATTATATGACACAAAATACACAAAAACATACTTTGCTTGTTTATCATATTCATCATATCTATATTAAAGGTACATTCCATAATTTTTTCACGTAAAAATATCGATATCTAAGCGACTTATGCGCTGTCAAAAAAAAATCTCCTCCACTGCAGCCATGATTCCGGACGATGGAGTAGCCGAAATTGAAAAATGAAATAATGTCGTTAAACTGGAAGGTGTTTCCTGTACGGTGAACTAAGATTTTCGAAAAATATCAAAATCTAACAAAATGGCGTAGTTATGAAAAAAAAGTATGTTTTATTGCCTATAAAATGGTCGTCTTTTTTATGCCAAATCGTCAATTTTCATCCAATCAAAAATATCCTAGTTCATCGTAGAGTAAATATATTCAAGAGTACTCAGTTCAAATTTCAAGTAAATCGGATAATTGCTCTTTGAGTTACAATGTCAGCAAATTTGAAAAATCTCATTTCGAGAAAAACGCATTTAACGTCAGCTCCTGGGCATTTCATATCTGCGAGCGGTCGCTCTTTAGAAGGCTGCTGTTTGGAGAGTATTAGAGATACGGCCTTGAAATTTTCACAAAATATTCTTGAAACTATAAACTCTCCAAAAAGGCAACAAAAAAATTGATTTTTTAAAAATGTCACACTGGTATGACCCCTTAAGATCGTCAAACTATTGAGCCGATTTTTGTGGGAGTTTCACTGTTTGAATAGTCGATATGATAATTAAATAAGGTCATGCCCGTATTAAGGGAGTGTCCTGCTTTATGAGTCTCAAAAAATCAATTTTTTTTATTGCTTAAATCTCTTCCTAATATATCTAAGAATATGTCTGTAAAGTTTTCTAGGCAAATTCGAATTATTTTAAAAAATATAGCATTATCGCAGTGGAGTGTCCAGAAGGTATACAAGCGCTCGGGCATTTTGAGCGCTCGCTTTTCCCCTCGGTCGAATAAATCCGAACAATGTACCTACCTGAAAAGGTTCAATTATCGTCTAAAACAATATTTTGAATTTGTATAAGCGCCGGGTCAAGCTACAGTACAAATAATATTGATATATTTCCTATCCGTTTAACTGCTTTTTCTGACCGTAAACTTTGAAGCGTGTTTTCTCGAGTTTTAATTTTTATAATTTTTCTAAATTGGCGGGTGTGATTGCAAGAAAACTAAACGACCAATCAAAATGAACCAAAGCTTGTTGTCTTCAGTTTTAAATTCTCTTCCATATGAACTAAAAAGATTCATGAAAAAAAAATTCTAAACAACTTTTTTAGCAAGTTGAAATGATTTTTTTTCTTGTAAAAAACCTGAATTTTTTTTTAATTTTAAAATTTTTTGGGTTTTTCTTAGTTCATATAGAAGAAAAATATATAAAAATTAAAACCTACTTTGGTTTTTTTGTCTCAGACAAAAATTACGAGCTTCATCTTTTCCCGCCGATTGGAGACTGCGATTGCAAGGCGTTGTACAAAATTTCATATAAATTGGTTGCATTTGAATATTTTTGTCTTAATACATTTTTTTTAACGTTCAAATATGCAATAAAATAATCTGAAAAGTTTGCTTCACTAGCTTATTTTTTTCTATCCTTAAAAAACGCTTATTTTTGGCCTCATAAACAGGATACTCCCTTAAAGAAACTTTTTAAACAGTAAACCATAGTAAATTAATTTGTGAAGAACAGTTTTAGTATAATTAATTTGGTCGTTGCTTACCTCAGTGTAGGCCGCTTATGCATTATGCATTAAACGACATCTGAAGTAGCGAGACTCTGGTAAACAGTTCTGACTTTATAAGACACAACGCTTTGATTAGAATTGGACGTTAAATCACCCCCCCCCCTCTTCTGTGTTAATGTTTTAATTGATTTTGACTTGCTTTGAAGTCGAAAGTCAATACATGTATACAGGGTGTCCAGTTTTACTGATTTTTGGTCAGAGATCGGGGGGGGGGGGGGGGGGGGGCTTATTAAAAACATAAATTCATCCCATGCCCCCCCCCCCCCCTTTTTTTCTAAAAAAATACAGTTTTTATTTGATATATTGTATCAATTTAAAAAAAAAATGCAGTGTGAATTAGGGTGGCTCTTAATTTACTTATTTTCGAATTTCTATAAGGTCCCCCCCCCCCCAAATTTCTTAAAGGTACGAAAAAAATAATGTAAACAAAATTTTAAAGTGATTGGATATTATTAACACGTGCCACCGAGCGATCGAATATTAACACGTAAAATGCATTTGATTTTTTCTATTTTTTTTAAACAGTTGTATTTTTGTGAAAATTTGATGGATTTTGATGTTCTAAAACGCATTTTAATGCTGACACTTTCTAGTTTTTGTACATTTTATTCGATTTTTTTTATCGCTTCCAACTACTCCTTGAGAAATTTCAGAATAGTGTAAAAGCCTCAAATTTAATAATTCAAAATTGGCGTCCAAACTTCAACAGTATGTTGAAGGAATTATTTTGAACAAAAAACTTTATTTAAACATGTGTCCGAAAATTTTTCTTAAGAGAGTTACCTATAGCTTCCCGAAGATTTTTTCCAAAATTATTTTTTTAGGGGGCTGTAATTCTTTTACGAAAAATTTTCGGAGACATGTTACAGTTTTTTGCTCAAAATAATTTTTTCAACATACTATTTAAGTTTTTGGCACGTCAATTTTGAATTGTTAAATTTTTGACTTCTTTCACTTTTCTGAAAATTCTCTAGAAGTAGTGGGAAGCGATTAAAAAAATCAAATAAAAAGTACAAAAACCAGAAATTATCAGCTTGAAAATGCGTTTGAAAACATCAAAATCCATTCAATTTTCACAAAAATACAGCTGTTCAAAAAAAAATTTTAAAAATCAAATGCATTTTACGTGTTAATATTCGATCGTTCGGTGGCACGTGTTAATAATATCCAATCACTTTAAAATTTTGTATACATTATTTTTTTCTTACCTTCAAGAAATTTGGGGGGGGGGGGGTGACGTTAAAAAAAATCGAAAATAAGTAAATTAAAGGCCACCCAAATGTGAATGTTAAAATTGAACATCCTGTATATTTTTTTTTGTATAAGAAAGTCGTAGAAAAAATAATGGGTTACCTAAATAAACAATTTATTTTCAAGTAGGATCTTATTCTGTTACAAAAGTATATTTTTGTTGACATACGATTTCTAACAAATGGTTTTAAACGCTATTATCTTCATTCAAATCGATCTCAAATCGTTAAAATTACTTTTCTGTTCTGCCTGAAATAAATTGTTTCTTGTATTTGTTTGTTAACAGTCAACAATGATTTGCATACAAAAAAAAACAAGGTACGTTGTTTATTTATTTTAAATGTTGTCTTAAACTATATAAGTTTTTTTTTGTATTTATTCGATTTTGTGATACTGTATCGAATGAACAAAGAAATAAATAATTATTAGGTATTTTTATACAGAGTGAATAATAAATAAGGAATATTGATTCTTACTTTATAAGTGTAAGATTTAGTGGCGCAGTTGTTTTTAAAATTATTTCTATTATAAAAGTGAAAGATAGCTATCGAAAAAATAAAAATTTTAAATTTGATATTTTTAATCATGAAAAAAATATACTTTAAACTAATGTTATCATATACAGGATGTTCCACTATGTGTTACGCCCAAACTATTGAAGATAGTTTTGGGATAAAAAATTTATTTTATATATTGATCCTAAAAAATTTCAGGAATATATTTTTAACCCCCTAAAACCGCCCCTTCGGGGGTAGTTTGAAAAGTACATACCCGTTTCTCAGCAAAATCAAATAGAATGGTATATCAAAAAGTACATATTTGTAAAGATCATTAAAAAATAATAAACTTTCGGAAAACAAAAATTTCAATCGTTTAAAAAATATGGCGACTTGTTCTCAAAATTTAGGGTTTTACTAAAAGTGCTCTAATTTCGTTAAATATTAATATAATTAATATTATTAAATTTAATTTAGAATGTAAAATAATGAACTTTGTAAAGATGTATGATTATTTGAGATTTTTATAGTTTAAACTGTCAATTAGGGATAATTCAAAATTTTTAAATACAATGGTACATCAATTAATACTTTTTCTTAAAAAGGATATGTAAATAAAAAACTTTTGTTAAGAAAATTTAAAGTTATAATTTTAAAATTGAAAACTGAAAATAATAATTTTAAATTTTCTTAACAAAAGTTGTTTATTTACATATCTTCTTTAAGATAAAGTACTAATTGATATACCATTGTATTTCAAATTTTTGAATTATCCCTATTTGAACATTTGAATTTTTGGTATGTCGCGTATGACACTTTAAACTATCCAAATCTCAAATCAATATAAAAATATGTAATATGTCATCCCCTATCACGTATGGAGGGTTCTAGTTAGTTTCGAAGTTATTTTATAAATATAGTTTTGTTGTAAATAAATAAAACCGAACTATACTATCTTCTATCTGTAACTGAAGTCGACAATCTCCCATATTCTCCGGGGATAGATGATCAGAGATACGTATCCCAGAGGTTTTTAAATCTATCGGGAAGGAACGAGAACTTTTAGTTTGTTATTTTTGTCATCAAATCAAAATGAGCAAAAATATTCCCTTGTTAATAAAATACAAATAGAGATTTTCTAACTGTGTTTGCAATCTACTATTAGAACTTTCTTTAGAGGTTTCTGTTTTGTTCTTTTGTCTTTTAATGAAGACTAATAGAGGGATTGTATATAGGGGAAACGGTATAATTATTGGCCACTTAAGAAAAAAACTCGAATGAAACAAACGTTATTCCTTTAATATAAATGATAAATGGAATTTAAATACAGTTATATGTTCATTATTTAGTCCTTTATTATTGGTATATGTATTACAACTATAAGTAGTAATAGACGGGAAAAACGAAAACTAGCATAAAATAGAAAATATCTCAAAAAAGTATAATGATTGGCCATTTTTTCTATGATTGGCATAGTACTTTTTACAATTATTGGCTATAGTAATAGATGGTAAATTTCATAAAACTTGTACAAAGGTAATAATTAATCAGAAAATTTTGTATTTATTTATAATTGCCAATTTTTGTTTCGTAGGAGATTTGGATTTTTACCCAAATCTGTTACTCAAAATAGAGGCAGCTCGTTTATTTGATTTTATTTATGTTTTTTTTTCTGTTACTCATTTTTTTATTTTATAAAACAGCTGATTTTCAGTTATTCGTATTCGTTTATCCAACTTTAATATTTTTATGTTTTTATTTTGTTTTAAAATTCTAAAATTGAATATCAAAATCTCGAAAACTTGAAAATTTGACATGTTCTTGTATCATCAATAAAATTGATTTCTCATAAATCAGTATAAAAATTCTAAGCAAGAAGTATTCTTCTGGGTGGACAGGGGGCTGAAATAATGTAAACAATTGTCTGGGGCGCCCATTTCATAAATTTTATCAATCTTATCTTCTAAATATTTTTCTATATCTAAATTTGTTTGTTCATGAGCTAAGTTTTCACCATTTATGTTTTTAGTAACATTTTTTTTGCTTTTTAAGCATATTGTTTACCTATAAATAATAACTAAACACCAGTGGCCAATCATTAGAAAAACTTGTATTTGTTAACACAATGATTGTCCACTTGAGTTTAAAAATAATATTTTAAACTTAATTAACAGTTACTCGCTCGGTGGTACGTGTTAATAATATTCAATCACTTAAAAAAATTTTATACATTATTTTTTAGTACCTTTAAGAAATTTGGGGGAAGGGTGACCTTAAAGAAATTCGAAAATAAGTAAATTAAGGGCCATCCTAAGAGGTGTAATATTCTCTTTTTTTTTGAGATGATACTACTTAACTTTTTATTAAGCCATTATTTTGTATAAGTATTATGAAATTTCTTTCATGAAATTTAATCCAGTATGAAAATGAATGTACTTAATTTTAATACAAATTGACACTTCATTCTTTTTTACTTTCATCCCTTCATAAGTTCTAGAAACAAAAGTTTAATCCAAAATGAAAGTGGAAAAACCATTTCGTGTAGATATTTCTCCAACATTACACATTTTGTATTAATATATCCTTGTTTATATTTTTAACCCTCTACTAGCTAAAGCATTATTATCAAATTCCATAACTATCATAATTTGAAGCGGGGGGGGGGGGGGGGGGGGTAACTCAATCACATGTTCATATTAAGTTTTCTATTTGAAACGACGTCCTCAATTTATTATTATTTTTTACATTCGGTGCATTAAGGAGGTATAACCAGTTAGAATTTTGAAAAAAATCAATTTTTTATTGCATTGGATATTTCAAAAGTATTCTCTAAAAATTTCACACAAATCGGACCGGTATTTATGGAGATATATAACTTTGAACGGAGCCGTCTCTAATGTATTCAAGTATAGACAGGTAGCGGCAACTGTGCGCTTTTTCTCGAAACCATGTTTTCGAAGTCGCTGATCACTGTAAATTGAGAACGGCTTTACCGATCGGTTTGAAATTTTTCTCACTTATTCTATACATAATTGTCGTCCGGATGGACGAAAGATTTTTTTTATAGCAGAAAATGCGAGTGAAATTTTAGTCAAATAAAGAACTTTGACTTTAAACATCCGCCATTTTGTGGAAATTCAAAATTTTTCAAATCTTTTCGTCCATCCGGAGCATTATGTCATTAACTAATGATCCCATTTTTTTGATGATCCAGTGACGAGTAGCAAAACACTTTTTTGGACCCCTCCAAAATTTGCTTTATCTCACTTATTTTGCCATAAAAAATTATAACATTTTCTGTAAATACATATATTTCATATGGAAAAATATTTATTATTAATAATTTTAATACGCAGCCAAAAAAAAATCATAAAAAAGAGCTTTTTTTGGAAGTCCAAACTGGGTGTGCTCCCTTAAGGCGGTAAACCACCCTGAGACCGAAAAATTGATCAAATTTTGGGATAGGTTATTAAAAAAACTATACTAGATATTAAAATTCGGTAAAAAGTTCTTGTTTATACAACATTTGAACAATGTTTTTCAATATTTATATTGGCTGTAAAAAACAAAATGGCGGCTTGGCAGCATTTTCCCTGAGACGTCTTTTTTTTAGTGCTTCGGGGGCGGTAGCGTTTTACCTGCAATTTTAAAGATATGAACATGAGACACAAAAATTTCGAAAATATATATGAATAGCTACAGAAGTACCTGAGCTTTTGTTTTTAAATCGATTTTTTTACAAAATGGCGTCATTTTGAACAGAAAATATGAAAAAAATTACTAAAAATTCACTAAAAAATTGTTAATAAATTTTGAAAAAATTAATATATTACAAAAACCCCATGTACTTCTGTAGAGAAAGCAGTCAGGAATATACAGTTAAAATTTGAAGTCGATCGGATGAAAATTGTGCGAGTAAACTTACCGCCCGACTTTGAAAATGTGAATTCGAGAAAAAAGCGTTCTTATTACCAGTAGCACGCGGTGGGGCGTCTGAGCAGCACGCGCACGGATTATGAGGCCCGCGCTACATTCAAAATTCGGGCACTTAGAGACTGGACCCACGGTTGAAACTTTTCCAGGATATTTTTGAAATATTAAAGAACTCTTTCAAAAAAAAATCGATTTTCAAAACATTCTAGGGTGGTTTACCGCCTTAAATCATCCTGTATATTATTTCATGCAAAGGTAGTTACTTAAGGTAGTTGGTCCGTAAACATGTTTTCGTCAGATTTTGTTTAAATTGCACAAGAATATTCCCTAGATTAATAACTGAAAAATAGCCCATTTTTATTAAAATTGACCATCTCAAAGTCATGAAAAACGATCTCAAAGTTTATATTTTTAACACAGCTTATATGGACTAACCGTACACTAACGTAACGTTTTATTAGATAAAATTTAAACGTAGCGTCAGATTTTCATAAAAAACTGACATGTTGTATATTTATATGAAAGAAAACAGTATACAAAAATTGGAATTATTGACCATCCCGTTATTAAGATTTAACCAGATTTAACTACCAAACCATCACATAAATTACAGTATTGTTGACAATGTGGCAACAACGTATTCATTTGATTATAGTAAAAAATACACGAAATAATGAAATAATTTTTTACAAAATATGATAAGTGGATTGAAGGGAATTATAATCGATTTCATTAATTATTAATATATTCTGTGGTAGTTTAGATAGTTTAAATAGTAGATAATGTACAGCGTTGCCATGATCATTTCTCTAAATTAAAAATATGTACTCATGGCCTAATGTGATCACATTATGATGGACCAACTACCTTAACTCTCGCTAATGAAGTGTATTTCTGATTAGTATATGATCTAGAATTAATTCAAATAAAAAAATATGTTATAGGGTTTATAATTCGAGAACTACTGATCCGATTTATATGCGGTTTTCTTTGTTATATAAGTACTCTATCTTGTAACGTTCCAGTCGATGATTGATCAAAATTGGTTCAGTACACAAATCAGTATCACTCATATATAGATAATCAGCTCTTATGGGCGGCTTTGAGTCAACCTGCATGAACTAGAGGGGCAAGGGGAATGCGCGCAATTTGTATATTACCATGAAAACGATGGCAATATAATTTTGTTTTGATTGTCAAATATGTCATACAAGTATTTTTGTACAACCAAGTTTGTGAACCAAGCCAATGTTTAGAAAGATGGTCATATTCGCTTAGTTTGCTCCAAATGACCAACATCAAATATCTATCCATCTTGAGTCAGATTTTTTTAGTGTGCATCAAAGGGTTTTAATACGCAAATATAAAGTTCATACACCATGTGTGGATGACAATTTTGAGGCATTCAAAAACGTAACAAATATTTGCCACATCAACATCATCAATACGCACCACCAAATGTGAAGTACCTACATACTATCAGGTAAAAATATTTTTATACATGAATAATTTAAAATAGTAACTCATAAATATTAAACTTAATCATACTTAGATACTGGAAATAATGATATTTTTTATTTAATTTTTTTTCAGATTGTACGTATATCTGTATGGAAGCAAAGGAAACAAACAACTCTATCATATTTGGATGAACTGTGTGACAACATAAACAACAGTAAAAAGTATATTAAAGGAAAACTAATTATATTATATTATTATTATATTGTAACGTATGTAACTATATCATATTTTATCAGTATGTACTGTATATATTGTATATTAACTGTA
Organism: Sialis lutaria; assembly: GCA_949319165.1. NCBI lineage: Eukaryota > Metazoa > Arthropoda > Insecta > Megaloptera > Sialidae > Sialis > Sialis lutaria. The sequence goes on from OX439234.1 coordinate 37,048,984, forward strand.
TCAATGTACAAATTTCGAAATAATATAAATATATCAATAACTTTGTTGAATTAAAGTTGTTGTTATGGTTTTTTACCTTTGCATTTGAAATTAAAAAAAAAACGGTAATTTGTATAGGCAACACGCATAACAAACCTTCCCGCTTCCCCTCTAGTGCAAGGCCCCCCTCACCTAAACTATGGAGTGAAAATTATAATGGTAGTTGCCTATCTATATATGAGTGATTTGTGGTTCAGTAGTACCTAAGTAATAACAAAACTAATCGAACAAAAAATTATCTGCAAAAGGGTGCAAAGCATTTTGACAACAAAAGAAATTACAAAAATCTACATGAAAGTATACAATTTCCTGAATGGGGTTTTGGGGGGAGGGGTAGAGAGAAGGGGTGGCACTTTAGTATCGTACGATATGGCCATGGAAAATCTCAAACTGCCGTTTCGACACAAAACTTTAAATTATATTTGTGTTGATGGCGTGGAAGAAACTTTTCCCTGAGATTATAATTCTTATGTAACTGTTATATTCAGGAAACGTGCTCCAGTGGTACCCAAACAGTTTAATGTCAAAATAAAAAAATATATTTTTTTTTTGTATTTATTATTTTTATTATGAAACTATAGTCTATTTCATTTAAGTTTGCAGTGGTGGGCGGGGATTAGACGGTACGATTCACACAGGAACTATTTTATAGCTAACAGAAAAGTTTTTTCACTAGAAATTTATTAAATCTAAAACCTTTCAGTGATTTTTTTTCAAACTTTCACTGTATTTAGATTCATCCTTCATACAAAGTATAGGCTAAAATTTATTTTCAACACATTTATAGTTTTTATGCTGTGATTTTTTTGTTTGGCAAAACGGGAAATAACTCGCATTTTAATTTATTACTGATTGTTGTAAATACTCAATAGTGTTTTTTTTCTTGACGTCAGACGTGTAATTTTTTTAAAACCACGTAATTTTTGGCATATCTGAACTGTCATATAACTTTTAATGGAATTTACAAGAAATAAAATTCACCTTTGTGTCATAAATATCACTTTTCTTATATCCTAATGTCAACTGTATATATACATACATTTGTAGAATAACTAATCTGACAGTTTGAATTTAATTGCAATTATTTCCAAGGCAACATGATGTATTGTATTTGTGAAAATTGTGTTATTGTGAATTTATCTGGCGTTTTGACCAATCAGGAGCGCGTATTATACTTCCTATGCTAGCTACCGCTGCAATCTTAAATGAAATAAACTATAGTAGTCCAGTGTAGTTAACCGTAAAAAATGTAAAACCTAGGAACCCGTCTATAGTGAACGGATTTTCATTACATTTTTTACCCCTTCTTGCAAAAACATCCCCTTGAAAATGGGATTTTAAGGGGGATGGCCACTGTTACATATTCATAAATATTATGTATACAAAAAATTGAGTTTAAATTTTGAAAATTGACGGAGTTACGTTCAATTTAGTGACGGTCGGTTATGACATAACAAAAACATTAAACACGTTTATCTCGGAATGACATTTTTCGAGCTGGTTGACACGATTCCTCAAAGACTAATGAACCGATTTCATATTATTTTTTTAATAATTTTCGTAATTGTAGTAGCTATCGTTGCACGTAGCCGATTTTTGAAATTTTGATAATTACTATTTTTAAAACCGATCGAATTAAAAAAATAGGTCTCTAAAATGAAAAAAAATTCAAACGATCGCCATTTTGTGAAAAAATAAAATTAAAAAAAAACGGCTACGTGCAACGATAGCTACATTCATACAGATATTGATAAAATTTTTATTTATTTTTTTCATATAACCTTTCTCGAAATTTCGAGTCGACCCTAGAGAAAAATGTTTTTTTTGGTCTTCACATCGAGGCTCATAACTTTGTAAATATTTAATATTTTTCAATAAAAATTGATATTAAATAAGTTGAATATATACTTAATAAAATGTCCTTTACCTGATTCAAAAATAACAGTGTGTACTCAAATTGAAGTCTATTTTGTGTGAGACTGCTTTTCTGATATCATTTTTATTTAGATAAAGTCATGTTATATGTATATTTAAGTTATTTCATATGATTTGAATAAAATTCGAAATCATGGATAAAATATATTAGCATACCACGTACCTCTTTTCATATAAAAATGATTGAGAACAATTAAAACAACACTTATGAAACTAATAACGTTAACAGATTTTGTTTATTGCACTTCTACCAACTGAAATATTGTGAATTAATATCCATAGACAGCACCACTAATTATAAAATGAGGTACGGTGGGCATTAATGAGTTAATGTTTTCACTAATGAACAGAGTTTTTATGGATATTTTTACGTAAATAACTAGCAATAAGTTAAAATTAATACTTATAAAATCAGTCGACACTTTTTAACATTCCAATATAGGTTATATGTATTATTTTAGCCCGATAGATATCAAAGGGACCATTGGGGCCCGATTGTACGTACGCAGAACGCTATCGTAGGTAATAGGAAATAAGAAATACTAGGTAGAAAGCAAGTAAAACATAAACAATAACGGTTGAATCGATGTGGAGTTAGTTGAGCACAATCGTGCGGTCGCAGACATCCAGGATAGTCCCTAGAGTGTTGTCAGATACCACGTAATCCTTCAGGACGTCGACGGGAATCAATCTCTGCTTGGGGTCAAAAGTACAAACAAACATTGTAGATTAGGAATTTGTCGAAAAAAAAAAGGATTGTGTGGTTTTATGAAACCACGGTAAAAGTGAAACTTTTTTTCACATTATAGACATTTAACTAAAAATTTTCGGAATAATAAATTCAAGCACTCAAAATTGAAATAAATCCATAAACAACAACATGCACCAGCAAAAAGTTCTAATAATTATAATAAATTCTATATAAAAACCAAGATCTTTTTTCCTTTTTCTATAAGCACGTGCTCTGTCGGCGTTCTGTTTTTTACGGCGTAAAATTAATTCATCGTCATTCATTTTTGCACTATTCTTTCTCGTTGATCAGTTTTTTGGACTCACTAGCTGTGTCGTTGTTTACCAAAAGCAAATAAATAACAACATTTACATTAAACACTGACAAATTACAATACAAACTTACTAAATATGTATAATAGCACACAGTACATAAACTGTCATACAATGAATGGCTGCTTGTTCCACGCATGCGCAGTCCAAACGTCACGCGACATGCAACACACAGACCAAAAAGTTTGAGACGATGTAATAAAAGTTTCACTTTAATAAAACAATAAACAGACAAATGCGAGTAGTACTCGCGCCCTTAGTGTTCCGTACTGTTGTATTATAAAACTTCAATGTGTAATAGAGAGTTAAAGTGTCTTTATAACGTAGACGCTGTACCAAAAAAAAAACACAATAATTTCTCATAGAATTACAGCAAAAAATCGATATTTTTTTGAGAAGCCGCCATTTTGTCAAAAAAATTTATTTTGCTTATTCCTTCGATTAAGTACAAGATTATGCATTACTTTAAAGAAATCCGTTTGGTTTTTTTATTTTAAAAGATCCAGTCCAGAGATATCGTGGTCACCTTTTTTGAGAGGACCTCCTGGAGAACAGCTGTAGCAGCTTTCGAAATTATTATTTTTACAAATAAAAAATGTTAAAATACAATTAAAATTTACCATAATATGTGTACAAATTTTTACATTGATAAATTAAAAAAGTCTTCTCTTAAAAAATTCTTGAAAAAACACTTTTTTTTTGCCTTCTGACTAAATGTAACCCCTTAAAATGATCTTCATAGATCATTGTAGATCTTTGATCAAGTCTCCACAGATTAAAAACCAGTAAAAATTATAATGTTATCTCAAAATGAAGATCTGACGAAATATGAATAGATCTATAATTTTTTCCCAGGTTTATTATTTTTCAATACATTTAGTTCCAGCTTTCAAATTGATTAAATTTAACTTATAAGTACGTTTAGCAAATCAACAAGAATAATAAATAGTGTAGAGTTTGAAAACAACAGTTTATATTGTCAACAATCAACACAGATATATTTTAGCAGCTATTAGTTGGATGCAAAAACAATGAATGTTATCTTAAGCTAATGCAAGTCAGTAAAGTAACAGGAAAAACAAAGAGTACGTAGAAATGGCGTGTTTATAATAGGGGTACTACGCCATTTTGTTTATTTTATAACTTTATAAATAATGTTTAATTATTCATTACATATTAAGGTAGTTGGTCCGTAAACATGTTTTCGTCAGATTTTGTTTAAATTGCACAGGACTATTCCTTAGATTTATATCTGAAAAATAGCCCATTTTTATTAAATTTGACCATTTCAAAGTCATGAAAAACGATCCCAAAGTTTATATTTTTAACACAGTTTATATGGACTAACCGTACACTAACGTAACGTTTTATTGGATAAAATTTAAACGTAGCGTCAGTTTTTCATAAAAAACTGACATGTTGTATATTTATATGAAAGAAAACAGTATACAAAAAATTGGAATTATTGACCATCCCGTTTTTAAGATTTAACCAGATTTAACAACCAAACCATCACATAAATTACAGTATTGTTGACAATGTGGCAACAACGTATTCATTTGATTATAGTAAAAAATACACGAAATAATGAAATAATTTTTTACAAAATATGATAAGTGGATTGAAGGGAATTATAAACGATTTTATTAATTATTAATATATTCTGTGGTAGTTTAGATGATAAAATATAATCATTTGACAAGTAGTTAATAGTAGATAATGTACAGCGTTGCCATGATCATTTCTCTAAATTAAAAATATGTACTCATGGCCTAATGTGATCACATTATGATGGACCAACTACCTTAATGAATTTTAATTGTACCTACTTTTTTTTGTTTTGATGCTAAAAAAATTGTATAAATAGTTTAAATATGAATTTATTATAGATACTATGGAATTTCTTATACGAATTTCGCTAACTGTTAACCCCCCCCCCTCTCTCTCTCTTTTTTATTTGTACTTTTTTTTTTGTTTTGATGCTAAATAAAAAAAGTTTAAATATTGATAATGGATATACTATGGAATTTCTTATACGAATTTTGCTGACTGTTCACCCCCCCCCCCACCCGTTTTTTGATTACGAAAAGCTACGATTTTTCTTAATTTTATTAAGTTTAGACTCAATTTCCAACGTTTATTTATTAATTTTTTATTAAAAATGATACCAATTGACTGCAAGATGAATTTTTATATCGTTTTTTTTTTTGAATTTTTTTTTTTACTTGACATGAAAATTACTTAACCAATTTTGATGGGATTTTCACTATTCGAAAGCCAGAGACTCTAGAATTAGCTTATTGTTAGGCTATATGATAATTGAATTAGAGCAGGTCCCTATTCAGTAAATATTTGCAAATGATATTTTATAATAAAAATTTATATATCTATTTTTTTGTTATGACTTCACGTGAAAATTACTGAACCGATTTTTATGGGACTTTCACTATTCGAAAGCCTAAGACCGTAGGATCAGTGTAGGTTAGTGAAAATTGAATTTGAACAGGTCCGTATTTAGTAAAAATTTACAAATAATATTTTATAATAAAAATGTATATATCTATTTGTTTATTACGACTTAATGCGAAAACCACTTAACCGATTTTTATGGGACTTTCACTATTCGAAAGTCTAAAACCGTAGGATCAGTTAATGCTATATTATGATTTGTATTAGGATAAGTCCGTATCGAGAAAATTTACAAATTATGTAATTAAATATTTTTCTTTTACAAAAAAAGGGTTTTTTCTATCCTAATATTTTAGAGTAGGTACTTAATTGAAATACATAGAGAATGATTAAAGAAAATCAAACAGGTCTATAATCTGTGGTAGGGACCCGAATTAAAATCTGTAACAAGTTTAAATAGTGTCTTATTGTATTTACATTGTGACGCGAGCAACCTAGCAAATACAGTATAGCCAATGTTGGGGGTATTTATCTCTGAACAAATTTACTGCTTGACTTGTATTGTTGTGATTTGCATAAAAGGGTTTTTGGGGAAGGACCGAAGGCTTTCAAAGGTTTTGAATATTATATATACATACATATATTTAGGGCGCTGGAAATTTATTTAAAATTCATTAAAATACAAACATATTTCTTTTTTATCACAGGGGGGGGGTAAAAATGTCTGGATCTAAAAATCGATATTAATAATGACATTTTTTTTAAATATATACAAAGATTAATGCCCGGTTTCATTAATAATGGTTATCTATAGTTTGCGAAATTTTAATTTTTTTAAAACATTTATTTTTGATGTACTAAAACTACTTAAGGCCGTACATGCCGATTTTTCCGAAACTAAAATCTACGAGATGGCGTTAGTAGTAAAAATCATACACGAGTCTTAGCCCTGAGGGGAAAGCATACAGAAAAGAATAAGATATATCTGTTATGATATTGTTATCTTATTTCTGTCGACAGACCGAATTTACATTGGAACAGTTGTATCATCACGCTGTTAACCATTATTTCATATTTGTTATTGACTTGACCTATTATGTTTAGTTTTCACCATTGATACATTTTAAAATGTGTAGTAGAAATGGGTTGAGAGAAGGCAAACGAAAATAATAAAAGAAAAGAATAAGACGTATATCTTATGATATTGTTATCTTACTTTTGTCACACTCAGAATTTACAGTGGAACAATTCTCTCATCACGCTATCATCCATTATTTCATATTTGTTATTGACTTGACCTATTATGTTTAGTTTTGACCATTGTTACATTTTAAAATTTGTAGTAAAAATCCGGAACGATTAGAGTCTATACGCTCCCAAATTCTACATTAGATTGATATAGTTTAATTTAAAATATAAGTACACCTGCATGTGTATGTAATTATTATAAAATGCAAATATCTTATTGATCAGGCTTCCGCGGTCTATAATTTTATAAATAAATAACTTATCTTTTATGAATTTTTTAACAAATATTTTATTTAAATAATTTGATATGTGATAATATATTGTGATCAAAAACAATCTATAACAAATACGTATCAAGGTAAATTTCGAGCCCTTTTACATAAGATAACGTAATCTCAGAAACAATGAAAAATATAATATCTTATTTGTAATCATATATATAATTAATTAAGTCAGACACGTATTTAGGAAAATTTGGGCCCTTTTTCTAAATATTTTAAATTTTTTGAAAAATAAAAAATAAAACTAGAAAGTAAATTATTTCAAACATTAACTATATAAAATTAAAGTCTGTCACGTATTAAGGTTAATTTAATGCCCTTTTTTTAAATACAACATTATTTCAGAAGCAATGCCAAATATATTATCTTAATTGTAATCATTTATATAATTAATTAAGTCAGACACGTATTTAGGAAAATTTGGGCCCCGTTTTCTAAACATTTAAATGTTTCGGATAAATAAAAAAATAACATGATATAGTAAGTTGTATCAAACATTAACTATATAAAATTAAAGTCAGTCACGTATTAAGGTAAATTTAATGCCCTTTTATTAAATATAACGTTATATCAGAAACTAAATTATCTGACTTGTAATCATTTATATGATTAATTAGTTCAGACACGTATTGAGGGAAATTTGGGCCCCGTTTTTTTTTTAAATATATATTTTCGAAAAAATAAAAAAATAATATGAGATAGTAAGTTGTACCAAACATACTATATAAAATTTAATGTCAGTCGCGTAGTATGGTTAATTTATTGCCCTTTTTTATTAAAATATTGTAATGTCGGGAATAAAATTATAAAATTAAGATTATATTATCTATTAATTAGGTTTTCATTTCTTTTTTTGCTAGTGTTAAAAATATAATACATGAAAATAAGATACCTATATGGGTCAGTCCACGGTAATCGATACCAGATAGTTAAAAAAATATTTTACGAAAATGAATACTAAAATATAAAATTAACAGGCTATTTAACATCAATTTTCATAAACCAAAAGAAAATTTAAAAAATTTTGATTAATTTTCAAAATATTACAAAAAATTTAAATTTTTTTTCGAAAAAGACAACAAATAATGTGAAATCGCAATAACTTACTTGACAATTAGTGACGCTCGTGGCAAACTATTAAAAGTCTTTGACAATTACATATCAAACGTGACGTTTGACCGAATTAAAAAAAAATTACCATCACCAAAAATAATGACTAAGGATAACCGCATTTATTATAAATTTAATGAGTCTTTTGATGTATTTGATAAATAATTGTTATAAGTATTAGTTCATAATATCAATAAGCAATTAAACACACAAATAGTACTCTTATTGTATCCTTTTATTCAACGTGTCACGACCGTCACAATTTTCTGTGACAACCGTCACAATGTTTATTGGGTAATAACCAGTTAAATAGATTACGTATTTACCTGATGCTCTTGTGTAACTAAAAATAATTTATTCGTAACATATTAAAGTATGATTATTATATAGTAACTTCAATATGAGAAGAGGTTTGATGCATAAGTAACTATATAATTAACTATATGATTAACTATATAGTTTTGTATTTATCGATGGTAGGCACAAACAGTGATTCGTGATAAATGATCTTTTTAAATCTAGAAACCAATTTTAAAAATTATATATAATATTATTATAAACTGAATAATAATAATTATTTTTACAAGAAAACATAGGCCTCGTTTTGTAAATAATATTAATTCTCAAAAAAATCTATGAAATTATGGTAAATTACATAATTAATCTGAAACAAAATAAAAAAACAAACATTGTATACTTGTATAAAAATTAACAAGAAACATTTACAACTTAATATCACAAGGATTTTTAATAGTTATTAGCTATAGAATTAAATAATCAGTTATTGAAAATTGAAATTGTACCAAGTAACAAGACTTCAAACTTCAACACATTTGTCAGGTTACAAAACATAATATGTACTGTATACTTAAACTAAAAATACACCTTAACCACAAAATTAATGTCACTCGACACGTGTTTCGACTTCACAAGAAGTCCTCATCAGGAGCCTAACGATTCCAGACCAGTCTGGAATCGTTAGGCTCCTGATGAGGACTTCTTGTGAAGTCGAAACACGTGTCGAGTGACATTAATTTTGTGGTTAAGGTGTATTTTTAGTTTAAGTGACTAAGAAACCACAGTTTCTCCGTTTTTCAAGTAAAAAAAAAAAAAAAAAAAAAAATGTACTGTATACTCAATGTAAAAGAGATGTGTTCATCTTTTATTTAGTTAAATAATATAACTATCCTTGTTTGTGTAAAAACTTAAACGAATTGCAATGTTGAAATATAACGATATTTCTCATTCTATCATAAAGGCAGTGTAAAGTCCAGTAAGTTATAAACTCCTCTATTACCTAAATCATTGATACAAAGTTGAAAACATACAATACGAAGTAAAAAAATGAACACAAACATACGCAATCTATAGATATTTTTAAATATGTATTATATGATGATAATCGCAGAATCAAAATAAAATATAAGTACCAATATTATAATAATATTTTAAATTTGAGAATAATCTATATATCAAACTAAACAGAAACAATGGCCTTATTAAAATTAAAGAGTCCCTTTCTCATACTGCGGCTGCGTATTAAACCAAATATAAAAATTAAGTCAAGAATGAAATCAAATTTTTTTACTTCATATTTTGATGAAACCTGCACCAACATGTTCCATGAAAAACGATTTTCTCGATATTCTCGCGCCCCACAGGTTGAGAATCGCTGACATACACATTTGTATTCTTTAAATGATAAAATAACATCTAAGTTTTTCAAATTATTATTGTAAATTTTCATAATTCAGTCTTCAAATTTTAATTAATATGCGTCTGAACTATTTTTTTATTGGTTAAATTATGTCCAAGGTTTCCTATACTGTTTATGTGAATATGTTATTTTAACAGTAGGGGCCTCAAATATTACTTAATACGCCTCTGTAGTATTTTTTATTAGTTAAATTATATACAATATCTCCGTACGGTCAGTGTGAATGTTATTTTAACAGTAGGGGCTTTAAATATCACTAAATACGTGTCTGGACTATATTTTTATTGGTTAAATTATATTTAAGGTGTCCCATGCAGTTTATGTGAACATGCTATTTTAACTGTAGGGGCCTCAAATATCATTAAATACGCGTCTGGACTATATTTTTATTGGTTAAATTATATTCAAGGTGTCCCATGCAGTTTATGTGAACATGTTTTTTAACAGTAGGGGTTTCAAATATCACTAAATACGCGTCTGGACTATTTTTTTATTGGTTAAATTATATTCAAGGTGTCCCATACAGTTTATGTGAAAATGTTATTATAACAGAAGGGGCCTCAAATATCACTTAATACGCCGCTGGACATTTTTTTTATAATTAATTTATTTATATGCAACGTCGAGACAATTTTTTAAATTGATTAATTATAATTACAATCTTATGTAGATTTCTGTATTGTACTTGTGAACTTTTTTTCCCAGTTTTTGTTGTAAATATAAACCTAAAAAATTAATAGTTATGCACGAAATTTTTGAAATAATGCATTATTTTCACCATTATTAATTATCTTGAATGTAATGAAAAATTGTGATTTTTGCATTATTATTTTCAAATCAGTGCAGTAATGCACCCATATTTTCATTACCGATAGTTTTTGATAATGCATAATGTGCATTGTGAGATAATGCATTACTTTTAGTAATGCATTACGAAAACAATGCATTATTTTACAGCGCTGTTTATAACTCATTGACAACTGATACAAATGTGATAAGAGATGAATATAGCGAGTCGATATACTTGAAATACTGTTCTGTTATTGGTCAGAGTAATGACAATGGGATATTCTCGAAATCAGACAAAGTCCGCGATACGAAGGATGGTGATATTTTTTTTATTTTCAGTAGTTTTCAATATTTTCAAAATGAAAATTGTAAAAATTATTATAAAATTAGAAAGCTTGAACAATTACCTATGAAACGGCTTTTTATTTTTTCCACATTTTTCAAGAATTTTGGTTATATATTGAGTTTTATCATATCAAGAAAAATACACACATTTTCAGAATTTTTTTATTAATATTTAAAAAAATAAAATTGAAAAATTTGGTATGCCGAATCAAAGAAAAATTAATCTAGTTTATCACTGTATTTTTTCCTAAAGGTTTTAATAATACTGGTCAGAGATGGTGTTGAATTACAAAACCGTAATTTCTCTATAGTAACGCTTATGGCAATTCAAACAGCACGTTCAGCCTTAATGATTTTTTTAGTATTTTTTTATGTTAAATCATAGGGTTTTTATAAATATTTATAGCTAAGAATATGCACAGAAAAATTATATATATTATTAACTAGTGGTGAAAACCGCATTGAAATCGGTTCAGTAATTCCTGCGTTTATAAGCTTCACCTCCGCAAAAAAGTGTCACAAACTTTGTGACAAAAATGTCATATTTGAGATAAATATGTAGAATGATTCCAAATTACTATATATTTCTACTAAAAATTGTCATTAATGTACTTCGTGTACCTACCGTCAAAAAAACTAGCATATTCTAAATAAATATCACATTTATTTTTTAAATACTTTATCACTAAACGTTTTAATAGTTAATATTTTTTAAACATCAAAAGAATACTGAAATATTTAAATTAAATACTGTGTATCAATACTACCTTTACAAATTTTATTTACCTAAATTGTTATAATTTCATTTAATTCCTATTTCCTCAAAACTAGATTTTTTGAGTTGTGACACTTTTTTGCGGGATTGCGATATATTTTTCCTATAACATCAAAAAACATAAACAATATAATAATTAAAGTATGTACTGAATTTATTTTTTATTCGCGTAAAAGGGGTTTTTATACACTGCCATACAAACTTTGATTTTGAATGTAAATATACAGATTTCAGTCAATAAAAATACCCAAAATAGCGAAAAGAATATGTTTACTCGCAGTCAAAATAGTAAAAAAAAAAACAATTTCTCGTTAGCTTGAAAGACACTGTGCGTTAAGGCGGTAAACCACCCTAGAATTTTTTGAAAATCGATTTTTTTTTTTTTTGCTTAAAGAGTTCTTTAATATTTCAAAAATATCCTGGAAAAGTTTCAACCGTGTGTCCAGTCTCTAAGTGCCCGAATTTTGAATGTAGCGCGGGCCTCATAATCCGCGCGCGTGCTGCTCAGACGCCCCACCGCGTGCTACTGGTATTTAGAACGCTTTTTTCTTGAATTCACATTTTCAAAGTCAGGCGGTAAGTTTACTCGCACAATTTTCATCCGATCGACTTCAAATTTTAACTGTATATTCCTGACTGCTTTCTCTACAGAAGTACCTGGGGTTTTTGTAATATATTAATTTTTTCAAAAGTTATTAACAATTTTTTAGTGAATTTTTAGTAGTTTTTTTCATATTTTCTGTTCAAAATGACGCAATTTTGTAAAACATCGATTTAAAAACAAAAGCTCAGGTACTTCTGTAGCTATTCATATATATTTTCGAAATTTTTGTATCTCATGTTCATATCTTTAAAATTGCAGGTAAAACGCTACCGCCCCCGAAACACTAAAAAAAATACGTCTCAGGGAAAATGCTGCCAATGTTGAAAAACATTGTTCAAATGTTGTATAAACAAGAACTTTTTACCGAATTTTAATACCTAGTATAGTTTTTTTAATAACCTATCCCGAAATTTGATCAATTTTTCGGTCTCTAGGGTGGTATACCGCCTTAATACTTTCAACTTGAGTAAACTTGACCTTTCTGGCATATAATTCAAAAATAACATGGAAAATTGTAAATGCTGTATTTTAGATATGCTAGGATTATTACAAAAGTTGTAATTAAGTACTCTTATCAACATTTAAGATTTTTGCAGTTTTATATTTACAAAATACGCAAAAAAAGAGTATCCAAAAACTTTTGCACGGCAGTGTACATATTCCACTTTACCCCCAAACAAATACAATTTGAAATTATGTAAAAATTCAAAGAATATCTGAAAATAAGTAAAAATAACAATCCCTATATTCAAAGTAGATTGTTCTAAAACCGAAACACGTACGTGGCTTGCAAGAGAACAACAGAAGTATTATCTACTTCATCTATGGAAAAACAAGCACTAAAAATTCTATGAACCATCACGATTTTTCCCCGTGAAAAACTATTCGAAATGATCCGACACAAGTGCAGAAGGTTTTCGTTTCCAATTTCTTTCAGACGTTGCCCTGAATTTTAAACAACTAAAATTACATTCTTAATATTTTACCATTTTCCGAGAGTAAAATGTAATTGTTGTGCAATTCTCCATGGGCGTCTGCAATAATATACAAAAGGGGATTACTCAATAATTTGTTTTTATACAGGATGATTTACAACTAGTGTAAAAAATTTAACAGAAGATCGAGGATGTTATTTTAAGCAAAAAAACCTTGTGTGAACACTGTCCGAAAATTCTTCGTGAGGGAGCTACAGCTTTTCAAAGGTTTTGCTTAAAATTAGTGTTTATTTAATAACAATTGATAACCGGTTTAATATTAATACGTGTTATCGATTTCCACTATCAAATAATAGTAGTTTAGACCAGGGGTGTATGAGGCCCACCCATTTTTATCAAGTATTTTTTTATTCTTTATTAACTTCCCAATAGGAAGTTATTGTAATTGGTCCGAAAATCGAAATCAAAAATTTTAACATATTTTCATGTTTCAAGGGCATTAGAGTATATTTACACTATTTTCAGAAAAATGTATGTGTGTGTGTGTGTGTGTGTGTGTGTGTGTGTGTGTGTGTGTGTGTGTGTGTGTGTGTGTGTGTGTGTATGTACGTACGTACGTGTCCTTTTTTCCGGGACGAAATCTCGCGAACAAAAAGTGCTATTGACTTCGTTGGGGTGCTAATCGAAGCGTCTTGACGTGAATATGATCTGAAAGAAAGGATTTTTCGAAATTCAACCCCTACGGGGGTAAAAAGGGTGTTTTTTTCATTTTTATTTTTTTTCTTGATCGTATTTAGTCGGAACTTAGAATAAATACTATACAATACAAATAATGAAACCTGTATTTCAGTATTTATTTTTTATATGAGTCCAAACAGCCATTAAAGGGATGAAAACCACCATCAAAATTTGAATTTCATACTAATAAATACATCTAATAATTCATGTTGCCTTGGAAACAACACAATTCAAAATTCAAACTGTCAGATTAGTTTTTCTAAAAATGTGCATTATATTATTGACATTATTAGGATATTAGAAAACTAATATTCATAATACAAAGGGTGAGTTTTATTTCTGATAAATTCCATTAAAATTTTTCATATACATATTAAAAAAAATATTTACAAACTATAACATAGTAATATTAATTATGGAAACAATAAGTAATCAGTATTCAAGTATTGTTAGTCATACCATGTTGGGAAGTTGATTGTGTGGACCTAAAGGATCGAACCCCACAGAATTATACGTTATATAGTTTAATTTATATCCCCGGGTAAAATTGGATCCGACAGCTAGTTTTTTTCTTGGGTTGGGTACTTGTGAAAGTTTATATGACACAAAACACACAAAAATATACTTTGTTAATTTATTATAGGACCAACCATTTTCGAGAAATATTGATAAAAATAAAGTACTGCAGAATTGTACTAAATACGGATGCATCAAAATAAATTTATTTTCTTGTTCTATGATAGTTGTTAAAAAATCATGTTAAAAATGAAACTATAAATGACTATTTGTTGATAAAAATGCAGTTTTAGAGGTTATTTTTAATCATAGAACAAGAATATAAACTTACTTTGTATAATTTCCGTATTAAGTAAAATTCTGCAATACTTTCTTTTTCTCAATTTTTCTCAAAAAAGACCTTATAATAAATTAATAAAGTATATTTTTGTGTGTTTTGTATCATATAATCTTCTACAAGTCCCAACTCAGAAAAATATTAAAAAACAAAAAAATACTTGATAAAAATCGGCGAGCCTATTGGGCCCATACACCCCTGGTCTAAATTATTATTGTTTGATACTGGAAATCGATGACACTTATTAATACTAAACAGGGTATCAAATTTCGTTATTGTACCACAATGGGTTCTCTAGTTGTTAAATAAACACTAATTTTGAGTAAAATCTTTGAAAGGCTGTAGCTCCCTCACGAAGAATTTTCGGACACACGTTCATACATAGTTTTTTGCTTAAAATAACGTCCTCGATCTACTGTTACTTTTTTTACACTAGTTGTAAATCATTCTGTATAAGTATATTGTATAAAATAAAGTATGTACGCTATAAAAATAGTGAAAATAGGTTTTTTACAGATTAAATTTATATCCCCACTGGTAAAAATATGTAAAAACTAAATCCCTTTTTAAATATACGCGGTCGAAGCCACGTTGCCGCGTATTAGAACTAGCAGTACACGATGTAAAATATTTTCGTATAATATTTTTTGCTCATTAAAATATTACAATGAATTCTGCAAAATGTATTTAACAGTGTTTCCCCCCTTTGCCCCCACACGCTGCCGCCAATGCCTGTTAGTCATTTGGATGTAAATTCTGTGAATTTAATTTTGTTCTGAATATCGGTTCTAGGAATTCCGTTTTATTATAAATATTCTTATTTATTTTATTTTATACGTAATGCGTCTCGTTTTATTTTATTTTCATTTTAATAAATATAAAAACAAAATTACTTTTCAGTATCTGTAGATATTTTTAGTTAAGCTGGTGGTTTATAAAAATTAATGTTATATTTGTTTTTTATTGTAAAAGTGTTTTATACATTTTTTGATATTAAATTTTTTTATGTGTTTTACTTAAAAGCATGTAACTTATAAAATAATAATTTGAGTATTTTGAAATTTTAATATGTGAAACTAGACTAAGTTACACATATTTTAAGACTGGTCTGAAATTTGTATGATGTACAGTTCCGGAGTTCTATGTTGTCAAATATGAAACGTTTTTTTTTAAATTTAGATATCAATATTTTTGAAGTACCTACGTCATTTAAAGAACTGTAACTACTAAAGTAATTATTTGAATAATTTGAAATTTTGAGACATAAAGCTAAAAAATATAACACATATTTTAAGACTGGTTTGAAGTCTGTATGATTTATAGTTCCGGAGTTCTATGTTGTCAAATATGAAACGTTTTTTTTATCTATAGTTTAAAAAAATGTTGAAGTATTTTTCTTAACTAACTGTAACTACTAACGTTATTATTTGAATGATTTGAAATTTTGAGATGTAAAACTAGACTATATAACGCATATTTTAAGACTAGTCTAAAGTCTCTATGATTTATAGTTCCTGAGTTCTATGTTGTCAAATATGAAACGTTTTTTTTTATCTAGTTTAAAAAAATCTTGAAGTATTTTTCTTAACTAACTGTAACTACTAACGTTATTATTTGAATGATTTGAAATTTTGAGATGTAAAAATAGACAATATAACGCATATTTTAAGACTAGTCTGAAGTCTGTATGATTTATAGTTCCGGAGTTCTATGTTGTCAAATATGAAACGTTTTTTTTTTATCTAGTTTAAAAAAATCTTGAAGTATTTTTCTTAACTAACTGTAACTACTAACGTTATTATTTGAATGATTTGAAATTTTGAGATGTAAAAATAGACAATATAACGCATATTTTAAGACTAGTCTGAAGTCTGTATGATTTATAGTTCCGGAGTTCTATGTTGTCAAATATGAAACTTTTTTTTTAATTTAGATATGTGTTTTTCAAGTATACTTTACTTAAAGAACTGTAACTACTAAAGTTATTATTTGAATAATTTGAAATTTTGAGACATAAGGCTAAAAAATATAACACATATTTTAAGGTTGGTTTGAAGTATGTATGATTTATAGTTCCGGAGTTCTATGTTGTCAAATATGAATCGTTTTTTTTTTTTTTAGATACGAGTATTTTTAAAGTACATTTCTTAAAGAACTGTAACTACTAAAGTTATTATTTGAATAATTTGAAATTTTGAGACATAAGGCTAAAAAATATAACACATATTTTAAGACTAGTCTGAAGTCTGTATGATTTATAGTTCCGGAGTTCTATGTTATCAAATATGAAACGTTTTTTTATCTAGTTTTAAGAAAATTTTTTAAAGAACTGTAACTACTAAAGTTATTATTTGAATGGTTTGAAATTTTGAGACATAAGGCTAAAAAATATAACACATATTTTAAGACTAGTCTGAAGTCTGTATGATTTATAGTTCCGGAGTTCTATGTTATCAAATATGAAACGTTTTTTTATCTAGTTTTAAGAAAATTTTTTAAAGAACTGTAACTACTAAAGTTATTATTTGAATGGTTTGAAATTTTGAGACGTGAAACGACATTTTTTTTTAATTTTAAATAACTATGTTAATATGGCTTCTGAACACAGAAGGCTACAGTTACACGATCTTACTATATCAATATTTGAAGAGCAGTAATTTAAATTCTTATATATAATTAAAGACAATACGAATATTCCATCCTTTCTTTTTCTTTATAACCCTTGCAGATAATTTCTCTGATGATATTTTTCCGGCTACACGGACTGAGAGAATTTTCATTATTCCGGTGCACACAGTAAGTAGGCCATGGCCTGAGGTTGGCAGCATTGGTCGATCTCTATAAATATTTATATATTTTAACTTGTTAACTGTTGATTTAATATAATATACCCTTTACATTAAATCAGGCCACTCTGGCGTTTACCCCCGTACGGAAAAAATATACGCAAAGATTAATGCTCGGTTTCATTAATTATGGTTATCTATAGTTTACAAAAAAAATATTTTTTTTATTTTACTGTATCTAGAAAACGTTTTGTTGCAATGGTTTGAAATTTTGGTACGTTAAAGTACATTAAATAAGGGACATTTTAACACAAATCTGATGTTTGTATGTTTTGTAGTTACAGAGTTCTATGTTGCCAAATCGGAGACGTCATTTTTTTACGTATTTTGACGTGTTTTACTTAAAGTACTGTATCTAAAATTACTGCATGCTTTCTTTTCCATCGATATTTCTCGAAAATGGTTTATCCCATGATAAACAAGCAAAGTATGTTTTTGTGTATTTTGAGTCATTTAATTTATTGATGTACCAACTCAGGAAAAAAATTATCGAACAAACAAATACTAGATAAAAATCGATGGGCCCACTGGCCCCATACAGCCCTGGTCTAAAATATAATTGGTTAATATTATAAATTCATAATTCTATCACAATAGGTTCTCTAGATATTAAATTAAAACTCATTTTTAGTAAAATCTTTGGAGGCTTGTAGTTCCCTAAGGAATAATTTCCGGACACATGTTTATCGGAAGTTTTTTGCTTAATTTTTTTTTTTTTTAATCTACTGTTCAAGTTTGGCACAACAGTGCTGAATCACCCTGTATATTCAAATTATTCAATACCAATTTTTATTGAAAAATATTAAACATTTACAAAGTTATGATCAAAAACGTGAAAATTGAAATTTTGGCGAAAAAAATTTTATGCAATGGCATTTGTACATAATTTAAACAAGAATGCGAAATATTTCATCAAATTTATATCGTATTAATAAACAGTTATATATTAAAGACATTTTCTGTTCATTAAATAAACGTAATAAATATATTTAAAATATGAAACAATACAATTTATATTTTTAGTAAGTTATAAATTTTATCTAAAACGTTTTTCTTCTTGATCTGAGAATATTATGGAAAACTATATTTTTGAATTTATTTATTTATTTAATCTATTTGTCATCTATTAATGGTTGAACCGATCGTAATGTAATTTGGCAGGGAGATACCTTGCTTCTTAAAAAAGGATATTGAAGGACTTTTAATATATCTCGAACAAAAAAATAAATTGTTAAAAAAATATTTTTTTTAAAATAATGTTATATACGACGCCACTGAAATAAAGTACAGTTTATCTTAAGGCAAATAAAAGTATTTTTAGTTTTCCTAGGTAGTAAAAAAAGGCGTCAGTTATGGCTGTCGGAGAGTTATTGAAAAGAGAACAATACATCTTTAATGTTCTATTTTACTGGACATTTTCACAAAGTGCTTTTTCATTTAAATCTATATATATAACTTCAATTCAACAGTACTTTACCGTTTTATATTTTTATAAAAATATGGCTTTCAATACAATAATGCTTCATTTGTTGCGATTTGACACAAAAACTACAGAACCGATTTTCATATAATTTTCACTGTTCGAAAGCATGATATCTAAACGTTTAATTTATGCTATATATTAATTGATTTAAGACAGGCCCGTATTAAGAAAAAAATATCAAAACAAACTCAAAAAATACCCTTGCCAATCGATTCGTGAATCAATTCCGAGTCCAACGAGGTACATGAAGCCATATATGTAAATTTTTGAGGGGGGGGGGGTCATGACCGGAATTTTTTAAAATGGGCTAAACTAGAACCACAGACCTACCATTTAGTGAAAACCCGAGGTCTCTAAGTGGTCAGGGGGCCGAGATATCGCTGTCGAAGACAGACAGCGGCCATTTTAAATTTAATGTCAAATTCTATTTCACTTCCAGGATTGCGCTCAAGGTAAGTAAATGAACAGGTTTGCTTACTTGCCTGTGACGTCACCACGAAGATCATTTCAACCTTCTTGATTTGAAATGGTCGCCAACGCTGTCAAACTGTCATAATATAAATTTGATTGTGATTGATTTATTATTGTGTTCTGTGTTTGTGCTATTCATTTATTGCTATAGTGAAGCTTCACACATCATATTAATTATATTAATTATAATTATGTGTGAATTGTATTTAATATTATGACAGTTAAAAACATAGATAAATAAATGAAATCAAGAAAGTTGAAATTACCTTCGTGGTGACGTCACAAGTAAGCAAACCTAACCATTTACTAACCTTGGATTGCGCTAAAAATAAAATTAAGTACAGTTGAATTTTCTTATTGATTTCGTTTAACACGGTTTCGCTTTACACGGTGTTGTTATTCCAGGACGCTAGCATCATAAGTATGTGTTATCTATTTTCTCCACGTGTGTCACGTCTAAGAAGGGGGTAGTGGGGGCTTGAAGGGTGAATTTACATTCCCGTGACGCCGCTCCGGGTTATATGGGATGGGAGGTCCTACCGGAATCTCCCCCCTGGAGACTAAACAAGAAGAACTCTTCGGTAGTAGCGGTGTCTCAAGTCTACACGGTGATAAATGGTGTATCTGCTTCAGCACTACAGTGTGTTTTGGTCCTTAGATAGCAAGAAGGGCAGAGCCGTTTTAAGGGGTAAAATCACTGTCACGCAAAAAAAACAATTTTTTTCTTACATTTTTTTAAAGTATACATATTAGGGTGACTCATTTCCGCAAAACATTTTTTTTTCAAGGTGCTCAAGCAAAATTTTAATCTACATATAGAAAAAAAAATCTCACCAAGATTGAGCTCTTAATTCCTATTTGCAATTTAAATAAGAAGTTTTCCCATTTAAAATGCATGTAAAAAAAAATTTTTTTTTTCAAATTTCTAGTGCTTAGACACCTTTTATCATATTGGGAATCGGTTTGATGGACCTTACGGGAAATTTCACGCTCTTTAAAATTGTCTTGGTTTTTTTTTCTGTAACACACACTGGTTCGCCAGTAGGAGTCATCTAAATACTAACTAATAATGCAGCATTATTAGTTAGTATTTATCAATATCTTGCGTTTTAAGGCCTAAAAATGGCTGTAAATTCATTCAATATTGGTAAAAAAAAACTATTTTTTACGAGTCAGCTCTTTTTTTCTCCCTAATTTTTGCGGTTTGCTAAAAAAAATGGAAAAAAAAATTATTCCAAAAACTGTATTTAGATGACTCCTACCGGCGAACCAGTGTGAGTTACAGAAAAAAAACACTAGGGCAAATTTAAAGAGCGTGAAATTTGAAAAAAATAATTTTTTACATGCATTTTAAATGGGAAAACTTTATATTTAAATTGCAAGTACTTAAAATAGGAATTAAGAGCTCAATCTTGGTGAGAATTTTTTTTTCTATATGTAGATTAAAATTTTGCTTGAGCACCTTGAAAAAAAAATGTTTTGCGGAAATGAATCACCCTAATACATATTCATAAATATGTATATTAAATTCCGAAAATTGACAGAGTTACAGTCAATTTAGTGAGACGAGGTAGCACGGCCGGTTATGACATAACAAAATCATTAAACACGTTTATCTCGAAATGACATTTTTCGATCTGGTTGACACGATTCCTCAAAGACTAATGAACCGATTATATATATATTTTTTTTATAATTTTCGTAATTGTAGTAGCTATCGTTGCACGTAGCCGATTTTTGAAAATTTAATAATTACTATTTTTAAAACCGCTCTAATAAAAAAAAATTGACGTCAAAACGCTCGCAGGTGACATTTGAGAGTTGTGACGTCACACTCCTTGTCAACAATAATCAAACATTCAAAGTTAGACAATAATTTAATTATTTTATATGTTAAAAATGAATTCCAAAGTATATAAGTTCTTAAATATGGTATGTACCTTATAATTTTGTAAGAGGAATTGATATTTATCTAATATTCACTCTGATTGGTGTTCCATTTTGTGTGGATTGCTGTATTTTGCATTTTTATTTTAACAAAACTTATATTTTATCTCGCTTTTAATATAAAAATAAACACATTTTTTTAAATCTTTTTAACCTATTTCATTATTTAAAATCATAATACTTAGTTACTGGCATCACGCCTATATATTACGTATGATTTTGTCTACAGTTTATAATATAGCAGTACGGAACACTCAGGGCGCAAGTTCTACTCGCACTTGTCCGTTGTTTTTTTTTTCATCGTCTATTATCATAAAAAATTTTTTTAGTTAATTTAGAATTCTCTTAGTACGGCCCTATCGG
The DNA here is from genome assembly GCA_949319165.1 of Sialis lutaria. NCBI lineage: Eukaryota > Metazoa > Arthropoda > Insecta > Megaloptera > Sialidae > Sialis > Sialis lutaria. The sequence goes on from OX439234.1 coordinate 37,070,934, forward strand.
CGAAGTTTAAACGAAAGAACACTATGCTGGTGTACTGAGATGAGTCACGACTCACGACTGTTTCGTGAGTGAACACAGCATCACAAACTTGGATCTTAACCCTGGACGGGTAGACGTCAAATTTAAGCCGAAAAGAGTAGACGTTCGTAAAATTGACTACTACTATATAATTTTTGGTTTTCTAATAAATTTATGGCAAAAAAAAAGTTTTGCTTTTAAAATCTTTTGATTTATGTATTTACAAAAATACCGAAATACGAAAGATTAAAATATAAGCTTAGTAATATAAGTTTACAGCGAATCGACAAACGAAAGAAAGTATCATTGGATCAAGCATTGAGACGAATGAGATCTTTTTCACATTCACAGCATATCCTTTTACGTACATATTTCGACTAAAATTTACGTAAAAGAGTAGACCTTCGTGAAAGATACGATGTGACTTGTCGATCTATGGCTCTCTCTAGAAAAATAGCAAACACTGACACCTGTCCTTGGCAGAGGTTGAAGTCGAACTATTAAACGAGGCATATCTTCCCGCTCGGCTCCCCACCCCGTCTTGATTTCCCTGTAGAGGGCGTTGTGTAAATGTAGTCGTAATTATTACTAACGTCTACCCGTCCAGGGTTAATAATAATGTGTACAGGTATAGCGGAGATGCTAACTTTGAAAGTAGAATTTATTAGTTAGGGTGTGAATCGATCGTCTTAATTAAAATTGAGAAATCAATTTCAATGTTACACTAATACACTGGTATTAACAAGTTTAACTAAAGCCTTATTTAACTAACTGTAGTTTATCTTAAATATTCGCAGCGTGCGCGATGACAGCGCCAACTAACGGGTGGACTTTAGTAGCAACTTGGGTGGACTTTGACGTACTAACAAACAAATAATTTCAATAAAATATCGTAATATATACATTTTAGACGATTATTTATGACTATCAGCTATGTGCACGAAGTCTATTAGCGCCGCTAGTGGGTAATAGAGAAGGATTGAATGGATTCAACTTTCTTTTTATCATTGTTTAATATGTTTAATACCGTGAATTTTTTTTTATTAAACAAATATCATTTAATTTAGCTGTTTGCATATAATATAAATAGTATAGCATAAAAGGTACGTGAAATTTATTTATTTTGGGTATTATTTTCTCTTTAATTGTGACGTATAATAGAGAAATATTTAATTCGTTTACATTGACAGCATAACCTCAAACTATAGCGCCGATGATTTTACAATGTTGCTCACCACGAACACTCGCATCGACATTATTTCTAACTCCACCCCCTTGCACATAGTCTATAGTGGGATTAACCATGTTGACCTTTCTATTTTCAGTTAAAAACGAGCCTATTAAAAATGACAGTTAGTCCACCCAAAGTGTTATTTTTTGCCACGTTGTGCGCTGTGATCGATTTCGTTTCCCCCACTACCTACTTTGCACCCAGCGAATACAGCCATGGCCAAATGTATTAGGCACTAGTTACTATGATGAATAATTTTGAAACTAGGTAATTTTGAAAAAAAAACTAATGTATATCAGTTTTTTTCAATTTTGGTCACTTTTGATTTGATTTACCTCCCCAAAAGTCATTAACGCATCTAATAAAAATACTTATAATCCCTAATTCCCCAGAAATCTGTTAATTTAAGCAAAGTGTCTAAAATCAATAGGTGCCTAATACATATGGCCATCACTGTATATAAATTTTTGTATCGTATTCTCAAGAAAATCAAGCATTATTCAATTAATTAACATGATTTTTCATTTTTATAACGCATTTTCTTTGAGAGGCTAGCATTTATCTTAACCCATTAACGTCCAAAAGAAAACAAAAACATGCAAAATATTTTTTTTAATGAAATTAAGTACATATTCAATATATTTTACTAAATAGGTATACAGCACAAACTTTTTTTTTAATATTAAAAAAATAATAACAGTGTGTACTCAAATTGGGCAGATATAAAGTCTATTTTGTGTGAGACTGTTCTTCTGATATCATTTTTATTTAGATAATTTCATGTCATGTATATTTCATATGACTTGAATAAAATTCGAAATCACATGCTCTAGTTGGATAAAATATATTAGCATACCACGTACCTCTTTTCATATAAAAATTATTCAAAACAATTAAATAAAACACGTTTAAACACTTATGAAACTAATAACGTTAACAGATTTTGTAATCGTTCTGAATAATTTTTATATGAAAAGAGGTACGTGGATGCTAATATATTTTATCCAACTAGAACATGTGATTTAGAATTTTGTTCAAATCATATGAAATAACTTAAATATACATATAACATGACTTTATCTAAATAAAAATGATATCAGAAAAGAAGTCTCACGAAAAAATAGACTTCATATCTGCCCAATTTGAGTACACACTGTTATTATTTTTTTTAAACATTTAAAAAAAAGTTTGTGTTGTATATTTAGTTAAATATATTGAATATGTACTTATTTTCATTAAAAAAAATATTTTGCATATTTTCTTTGGATTTTAATGGGTTAATAATTTTTGTATACACGCCTGTGCTTAAAGCCAGTCTCTCCCATAGGTGAAAGAATCTATATCACGGGATATGCATAATATGTACCAGCAGAAAGGCGTTATAAATTTGGATATTCTGCCGAAATCTGTGAGATTTAAATAATCTCGAAAACCAGGAAGGAAAAATTCAAGCACTGTTTTTCCTCTCAACACTCACTTTCATTTGATGTATATTTATATATTATGTTTTATGCCGCGGTTAAAAAATATGACATGAATGTTAAAAGAAAAATAGTGTTTTACTTCAATGTAGATATGTAAAAATACGAAGTATGAATTTTAAGTTAATATCTTAAGGTTGTTGTTCACTAAAATCGATCACTACAGAATTTGTTAAAATTTTAAGATTGTGTTAAGTAAGCTAGTTCGCATTTGTAAAAAAAATTTCAGGTCAGTTTACCATTTCGTTTATTAATTATAAACGTGCAAAGTTGGCCTCTTATACATTGCAAGCATAGGGATCCACTTGGAATTCGATATTCGTTTAATTCGTGTATTAAAACTAAACGTCAGATTTTAACCAAAAACGGATATGTTATAGATTGGTAATTAAGGAATGTGTATATAAAATTTTAGAATGATTTACCATCTCCTTAAATAATTATTAATTTTTAACTTTGATAAATTCCCGAACACATGACGTAAATATACTATATGGCAACAGCGCATTCGGCGCGATCTTTGAAATATAAAAACGTGGTATTGACAACTGACGCGCGTTGTAAATATCAAGTGATTATTGATTACATTTAATGTTTTTATTTATAATAATAATAGTTACTATTGTTATTATAATTATTACTATTGTCAGCAACAGTAATAATTTTAATATTGTTAAAAATGAATCTTATATTCTTGTCTAATATTGTAAATTGTTGGCAGATCTATTTGTTCTTTTTTACCGACATATCAAAACCCTGTAGTTCATGCTAAATTTCGCTAGATGTCACGACTTTCAGTGAACAAGAACCTTAAGGCTGAACATGCTATTTGAATTGCCATAAGAATTACTATAGAGAAATTACGATTTTGTATTTTAAGTTCAGCTCTGACCAGTATTAATAAATCATTTAGGAAAAGATACAGTGATAAACTAGATTAATTTTTCTATGTTATGACATACTTAATTTTCCAATTTAATTTTTTTATATATTAATAAAAAAAATCTGAAAATGTGTGTATTTTTCTTGATATGATAAAACTCAATATAATTGAAAAATACGGAGAAAATAATATACCACGACATAGATATTTGTTTAAGCTTTCTAATTTTATAATAATTCTGCAATTTTCATTTGAAAATATTGAATGTAAGCCTAAAAACATAAGAACTAGTTCTATCCTTTGTAGCTTCATCTCTGTTTAGTTTCAAGAATATCCCATTTTTCATTCGATCGTCAATTGTCACTGAATTACTTGTATCTGTCATTTCCCCTCAGGGCTAGACTTGTGCAAATAATTTTTGTTTTTTACGATGGCGACATCTCGTAGAATTTAGTTTCGGAAAAATCGGCATGAACAGCCTTAAACTCTTGGTGTGTATGTACCGGTAATCATCAGGCCTAAACCACTGGACGTAACGTAGCCATATTCACACCATATGTTTGTTTGGTGCTCGGGAAGGTTTATCTCTTTTTTGAACCCGGTAGGTGATTGTGGGGTCGAGATATTTACGAAAATGAGAAAAACCGTTCAATGGCTACTATGTTTTTATATAAATAACAGTGACATCATGAAAACAAAACACGACTTTAAAAAAATATATTTTTTAGTATTTTGACGTTTAAAAGTTTTTATAGGTTTTTTACTTCTAATTCAAATTTTTTCATTTCAAATTCAATATTTGAAAATAAATTGATATATTTATTTTTTTAATTTTCTAAACTGAAGAAACCAAGTATTTTTAAAACATTAAAAAATAAATATATCAATTTATTTTCAAATATTGAATTTGAAATGAAAAAAATTGAATTTGAAATGGAAAAAATTTAATTTGAAATGAAAAAAATTTTATTTGAAATGAAAAAACTTGAATTAGAGGAAAAAACCTATATCAAATATTAATAGCTACGTACTGATAAATTATTATACAGAGTGTTTGGTTCGGCGATACGAATATTTTAAGGAAGATAGAATTTTCCAAACATGATTTTTATATTACTTAAATGTCTATGCTACACTATCAGATCAAAATAAAATTGATGAACAACAAAAACAAAAAATGGCTGCGCATAAGTCGCTTAGATATCGATATTTTTACGTGAAAAAATTATGGAATATACCTCTAATATAGCTAAATATATTCTCAATTTTCCAAAATATTTCATTGAGTATTTTTCTTCCAAAAAATTTCCGAAAATCACCCAAATTTCCAGCGTTCACACTGGTATAGCTAATTTATATATTTTTTTCTTCCAGGATTCCGAAAGCATACAAGAACCCCTATCAGCTTCATCTTCCTACATAGAATGCCCGCCATGTCCTCCGCCTATAACAGCCCCGTACATTGGCTCCTTGCGTGGCCAGGGCCGGCTCAGGGGTGGAGTCGACGACCCTTCAGGAGACCTAGGGGATGCAAACATATCCGGTGAACAAGAACCTCAAGCTCGACTTGTCAAATATTTAAGATTCCTTTATCGGGATCTGGCCGGACGTGATGAAGGCGCCCACTTGCCTGCATGGGCTCCGACGTTGCCACCAGGGACGCTGTGTCCTGCCCATTTCCAGCCTGCCCTGGAATTGCAGACTGGAAGGGATTTGGAGACGAGAGAACCTATTGTTTTGGATCAGTTGTTGACATCTATTAAGGTATTTTAACGTTTAATGGAGAATAACTCGACCGGTAAGTGAAATAATAATAAAAGATGTACGGTTTGGAGGGGGACATAGATGTACTTAATTGAAATTTTTTTAGGTGGTGTTTTCAAGGTGGTATGAAGGTCAACATCATTTTTTAACTAGGAACCTATAGTTTTTATCAAGTAATTTTATTTAACGTGAAAAGACACGAATCTTTCATTGAAAACTTAAGCTTTCCAAGATATCTAACGAAATATGTAATTCGAGATTTTGAACATTCAATATTTTTTCACTCAGAAACCATCACGTTTAGAGAAAAAGCATAAAATACAAAAAATGTTTATTTTGGTCTAATAAAACTTAAATAATTATTTTTAAAATTTTAAAACTAATTTTTTTAACATTGTTTTTTTTGCTTGAATAAAATAAATTAAAGAAGTTTTAAAATTTTAAAAATAATTCTTTAGTTTTATTAGATCAAAATAAACATTTTTTGTTTCTTGTACTTTTTCTCTAAAATGTATGGGTTCTGAATAAAAAAATATTGAAAGTTCAAAATCTCGAATTATTTTGTTAGATATCTTGGAAAGGTTAAGTTGTGAAAAAAAAAGTTTTCAATGAAAGATTCGTGTCTATTCACGTTAAATAAAATTACTTGATAAAAACTATAGGTTCATATTTAAAAAAATGATGTTGACCTTCATACCACCTTGAAAACATCACCTAAAAAAATTTCATCCAAGTACGTCTATGTCCCCCTCCAAACCGTACAACATTTATCTGAAAACTTTTTTATTATTTCTCTTATCGATCGAGTTATTCTCCATTAAAGGTTAAAATGGTCCACCCGGTATATAAAATTAATTTTTAGAAAGTGGCTATTTGCACATGCAGTATGTGCAAGCAATTGGTTATTTGCACATATTAAAAATACAGTGTGTGGCACGGGATGAAACAAAGATGATTTCAGACCAGGGCGATGACAGCCCTCACTTTGCTCGGGCAGTCAACTCTCGCCCTCGTCAGAAATCATCTTGTTTCACCCCTTGCTACACAATATACTATCACAGCCCCATAATTTTGGACAAAATCTTCAAGGGGCTATAACTCTCTTACGAAATATTTTTGGAGACATGTTTAAATAAGGTTTTTTACTTAAAATAATTTCTTTAACCTACTGTATAAATTTGGCACGCGAATTTTGAATTATTAAATTTTAGTCTTCTTTCACTTTTCTGAAATCTTTCAAGAAGTAGTGGAAAGCGATAAAAAAAACGAATAAAAGGTTCAAAAACTAGAAAGTGTCAGCTTTAAAATGCGTTTTAGAACAACAAAATCCATTCAATTTTCACAAAAATACAGCTGTTTAAAGAAAAATTGAAAGAAATCAAAATTTCCTGTACATTATATTTTTCTTACCTTTACGAAATTTGGGGGGTGGGGTGACTCTAATTCGAAAATAAGATAATAAATGGCCACCCTAATAAACACAGACACGTGATGGGGCAACACTGGATGCCCCTCGAAGAGTTCTTGTATTCGGCGCGGCCGGAAGTGGCAAGACAGCGACCGCCTTGCGCGTATTGCACTCATGGGCGACACACAGCAGTTGGACCGGACCGCCCGTATCCGTAGCGCTATTTGTACCCCTCAGAGAACTACGTGGGGCTTCCTTAGCGCATTACGTCTGCAAAGAACTACTACCACGAGCGGCCGAAGCCGGTAACTTCTTAGCCGATTCAGGATACTCTGAATTCATGCAGGTGAGTTTTAATATTTATTGTATTGACAGTGTCAAATTAGCATGCGACACTGGCGGTCATTTCATGAACTATTCAAAATGGCCGCAACCATGGACAAATATCAATGTTGACGTATTGAAAAATTCCGTAAATTACTGTTTTAATTTGTATAAACAGTAATATGAACCCCGTGTTGTGGAGAAAATGGAATTTCCGATCGGATATAGAAAAGCAAGTTAATTTTCATCATATTTTATACAACATAAAAATTTAACCTTCATTTCGAGCATATAATAAAATGAAATCTCCACAATATTGAATTAAATAGATGTTTTTAGAGTCTTTACATATTTATAATCATATTGTAAGTTTTATTTAATATATCTGATATTATTTTGTGTACTAATAGGCTATTGATTATACCGGAAAATAAGAGGTAGAAAGGAACAATTGCGATAAAGGGTTTTTATTGTTTAATATGTTTGTTTGACACCTACAGATGATAAAAACACAAAGTGCTACTAAATTCACCCTTGCGTTTTTTAGGGAGGGGTTAAACAAGTCACTTTTTAACATTTTAAGTATAACTCGAAAATTAAGCAGAATTTGAAAATTTTACAAGAATGATTTTTTATAGAAAATTAAATTTCCCATCAAAATAGATGATTTAAAAAATTAAAAAAAAAAATTTATACAAGAAATATTTAAAAAACAAATCGAAAAAATATCAAAAAATCACAATTTTTTCAAATTTTTACTAAATTGCTCATAAATTTTTTCTAAGTAAAGATAGGTATAGGACATGCTTTGGAGAAAAATAAGTAGAGGTGACGCCTGTCAAAATATTGAGTCGAAAAATTTTTTTTTTATGAAAATTGGCTGAGCTATAGTAATTCAAAGTTCACCATTTTTTGTAATTTTTTCTCAAATCGTAACTTAATACATATTATAGGCAATTGATTAGAAGTTTTTGAAAGGTACAATTACGTTAAACGTTTTTTATTGTTTTATGTGTTTGTTTGACACCTAAAGATGATAAAATCACAAAATGCTACCAAATTTACCTTTGCGTTTTTTAGGGGGATTAAACTATTCACTTTTCAATGTTTTAAATATAACTCGAAAACTAAGCGGATTTTGACAATTTTACAAGGATAATTTTTTATAGAAAATTATATTTCCCATCAAAATGGATGATTTAAAAAATTAAAAAAAAAAATTAAAAAAAAAATTTTTTTTTAATTTATAAAATATTTCTTTCATAAATTTTTTTTTTATTTTTCAAATCATCTATTTGGATGGGAAATTTAATTTTCTATAAGAAATCATTCTTGTAAAATTGTCAAATTCTGCTTAGTTTTCGAGTTATACTTAAAATGTTGAAAAGTGACTAGTTTAACCCCTCCCTAAAAACGCAAGGGTGAATTTAGTAGCACTTTGTGTTTTTATCATCTGTAGGTGTCAAACAAACATATTAAACAATAAACACCCTTTATCGCAATTGTTCCTTTCAAAAACCTCTAATCAATAGCCTATAATATATTAATCAAGAAAACATATCCGATGACATCTGTCACATTATTATCATATTTTAATTACCATATATGTATATCTTATATATATATATCATATTATCTTATAAGTAATATTGAAAATTAGCATTACGTTGAAAGATGTACACGTTTTTTTTCTATTACATATCTTATGTATTCTCGTTTATTGAAATACAAATTAATACATAGTTGACTTCATTACTATTAAGAGTCCAGAATTAATGACTTTTTGTCATATATTGTGTACCTGCACAACTCCTCCAGCGATACAGTTAACATTACAATGATTGATATCACTTCTCTCTCGTAATTTGTGAAAAATAGTTAATGACGTTTTGTCCGTGGTTGCGGCCATATTTGTTTCGGAACACTAGCGCCACCGTTCCCGCGGTGTTATTTTTCTTTCTCAATACTCTGCTAATAATAATCGGATATTATTTAATAGGTTTGGAAGACGTTATCGTATTTAGAAGATAGGTTACTTTTCGTTCTGGATGGATACGATGAAGCTGTAGGTATGAGTAACTCGGAAACAAGCAGGAGTGCAGCAAGAGAGGCTCTTGGGGATGCCCTGGACCTCCTAGAAGGACGCCTATTCCCTGATTGTAGGATCCTGCTTACCAGCTCTACCAGTTGCGCGCCAGAACTGTTCAGATTAGTTCATAGGTAAGATAATATTGTAATATTTAATGAAAGTAAATTAATTAACTGTTTCTAATTTCAGGAGGGTGAGATTATTAGGTAGAGACTGGCCACAAGTAGAACGACTGGTGAATGTATACTTCAATACATCAACCAAAGCTAAAATACTTTTAGATATCATCGATTCTAATCCGAAAGCATTACGTTCCCTTGCCAGAGCACCTCTCGGCTGGTTAGCTATGTGTCTACTGTTCGAAGAAACCGGTATCGATTTCCCCGAAAACGAACTGCTCGTTTACGAATCCTTATTCAAGTGCCTTATCAAAAAAAGTTTGGCCACTAAGGATTTGCAATGCAGTGAAGACATTCCACCTAACTACAAAAAACTTTTATCACAATTTGGAAAGTTGTCACTAGCTTGTTTGAAACAAAGTAGATATACTTACACCGACAGTGAAATAAGAAATCAGTGTCGTGGAAATGGAGCAGATGCCACAGATCTTGGCTTCCTAACACGAGGTTTAGTCTTTGGTAGAACTTTGATGCGAAAACGGTCAGAATACTTCTACACACCACTACATCCAACTTTTGCTGAATATCTTGCAGCGAATTATATAAGTTCAGTTGTTCATTACGCTAATGTACTTAAAAAGGAACTTGAAGCCCTTCCAGGGATAAATAGCGATAATAGAGACTGGGATGAAAGTACAGTACTTATACTTAGATTTTCGATGAGTATCTTAGGTAGGAGAGGACATTTTCTTTTAAGTAACTTATCACCGTTAGATGTTTCCCCACGTACGGCATTTTTGTTACTAAAAGCAGCTGGAGCACATCCAGCAAACGTTAGTGCTGTTTGTAGATTAGTTGGAGTATCATCTCCAAGTTGGACGCGGACTATCTTATACAGTTCGGCTTCTGGGAAACAGAATTTCCCACAGATACATACGTCACCGTTAGAATTAGAAGGATGGTCGAGAGTTTTGTTAAGTGATGCTTGTTCAACTGATGCAATAGAATTGATATTCCAATTGGATAAAACTAGAAGTAATGATTATATATTGGATGTATTCTTCGACGCGTTAGGGCATAATAAAAGTTTAGAAATGATTAGGATATCGTCATTGCTTGGGCATGAAATCGACGATGAAGAGATATCTAAATTGACTAAACACATATCAACTTGCTTGAGTATGAAGAAACTTAAATGTTTTGAATTGATTATTACGTGTTTGGAAGAAAGAAGCCATGAAAGGTTCCAATGTCTCCTCGATGAACTATTTCACTGTTTAAAACATAAATTAGGTACGTCCTTCCAGAGGTTGGTCTTAGATATTAATCTGAGTGCAGGGCAAGTTGTACAATTGTGTCGAGTGTTAGAGAATGTTCCTAAAGTATCTGTACTTCACCTGCCACATTTATGTTGCGATAGAGATTCGTTGAATGCTATCGCTAGGTTGTTGAAGTCCAGGCCGATGACTTCGTTGAATTTGGCAGGATGTTGGGGTGCAAGGGAAGATCCACCTTCGTCAAGCGGTGTTAGCATGGGTAAGTCATTTTATATTATTCATATTGGTCACATATTTAATCAAAATTATTGTAGGTTCAGGTAGTGGCAGTAGTGGAGGAACAAGCAGCGGTGCAAGTATCTTCACGCATATGATAAAACAGAATTCTATTACAAGTAGCAATCCTTCACCTAAAACTTCATGCTCCACTTACTTCTCATCGCTTCCCCGCGGAATGATGGGCACATATAACAGTTTAGGAAGGCCTGCGACGCTCCCTCGTCAACCAATCGAGCAGTTCTTAGATGGCTACATAAGCAACGGTGATGGCAAACGTAATTCCGATTCGATACTCTGGCAGAAACATTTCCATCCGTCACCAATTTGTGATTCGTCGGCTCATTGTACCGGTGTGTCATTCCATAAGGTAAGAATACTTACGTGTATCATTATTTCTTGATTCTACATCTATCCTATTTAGGTATTCGAAGCGATTCGTAATTCATCATGCCAACTACAAAACTTAAACGTAAGTAAATGCTTGGCCAGTTTAGAAGATGCCATGTGTTTGGGTGAAACTGTGAGAAGATCAACTTGCTTACGATCGTTAAGAATGGAAGGCAGCACCCGTTTATCTGAAGTATTACCAGTTCTTTTAGGTCTAGCAGAAAACAATTCCCTTCTAATGCTAGATTTGGCTTCCCCAAGAATCATTCTTGAAGATAACCAAACACAACTCGTCTGCCAGTCACTCATCAAGAATTCTACCCTTAATTTGTTGAGTTTGGATGGATGGACTTTCAGAATCGAGGAAAGTGGAACGTTGGGAGTTTTTATTTCACTACTGAAAACTACGTACATACGAGATCTAGTTTTAACTAATTGCCGTCTGCATTTGGCCATTCACGATGGTCGTTTAACTTCCCTAGGACGTCAAGAAGACTGCGTGGCTGAAATGTTCTCAAACATGCCACAGTTTACGTGCGAGTCAATCAGATTCTTGCGTTTGGGTGGAGTTCAAGTTACAGTTAATGATCGTTTAGCGTTACGAGGACCCACTCTTTTACCGTTCTTGAAAGGTTTTACTCAGCTATGTGACTTAGATTTAAGTGTAGATAAAACTGGAAATGCTCACGTAACAAATCCACTTGTGATAGAAGATAAATGTTTAGTTAGCTTCTTCCAAACGCTAGCAGGACACTTCAAACAAGTCAAAAACTTGAGAATTGGTAACTGGCAGATCGTGCTTGATGAAGTAGACAAAAGTATACGGTCTGTTGGGAAATACCTTAAATGTTGTTCGTTAAGTTTTATTAACTTAAACGGTCTTTTGATTCGAGACGCTGCGAGGAAAGCTCCCCACGAACACGTATTTTTGCAGACTGTGATTGCGAATGTAAATGATCTTAGTTGGTTGGGTATTTCTAATATACATTTGTCTGCGCAGCAAGCTAGTTCACTCGGGAAGGCAATTAGGGATAAGTTAGTTGCAGAACGGTTGGAAATGGCGACGTCTGGTATTAAATCAGATACGTTGAAAGCTTTAATAAACTCGTTACAAGAAGGCGATAAATTGCACGTGGTTTATACGAGTGGGTCAGATGAGAATCTGTTTGTTGAAAAGATACCTAAGAGTAATTATAATGGGTGTTCACCGTTTTCGTGAAGAAATCATGATTGAAGATAGTCAGAAGTTACTTTAAAAAAAAAAAAAACACTTTGACCTTGAAAAAAATGGGAGAGCCTGTGACGCTTTGAGATTTCTCAAGGTTAAAACGATCGTTGCAATGATACTTTTTTACTTACTTGGATTTAAAATGGAGTGGAAATATTGGTCCACAGTATTATTTGGTTAGTTTTTTTTTTAGAGACCATAGCAGTTCGTCGTGTTAGAATTATAATCGTGTAATAATTGTGCTTTGCGCTAGTTTTTTTTTTAAAAAGCCCTAATATTTTTAAACGTGTTTTCACTGCCACCATTAATTCAATGGCTAGACCTGTGTTTTTAGGACTATGGGATCATTTCAGATGTGTGTAATATTATGTTGCACGTACTCCACTGCTATGGTTGATAATATTTTCAAGTATAATCCATCCATTTAAAACAAAAATTATTGAAGTGTTAAAATCAAAGCATATCAAGGGATTAAAAATATCAGCCAGTAATTTTTAAATATAAGGAAACATTGCTTTATGAATGCGGTCCGATATATCTAACATTACATTCGTAACAGTTGGTGAAATATCAGTTTTTGCCGATTTATCGGCTTTGTATTGATTTTAAGGCAAACATAGTTATTTATTAACTGAAAGATAATTAAATTGTCTACAAGAAAGGTTCTGTATGTATTTGACGTCAGATTTGTACTTAATTGTGTGAATTAGTAAAATTGAAAAGGGGCTATATTTTAAATAATTTCAAACGGTCGTTATTCGGTGAAATATTAATCTGATGAAAAATATGTATAGGACCTTTTTTGTAGAAGGTTTAATTATCTTTCACTTTGTAAATAAGTATTTTTACCGGAAAGTTGAAGGAACCCCCGGAAATTGGTAAAAATTGTTTTTCGTCCCCTAAAAAATTGTCACTTGGCCTATTCATGCTCAAATGCCAACAGATTCGACCCGGACAGTGAAATTTTCAAAATGATACAGTTCTGAAGAATCTTACTGTCTGTTTTTATTAAATGTTTGTTATAATTTTTATTTATAATTGTTCGCTGTTTATTATAGTAAAAAAATATAACTCGTAATTTATAAAATCGAAAAATTTTATAAAATTCAAGTTTTTTGATAATTATTACCAATAGTATTGGGTGTAATTTTGTTTTTATTTTATATTAATATTTTAGACTGACAATGGTGCTATTTTAAATTTAGATTTTCACTGTAGATATATATTTATTTATTTTTTTTATTATTTAACCAATATTTATTTTTTATTTTTTTACGTAATTATTTAAATAAAATATATTTCAATGTCGTTTTAGAATTTTAAATTTTAATGTTAATAAATAAATGTTTACGATACATTTTTTATAATATATGTAAAGAAATATAAGGTTATGTTACATATCTTATAAAATAATTAAATAAAATTATTTGTTCGTTATTTATTTTCAGTTAATTTTGAATTTAAAACATAATAAATCAAGAGCCAAGTAAGAATTAATGAAATTAAATGTAACAACCGTCGACGGGAAAGGGTTAAAAATCGTTTTTTATCGATTTCTCGACTTTTTATTAACTTTACAGGAAAAATAGTTATTTACAAAAAGAAAGCTAGTTAAATTCTCTATAAAAAAGATAGAATCTATATTTTTTGTCAGATTCATATTTCACCGAATAATGACCGTCTGATTTTTTTTTAAATTATTGTTGTTTAATTTTAATAAAATTCAAACGGCCATTATACGGTGAAATATTAATCTGACAAAAATATATATAGCACCTTTTTTGTAGACAATTTAATTGTCTTTCATTTTGTATCTAACAATTTTTACCGTAAAGTTAAAACAAGCCGAAAAAATGGCAAAAACTGGGAAAAATTATTTGGCGCTCTTGGCCTATTTACTTAAGTGTTGGAAAAAACGATTGTATATCGATATTTATAAGTTATCCATAAGAAATAATATATATCGTATATGTCGTCAACCTTACTAGTCAAAAATCAAATAAATTTGAGTTTCGTGAAAAAATTTGCTTCAAATAAAATTACGTAAATACCATAACCTCACAAAAGTCAACTGTCAGAAAAATGAGCGTTTTTTTTAACGTGTTTTAACAAACGAATAAAAAACCAGTGTCCCAAAAATTTGGAAACAGTCAAATAATTTTTAGTTCCGTTGAAATTACGTAAATAACTTAACCTCAAAAAAGTCGAACTGTCAAAAAAAATTTTTTACGTGTTTTTCAAACAAATAAAAAATCATGGGTGTTGAGCATTGGCTTAAGGTTGTTGTTCACTGAAAGTCGTGGCATCTAGCGGAATTTAGCATGAACTACAGGGTTTTGCTATGTCGGTAAAAAAGAACAAATAGATCTGGCAACAATTTACAATATTAGACAAGAATAGAAGATTTATTTTTAACAATATTATAATTATTACTATTGCTGACAATAGTAATAATTATAATAACAATAGTAACTATTATTATTATAAATAAAAACATTAAATGTAATCAATAATCACTTGATATTTACAACGCGCGTCAGTTGTCAATACCACGTTTTTACATTTCAAAGAGCGCGCCGAATGCGCTGTTGCCATATCGTATATTTACGTCATGTGTTCGGAAATTTATCAAAGTTAAAACTTAATAATTATTTAAAGAGATGGTAAATCATTCTAAAATTTTATATACACATTCCTTAATTACCAATCTATAACATATCCGTTTTTGGTTAAAATCTGACGTTTAGTTTTAATACACGAATTAAACGAATATCGAATTCCAAGTGGATCCCTATGCTTGCAATGTATAAGAGGCCAACTTTGCACGTTTATAATTAATACACGAAATGGTAAACTGACCTGATTTTTTTTTACAAATGCGAACTAGCTTACTTAACACAATATTACAATTTTAACAAATTCTGTAGTGATCGATTTTAGTGAACAACAACCTTAATGTTATTAATTATTTATTAAATTGATTGTTACATAATACAATAGTATTTAGTTTCGCGAAAAAATTTGCTACCATTAAAATAACGTAAATAAAAATAACATAACCTCAAAAAAGTCAACTGTCAAAAAATAACCGTTTTTCAAACAAATAAAAAACCATGAACTATTAGGCATTGGCTTAAACGTCATGTTATTAATTTATTAAATTGATTATTATACCGGGTGGACCGTTTTAACGTTTAATGGAGAATAACTCGACCGGTAAGTGAAATAATAAAAAAAGTTTTCAGATAAAAGTTGTACGGTTTGGAGGGGGACATAGACGTACTTGGATGAAATTTTTTTAGGTAGTGTTTTCAAGGTGGTATGAAGGTCAACATCATTTTTTTAAATAGGAACCTATAGTTTTTATCAAGTAATTTTATTTAACGTGAAAAGATACGAATCTTTCATTGAAAACTTTTTTTTAACAACTTAACCTTTCCAAGATATCTAACAAAATAATTCAAGATTTTGAAATATCATTATTTTTTTACTCAGAAACCATAAATTTAAGAGAAAAAGTACAAAAAACAAAAAATGTTTATTTTGATCTAACAAAACTAAAGAATTATTTTTATAATTTTAAAACTTCGTTAATTTATTTTATTTAAGCAAAAAAAAAAAACAATGTTAAAAATTTTTTAGAATAAGTTTTAAAATTTTAAAAATTATTCTTCAAGTTTTATTAGACCAAAATAAACATTTTTTGCTAATTGTACTTTTTCTCTAAAATGGTTTCTGAGTAAAAAAATATTGAAAGTTCAAAATCTCAAATTATTTTGTTAGATATCTTGGAAAGGTTTAATTTGTTCAAAAAATGTTTTCAATGAAAGATTCGTGTCTTTTCACGTAAAATAAAATTACTTGATAAAAACTATAGGTTCCTATTTAAAAAATGATGTTGACCTTCATACCACCTTGAAAACACCACCTAAAAAAAATTCATCCAAGTACGTCTATGTCCCCTTCCAAACCATATCTGAAAACTTTTTTATTATTTTACTTACCGGTCGAGTTATTCTCCATTAAACGTTAAAACGGTCCACCCGGTATAATACAATAGTATTGAATTTCGCGAAAAAAATTGCTACCATTAAAATAACGTAAATATAAATAACATAACCTCAAAAAAGTCAACTGTCAAAAATAACCGTTTTTCAAACAAATAAAAAACCATGAACTATTAGGCATTGGCTTAAACGTCATGTTATTATTTATTTATTAAATTGATTATTATATAATACAATAGTATTTAGTTTCGTGAAAAAATTTGCTACCATTAAAATTACGTAAATCACATAACCTCAAAAAAAAATTTACCGTTTTTTTAACGTATTTTTCAAACTAATAAAAAACCGTGAACTATTAGGCATTGGCTTAAACGTCATGTTATTATTTATTAATTATATTATAATACAATAGTAGGTACATATATTTAAATAACGCCATTGTTGATTTATGTATAAATACTGTAAATAATAAATAGATAGAATTGTTTGTATTTTATATAAAAGTGTATTGTATATTATATATATTATAGTATGTAATAAATAATGTTTATTTTACACCTTTTACAGGTTTCGGCATATTAGTACTATGTGTATCATTCGGATAGAAATGAAATGTGCTATGTATGTCGTACGTACGTAAATTAAAATAAAAACAAATTCCAATGTAAAAATAAATTATAGAAAGATTTTTATGTGTTAAATAATGTTTAAATAAAAATTATTCATTATATTTACGTGTTTTTATTTTATTTTATAGATCGGTGAAATATTATAGAAGGTAAAGGAATTAAAGGTAGGGGACTTTTTTTTATTTTTTCGGAATTTTTGGTTATTGCTTCCTCGCAATATCGAAGATACGAGAAGCTTCGTTATCGTTTTAAAATGAGAAAAAAAATGTGTTCTCCGATTTTAAAAATTTTACCGGATCTATCCGTTTCAGGTCAAGACAAACACTTTTTGTTCCGTGTCTGTCTGTCTGTGTGTCTGTGTGTGTCTGTCCCCCAATCCTTGTCACACGCTTAACTCATGAACCACTGAACCGATATTGATGAAACTTGGTTGGTTGGTTTGGTCTGGCTTGAGGACGGTCCCATTTCAAAATAATTAAATTTGTGTGTAAGGGGGAGGAGTGACATCACAAAAGATTTATTTTTTAAAGATATCTCAAGAAAGACACATGTTACGTGAAAATTTTATAGAACCTTTTTTGTAGAGCATTCAATTCTCGATACTATAGATCACCTACTTTTGTTGTAAAATATTCCCTTACAAAGATCTATCTCAATTTGACTTAAGAAAATCGTCATTTGTTTTTTTAAAACTGCTATTTACTTTGACATATTAAATGTCACTTTGACGTTTTAAATGTCATTTTGACATTCGTATAGCAGAAAAATAATGATTTTGATTGAAATTGTCAAAAAATTCAAAATATACGACATAATAACCAGGTGCTTATTAAGAAAAATGTCAAATTAAAATTTTTTATTAAAATCGTATGAAAATTAAATGGTTAACCAATGACAGACAGTTGATATGAATACTTTATCGGTTTTTATTTAAATTGTTGAATAATTAACTACCTTTGATGAATTAACACGAGGAAGCACCGTGTATTTACAAGGCAGAGTATTTTTTTAGTGACTTAAGGTAAGTATTATTACAGTATATAACTGCGTAGATAAACAGGTAACATATAACTAATTAAGATATAAAATATACATTTTTTGAGGTTAGTAAATATATCTGTGTAGATAAACAGGTATAAATTTTATTAAATTAAATCAATTTTTTTTAAAAACACTGAAAAAATACACCGTTTTCGAATTTGTAAGATTTAAAATTTTTTAATTGGTTTAAAAAAAGCAACAATTTTTTAGTGTTATCGATCCAAATGTATCTTTTTATAAGCAAAATTGAAATCTTGAAATCAAAGTACTCTAATACATACGATAACGTCTAATTCAACAATAATATTGAATGACATCCGTATTTAATTTTATTTGAAAAGTAAATGTGGCGCCATCTATCGGGGAAAGCTTGAACCATCAAAAATTCAGTTTAATCATAGACATAAAGAAATGGACAGCGCATCTGACTCGTAAAAAGAGCCGTGTCAAATGAGAGAGACAGAAGATGTTTGGAAATCATATATGTTATTTTCCAAACGACATGCATCTCTCTCTCACTTACAGAACATATGTTACACCCATATTACACCATTATGTTAAATACGAATGCGCTGTCTATATCTCTATGTCTATGAGTTTAATGGCTTCTGAAAAAATAATGTAGTTCCATCTAGCGGAAAAAGCTTGAACTAATAACATGTTATATTATGCTAAATAGATGGAGCCACATGTTTAATTTATCTATATTAAGTTTTTCAGAAGCCAATTTTTTTGTCAAGTTAATGACGCTATTATATGTAATTGGACATCTTGAATCTAAAAAGGCCCTTAAAAAGATTCTCTCGGATTAATGAAATAGTTTTTTATCAACTTTTGTCTGAAATATTGTTTGATATTTTTAACAAATAAAGGTATTTTAATCTGGTATTTTATGGGTTTATATGAAAATAGGGTGCCCTTATACATACGATAGCGTGCCTAACTCGACAAAAAAAATTGTGATGACTTTAGATGACGGCGCGCCTCCACCACATTAAAAATATTTTTTTAAATTATTTTTAAAATTTTTTGGCAAGTTAGGAACGCTATCGTATGTACAACAACATGCTGATTCCAAATATGCTAATAAAAATTGTCACAAATACATGAATGAATTTTTTTTATAAATTTTTCGACGTAAAATAGCTGTAACTTTTGAACCGTTCAAAGAATTTTGAAACTGATACGAAAAGTCGTATCAACGTACCAGAACGACTTCATAAAATGAAAAGTGTTTAAAAAAAAAAAATTCACCTACCCCATTAAGTGGGGTGTCATTAGAAAGGTCTCCTAAAATGCAATAAAAAATGTATCAGAATTTTTTTATTTTAAATAAAAAAGTCGTTAAAAAAGCGTCCCCCCCTCTATTTTCGAAACTATTGATTTAAAAAATCAGAAAAATTTCCAGAATGTAGCTTTTAATTAGTACTTTCACTGAAAATTATAACGAACATTGTCAAAAATATTTTGGACCCCCCTTCTATAGACTTAAAAGTGAACTCTAATTTTTTCCCCACTTACCCCATTGAGTAGGGTGTCATTTAATAGGTCTCCTAAAATGTAATAAAAAATGTCAGATAACTTTTTGATTTCAACCCTTCAGTCACGAAATATTTGCTTTTTAATGTCGCTGTCAGAGCGTCCCTCCCCTGTATTTTCTAAACTATCGATTCAAAAAATCTGATTGAAAATTTTCACTGAAAATTATAACGAACATTGTCAAAAATATTTTGGACGGGGGGTATCATTGAAAAGTTAACTTACATTTTTTTCATTTACCCCATTGAGTAGGGTGTCATTTGATAGGTCTCCTAAAATGCAACAATAAAAGCCAAATGACTTTTTGATTTTAACCCTTCGGTCACGAAAATTTTGAAATAACTCTATTTTTATAAATCGTTGTGAGAATGACTACAGAACCCTACCATGTGCGTGCCCAACACGCACTTGCCCGTTTTATTTATAAATAAAATTGAAATCAATGTGCTCTAAATACATACAATAACGTCTCTAACTCAACAAGAATAATGAATGACTTCCGTTTTCTATTTTATTTGAAAAGTACATGTGGTGCCATCTATCGGGAAAAGCTTCAACTATCTAAAATTCATCTAAATGATTTCTGCAAAAATAATTGAAAATAAGGTACATGTGATTCCATCTAGCGGAGAAAGCTTGAACTATAACATGTTATGTTATACTAAATAGATGGAGCCACATGCGTACTTTTTAATTTTTCTATAAGTTTTTCAGAAGTCAATTTTTTGTCTAATTAGAGGCGCTATCATATGTAATTGGACATCATGAATCCAAAAATGCCCTTAAAAAGATTCTCTCGGATCAATGAAATAGTTTTTTATCAAATTGTTTGATATTTTTAACAAATAAAGGAATTTTAATCTGGTGTAATATATGATATCAGCATGTCTTTTTACATACGATGGCGTGTATAATACTTTCAAATTCAAAATGGGTGTATCAATAACCGTACTGAAAAACACCCCCTTTTTGAATTTGAAAGTAATAGACACGCTATCGTATGTAATATGACACCCTGATATTATCATATATTACACCAGATTTTTAATTAATTCACTGGTTCAAAATTTCAACAATTTTTTGAAAACAAAAATTGATATAAAAACAGTTTTATCGATCCGAGCGCAACTTTTGATGGACATCATGGGCATAAATGGAATCTGAGTATCCTTAATCATAAGACAGCGTCCCTAAAATTACCATTTTAGCACCTGGAAGTTAAAATATTCAAACATTGTCGTTTAATTTCAACTAAATAATTTTTAAAAAATCATTTTTTATACAGGGTCCTCCAATAGTGTGTCCGGCATTGTTTTACGCCCAAACTATTGAAGATAGAGTTTTAGGATAAAAAATTTATTATATATATCGACCCTAAAGAATTTCAGGAAAATATTTTCAGCCCCCTAAAACCGCTCCTTGGGGGGTAGTTTGAGGGGTACATGCCCGTTTCTCAGTAAAATCAAATGGAATGGTATATCAAAAAGTACATATTTGTAAAGATCATAAAAAAATAAGAAACTTTTATAAAACAAAATTTTTTATACTTTCAATTGTTTAAAAAATATGACGACTTGTTCGCAAATTTTAGGGTTTTACTAAAAGTGCTCTAATTTCGTTAAAAATTAATGGAATTTTATTATTTTTTCAAATTTAGAAAGTAGAAATAATGAACTTTGTAAAGATGTATGACTATTTGTGATTTTGATAGTTTAAAGTGACATACGCGATATATCAAAAATTCAAAAGTTCAACTAGGGATAATTCGAAATTTTCAAATACAACGGTATATCAATTAGTACTTTTTCTTAAAAAGGATATGTAAATAAACAACTTTTGATAAAAAAAATTTAAATTAAAAATTTTCAGTTTTCAATTTTAAAATTATAATTTTAAATTTTTTTAACAAAAGTTGTTTATTTACATATCCTTTTTAAGAAAAAGTACTAAATGATATACCGTTGTATTTGAAAATTTCGAATTATCCCTAGTTGAACTTTTGAATTTTTGATATATCGCATATGTCACTTTAAACTATCAAAATCACAAATAGTCATACATCTTTACAAAGTTCATTATTTTTTCTACTTTCTAAATTTGAAAAAATAATAAAATTCCATTAATTTTTAACGAAATTAGAGCACTTTTAGTAAAACCCTAAAATTTGAGAACAAGTCGCCATATTTTTTAAACAATTTTTGTTTTACGGAATTTCTTATTTTTTTATGATCTTTACAAATATGTACTTTTTGATATACCATTCCATTTGATTTTACTGAGAAACGGGCATGTACCCCTCAAACTACCCCCCAAGGAGCGGTGTTAGGGGGCTGAAAATATTTTCCTGAAATCCTTTAGGGTCGATATATGTAATAAATTTTCTATCCTAAAACTCTATCTTCAATAGTTTGGGCGTAAAACAATGCCGGACACACTATTGGAGGACCCTGTATAATGAATTATTATGTTTGAATTATATTCCCCGGGACAGCGCGAACGCAGTCCCGACTACCAAAAATTACGCGCCCGAGTTATCCGCATTAGGGATAATCGCAGGGGTCAGCCCAGCCGAAGTGCAATGGGAGAGCCTCACCCTGGGGGAACCGCCTTGTTGATCACGGTAACCCCTACGCCAGGTAAGTATGCTTTTCAGTGGTTCTGCCACAGCTTATATTAAACCGCAAACACGCTTCTCTAGCGAGAGCTACTTTGCGGCGATTTTCTAACCCATTTCTTACGTCATATGCGCGACATGCAGCAGACATTTTGTATTTTCAAAAGCTGTCATTTACGTATATATGTAAAGATTTTGTCTTGTATATTTTTGAAGAATATAAGTATTTATTATACATACAATTTGTCGTATGCGGTCTATAATTGTTTGTATCAATTTATAGTCGATTTTCTGACCTATTTCATACGTCATACAGTAGACATTTTGTATTTTTTACGCAAAGATTTAGTCTGGTAAGTATATTTTTGAAGAATATACGTATACCTATCATACATACAATTTGTCGTATGCGGTCTATAATTTATAGTCGATTTTCTGACATTTTATATTTTGCTTTCTCGCAATATCGAAGATACGAGAAGCTTTGTTATCGTTTTAAAACGAGAAAAAATTTGTTCTCCGATTTTAAAAATTTTACCGGATCTATCCGTTTCAGGTCAAGACAAACAATTTTGTTCCGTGTCTGTCTGTCCCCCAATTCTTGTAACACGCATAACTCATGAACCACTGAACCGATATTAATGAAACTTGGTTGGTTAGTTGGGACTGGTTTGAGGACGGTCCCATTTTAAAAGTATTAAAATCGTGTGTAAGAGAGAGGGGTGATATCACAAAATATTTATTTTTTTGATTTGAAGATATCTCAAGAAAGACACATGTTACGTGAAAATTTTATAGAACCTTTTTTGTAGAGCATTTAATTCTCTATAATAAAGGTCACCTACTTTTGTTGTAAAATATTCCCTTACAAAGATCTACCTCAATTTACTTTAAAAAAATCGTCTTTATTTTTTAAAATTGCTACCTATTTACATTTTGACGTTTTAAATGTCATTTTGACATTTGTATAACAGAAAAAATAATGATTTTGATTGAAATTGTCAAAAAATTCAAAATATACGAAGTGCGTATAAAGAAAAATGTCGAATTAATCTTTTTTATTAAAATCGTATGAAAATTAAATAGTTAACCAACGACAGGCAGTTAATCTGAATACTTTATCTATGGTTTTTATTTAAATAATTCAACAATTAACTACCTTCGATGAATTTAGCACGAGGAAGCACTGTGCATTTACTTGTCTGATATTTTTTTTTACTTTCTGGCACTTTTCTGTAAAAAAACTGCTGAAATAACTTACCTTTTTATATAAAAAACAAAAATAAACAACAAAATGAAGCAAATATGAATTTATTTATACAATTTTTCAAAAAATACAACCTTTGTAAATATTTTTTCACAAAAATGCACATTTTAATATGGAAGACATCGAATAATAGATGTATAACAGTAATATATAATATCGTAAACGACAAGCAAACAAAATATCAATCGTAAAATCAACATAACCTTAAATAAAATATCATTTATATTTAAACAACGTAATATCATAAATATATTAAACAATTGTATAAAAAAAAATAATCCGATTTCGATTTAGCTCATTATCGGCATAGCTGCCGACGAGCGTTGGGGTAAAGCGGCCCCCTGTCTCCACAGAGACGTAATGGTCTTAGTCTGTGTAAAGAAGTTAAGTCCTTGTTTACCGTAGAAGTGGCAGTCGCCTAAAAAGCTAGCGCGATTACCTGTAAAACTGAACATCGGCAGAGGCACCGGGATTGGCACGTTGATACCTATCTGACCGCAGTCGACTTCTTGTGTGAACTGGCGGGCCGTTGCACCGCTTTGAGTGAATATTGCCGTACCTGGAAGTGGAAATTAATCTATAACGAACATTTTAATAAGAAATGTTTTTTTTTGTTTGCGTTTTACGGAAACTGCTGTAACTTCTAAATTAATGGTCGGAATGATTTGATGTTTTAATATAAGAAACTTGATTATATAACGCACATTTTAAGATGAATCTGGAGTCTGTGTGATTTATAGTTCCGGAGTTATATGCCGTCAAAGTTACGGTAGTTTGTTTTATTTAGAAAAGGGTGTTTTTTATACATTTTACGTAAACTGCTGTAACTTCTAAACTACTTGTCAGAATGATTTGATGTTTTATTACAAGAAACTTGATTATATAACGCACATTTTAAGACTAGTCTGGAGTCTGTGTGATTTATAGTTCCGGAGTTATATGCCGTCAAAGTTACGGTAGTTTGTTTTATTTAGAAAAGGGTGTTTTTTATACATTTTACGTAAACTGCTGTAACTTCTAAATTACTTGTCGGAATGATTTGATGTTTTAATATAAGAAACTTGATTATATAACGCACATTTTAAGACAAATCTGGAGTCTGTGTGATTTATAGTTCCGGAGTTATATGTCCTCAAAACATATGTTATCTAGATACCTGTTTTTTACGTACTTTTAAGTAAACTGCTGTAACTTCTAAATTACTTGTCGGAATGATTTGATGTTTTAACACAAGAAACTTGATTATATAACGCACATTTTAAGACTAGTCTGGAGTTTGTGTGATTTATAGTTCCGGAGTTATATGCCGTCAAAGTTACGGTATTTTTATTTATCTAGAAAATAGTGTTTTTCATGCACTTTACGTAAACTGCTGTAACTACTAAACGGTTAATTAGAATGATTTGATGTTTTAATACAAGAAACTTGATTATATAACGCACATTTTAAGACTAGTCTGGAGTCTGTGTGATTTATAGTTCCGGAGTTGTATGTCGTCAAACGTACGGTATTTTTATTTATCTAAATAAAGGTGTTTTTTATACATTTTACGTAAACTGCTGTAACTTCAAAATTACTCGTCGAAATAATCTGATGTTTTAATACAAGAAACTTGATTATATAACGCACATTTTAAGACTAGTCTGAAGTCTGTGTAATTTATAGTTCCCAAGTTATATATCGTCAAAGTTGAACCAATTTTATTTATTTAACGGCATCTATAAACCATCGTTAACTCACCATTTCCGTACGGATTTGAATTAACTAAATGCAAAGCTTCATCGAACGTATCCACAGTGATTACGTTCAAAACAGGCCCGAAGATTTCTTCCTTATAACACTCCATATGTGGTTTTACGTTCGTCAACAACGTAGGGCCGACAAAGTTACCTTTCGGGTATTTTTCAACTACGATATTTCGTCCGTCAAGAACACAAAGGGCTCCCTGTAAAATAAATATAAAAAATAAATAAATATTTAAATAAATAAATAAATAAATAAATGTATAAATAAATAAATATTTAAATAAACAAATAAATAAATATTTAAATAAATAAATAAATAAATAAATAAATAAATAAATAAATAATAAATAAATATTTAAATAAATAAATAATAAATAAATATTTAATAAATAAATATTTAAATAAATAAATAATAAAATTAAAAAATAAAAAATAAATAATAACTGACTTGTTTGACCCCAGATTCAATGAGGTTAATAATACGCCTCTTTGCGTGAGGTGAAATGACAGGCCCAACGTCTGCGCCTTGTTCAATTCCGGCTGTTACTTTGAGTTTCTTCGCACGCTCTACTAAATCGGGAATCCAATCTCTCGTTTCACCTGAAAAATATTTCGCACCCATTTATCTCGGAAAGTATAAAAGATACGTTGAAATTGTGTATGAGCGTTTTGTAGAGCTCGATTTGCTCTAAATAAAAGTTCTCAGGGTCGTTTATCTAACTTCAAAATTTAAGCCACTTTTTGAGTTCTTGACTTACCAATAAGAATAATAATTGCAACACTACGAGTCATACATCAAATTATCTCGTAAACTATAAGAACTACGTCGAAATTGTGTATGAGCGTTTTGTAGAGTTCGATTTGCTCTAAATAAAAGTCGTCAGGGTCGTTTATCTTACTTCAATATTACAGCCGCTTTTTGAGTTCTTGACTTACCGATAAGAATAATAATGGCAACACTACGAGCCATACATCAAATTATCTCGTAAACTATAAGAGCTATGTCGAAATTGTGTATGGGCGTTTTGTAGAGCTCAATTCGCTCTAAATAAAAGTCCTGAGGGTCATTAATCTAACATTAATATTTAAGCCGCTTTTTGAGTTCCTAACTTACCGACAAGAATAAGAATAGCAACACTACGAGCCATACATCGAATAATCTCGTAAAATATAAGAACTACATTGAAATTGTGTATGAGCGTTTTGTAGAGCTCGATTCGCTCTAAATAAAAGTCCTGAGGGTCATTAATCTAACTTTAATATTTAAGCCGCTTTTTGAGTTCCTAACTTACCGACAAGAATAAGAATAGCAACACTACGAGCTATACATCGAATTATCTCGTAAACTATAAGAGCTACGTCGAAATTGTGTATGAGCGTTTTGTAGAGCTCAATTCGCTCTAAATAAAAGTCCTAAGGGTCGTTAATGTAACTTTAATATTTCCTAACTTACCAACAAGAATAGCAACACTAAGAGCCATACATCTCTGTCCAGCAGCTCCAAACGCTGCTCCAACTAGCTGATCAATTGTCTGCATCTTCTCTGCATCAGGCATAACGATTGCGTGGTTCTTAGCTCCAAGATTCGCCTGTACTCGCTTGCCCGAGGCACAGCCCCGTGAGTAAATATGGTGCCCTGCGTTGTTACCGCCAACAAAGCTGATCGCCCTTATATCCGGATGGTCACAAATGAAGTTAACTGCATCGTGGCTTCCGTGGATTACCTTAAAATGATTTTAAACGTGTTTAAATCTGTAGTAAATACATCATCAAATAAACTGCCCTGGTCGGCACAAGACTTTTTTATACATAATGATACAAATGATTAATTTTATTATTTAACATTTGATTTTTAGATATTTTACTTACAAAAAAATACATTTCATGTATGTATAAATAACTTTTACTAATTTATACGTACATGTATGTATAAATAACGTTTTCTTATTTATACATACATGTATGTATAAATAACTTTTACTTATTTATACGTACACGTATGTATAAATAACTTTTACTTATTTATACATACATGTATGTATAAATAAGTAAAAACTTACGTTTACGATTCCGGGAGGTGCTCCGGCTTCGTTCATCATTTCCATGATCATCATGGTCGCTCCAGGGTCTCTTTCTGAAGGTTTAATAACTGCAGTGTTTCCTGCAATCAGGGCCATGGGTAACATCCACAAAGGGATCATCGCCGGGAAGTTAAACGGGCAAATACCGGCCGTCACACCTAAAGGAATCCTGTAGGAGTATGTGTCCATATCTTTGGCAACTCCAGGCATTGTTTCTCCCATCATAAGTGTACCTGCAGAACACGCATGCTCCACGACCTCTGGAAATATAATAGACGTTGTTTCAAAGTATACGCGACGGTTGAATTTAAGTAATAGAGCAAGAGCTGACTGCAAAAAAGCTAGCCTATCGCATGAAGTGCTCTTGAAAGGCTTGTACTTATACAGACTATCGATAAAATCTTATACTGCTTGGAATCTGTGCAGAAATGTTTTTTAGGGGGTAAAGTGGGGCAAATTCTAGTTTTTTGCAAATATCTCAAAAATGATCAATTTTTCGAGGAAAATTGTTATGAAGAAAATTGTAGCTTACAAAATTCTACACAAAAAAGATATTTATACTTTTTTCGTATAATCAATACTGTTAATCTTGAAAACGGGGTTTTCACCCTTCAACCCCTTTTTTAAGGGTGTTGCACTACTTTTCGTTAGTCCGGGTTATTTTTTTCGAATTCTACGCCCCCAAATCTATAATAATCAACCATAAAATTGCTTGCCCCTAAAAGTTCGGATTTTAGCACTCTTCACTGCACCCTTGAGTTTACTTAAAAAGTATTGATTATACGAAAAAAGTATAAATACATTTTTTGTGTAGAATTTTGTAAGCTACAATTTTCTTCATAACGATTTTCCTCGAAAAATTGATCATTTTTGAGATATTTGCAAAAAACTAGAACTTGCCCCACTTTACTCCCTAAAAAACATTTCTGCACAGGTTCCACCCAGGCAGTATAAGATTTTATCGATAGTCTGTATAAGTACTAGCCTTTCATGTTGTTACTCGATAGGCCAGTTTTTTGCAGTCAGCTCTTGGACTATATAATACTAACGTAAGCCTCGAAGAACGTCGCCTTCGGCATCGGCTAGAGTTTTTCCTTGTTCTTCTGTGATATTTGCTGCGATTTTTTTCATGTCCCTTCTTATAATAGCTTGCAGTCTTAACATTAATTGTTGACGTGTTAAAACGGATGTTTTTCTCCATAATTTGAACGCCTAAAGGAATACAAAACTTCTAAATATTCACAGTATACAAAAATAAATGGGACGTACAATCTGAGGCAAAAATAATATAAATCTAAATGAAATGAAAGATCAAAATCAAATTTTGAATTACATATTCACTTTAAATGCTTGTAGGAAAGTCAAATTCGTTTTTAAACTACATAAAACAATATTGTTTTTCGTATTTTAACTGTTATTTTAGCCAAAAAAATTAATATATTTGTTAATAATATGAAACATTTTGTATGTGAATGTCATTTAAATTCATCTGTCAGAAATAAAACACCCCAAATATTTAATTATGTATAAATGACTTGGTAAGTGAAAATACTATTAAATAACACAAGAAATATTATTTAAAAACACTGTTTAGAACATAAATGTAATGAAAAATGGTAATTTAAGTCGTTTACACGCATAAATATATGAAAAAAAATATAACAATTAAAAATTCAAGACGTGGCAACCGAATTGCAATCTGATTGGTCCAATTCAAACTGTCATAATATTAATATTCATTGTTGTCAATTCACTTTTACTTTTTATGTATAATGTTTTCTTACACAATAATTGTTTTTTCTCTGAAATGAGTTAGTTAAAAAGTTATACTGATAGTTTTTACTATAAATACGAAAATAAATTCTATTTTTGGTCTTCTCGGGAAACGTCATATTTACTATTCTTAAGTTGGCAATACGTTCTGTGATTCTGACAGCTTTTAATGATTTTGCAATGTCGAATGTATACTTCTTTGATGGTATGTGTTGATAAAATATCAAAAATACGAAAACAAGAACAAATAAAGAATTTTTTTGTTATTTATATTCAATTATAATTATACATTTATGACATTTGAATATTTCTTCGTGGTGATGTCAATTCCCGCGCTAACGCTGATTGGTCAATGAGCTGACCAGGCTACCTTGTTTTCATATACCTTGATTTTTAGCTACGTCTTTAAATAAGGTTAAAATTAGATTTTTTTTCAATTCTCCATAAGAAAACGTGTTATACTATAACTTTTAAACGGTGTAGTAAATTGCGTTATTCATTTTATCGTATTTAAAATTACATTCTGTCAAATTTTTAATATCCAGTTTAAATAATTTAAATTCTTTTAACCTTTCACACTTTCAATAGCGATACCTACCTTGACTTTATGATAATAAATAAAAAGTTCACATTAATTTACATGTCCTTATCAGTTTCGTTTGTTTATTAAATAAATTTAAAAAAAATATTGCACAATCATTACGATAAGAAATAATTACTTACCTCATCTGCTGACTTAACGGCAGCTTCCATTTCTTCCTTCGTAGCTTGAGGGACACGAGTAACAATATCATTCGTAGCAGGGTTATGTAAATCGATCCATTGAGTAGTTTTTGATTCTATAGGCTTTCCACCGATAAAAAGTTTTGTCGTAGGGGCAGAAGCGCAGTAAGCGCGTTGTACAGTTTTAAAGGCATTATAGCCCTATAAAAAAAACATAACCTCAAATTTTCAACCAAAAAACATTAAAATAAAAAATAAACATAACCTCAAATTTTCATTTTTGAAATTATAGGTGTAATTTTTAGAGTTAGTCGTTAGTTAAATGTCAAATTATTTTAAAGGCATTATTTTATAGCCCTACAACAAAAATTAAAACATAACCTCAAACTTTCAACCAAAAAAAAATTAAAATAAAAAATAAACATAACCTCAAATTTTCAACCAAAAAAACATTAAAATAAAAAATAAACATAACCTCAAAGTTTCAACCAAAAAAACATTAAAATATAAAATTAAACACAATCTCAAATTATCATTATTGAAATTATAGGCGTAATTTTTAGAGTTTTGTCGTTAGATCAATGTCAAATTATTTTAAAGGCATTATTTTATAGCCCTACAACAAAAATTAAAACATAACCTCAAAGTTTCAACCAAAAAAAACATTAAAATAAAAAATAAACATAACCTCAAATTATAGGCGTAATTTTTAAAGTTAGTCGTTAGTTTAATGTCAAATTATTTTAAAGGCATTATTTTATAGCCCGACAACAAAAATTAAACCATAACCTCAAACTGTCAACTAAATATTTTTATTAAAACATTAAAATAAAAAAAAACATAACCTCAAATTTTCATTATTGAAATTGTAGGCGTAATTTTTAGAGTTAGTCGTTAGTTCAATGTCAATAATAACCTCAAACTGTCAACTAAATATTTTTATTAAAACATTAAAATAAAAAAAAAAACTAAACATAACATCAAATTTTCACTATTGAAATTATAGGCGTATTTTCTAGAGTTAGTCGTTAGTTCAATGTCAATACTAACCTCAAACTGTCAACTAAATATTTTTATTAAAACATTAAAATAAAAAAACTAAACATAACCTCAAATTTTCACTATTGAAATTATAGGCGTATTTTCTAGAGTTAGTCGTTAGTTCAATGTCAATACTAACCTCAAACTGTCAACTAAATATTTTTATTAAAACATTAAAATAAAAAATAAACATAACCTAACCTCATATTTTCATTATTGAAATTATAGGCGTATTTTCTAGAGTTAGTCGTTAGTTCAATGTCAATACTAACCTCAAACTGTCAACTAAATATTTTTATTAAAACATTAAAATAAAAAAAACCATAACCTCATATTTTCATTATTGAAATTATAGACGTATTTTCTAGAGTTAGTCGTTAGTTCAATGTCAATACTAACCTCAAACTGTCAACTAAATATTTTTATTAAAACATTAAAATAAAAAAACTAAACATAACCACATATTTTCATTATTGAAATTAAAGGCGTATTTTCTAGAGTTAGTCGTTAGTTCAATGTCAATAATAACCTCAAACTGTCAACTAAATATTTTTATTAAAACATTAAAATAAAAAACTAAACATAACCTCAAATTTTCATTATTGAAATTATAGGCGTATTTTCTAGAGTTAGTCGTTAGTTCAATGTCAATACTAACCTCAAACTGTCAACTAAATATTTTTATTAAAACATTAAAATAAAAAAAAACCATAACCTCATATTTTCATTATTGAAATTATAGACGTATTTTCTAGAGTTAGTCGTTAGTTCAATGTCAATACTAACCTCAAACTGTCAACTAAATATTTTTATTAAAACATTAAAATAAAATAAAAAACATAACCTCATATTTTCATTATTGAAATTATAGACGTATTTTCTAGAGTTAGTCGTTAGTTCAATGTCAATAATAACCTCAAACTGTCAACTAAATATTTTTATTAAAACATTAAAATAAAAAAACTAAACATAACCTCATATTTTCATTATTGAAATTATAGACGTATTTTCTAGAGTTAGTCGTTAGTTCAATGTCAATAATAACCTCAAACTGTCAACTAAATATTTTTATTAAAACATTAAAATAAAAAAAAACTAAACATAACCTCAAATTTTCACTATTGAAATTATAGACGTATTTTCTAGAGTTAGTCGTTAGTTCAATGTCAATACTAACCTCAAACTGTCAACTAAATATTTTTATTAAAACATTAAAATAAAAAACTAAACATAACCTCAAATATTCATTATTGAAATTATGGGCGTAACTTTAGAGCATGCTTTAGAGTTAGTCGTTAGTTCAATGTCAAATTATCTTAATAGTGTAATTGCGTATTATATACAAATAATTACTTACAGTTTGTCGTGTTACACCGTACATTATGTGTTTTTTTTGTGGATCGAACTTACTGGCAGGTCAGGCTGGAGTACGCGGTCTTAATTACTAGAACTAAATGGGACTATGTTTATACAATTATCTAATATAAATAAAATACATTTTGTGTATGCGAGCAAGCTGATATCAGCTACAATTGGAACCACTTTAAAATGGCATGGCCATTGCTCGTATACATAGTCGATTTCAATATTTATTTTTATATTCATAAACAAGGTTACTCGTGACGTCATCATAATAAATTTTTCTATTTTCATACGAAAAATATTTTATTTGTTTTGATTGTTTGTTTTCTTTGCTACCACGGGACTTTCTTATACGTAATACATACAAGTTTACGTTGTTTTATAATAAAAATAATAATAAAATCAGTTTAGCTAATTGATAAGAGATATGAAAAAATATATGGGACATAAATTATAGAAAATACTATTATCTACAACTTTTATTTGAAACATTTTTCTTTAAATCACACCATTTCAAAAATAATTCGAAAAATTCAAAAATTTTAACATGTAATATTTTTTTTCTAAAATATAAGTACATCTACCTTGTATTCAAATATGTACATTATTTAAATAAATAACTACTATCTCTTTATTAAATAAATAAACTAAAAACTCGCATACAAATATTTAAACAAATTATTATCATTATTATTTGACAAGGTCTGAATAACAGAATCATTTTATTATAACATTATTACTATATTTATAATACTAATTACATGCTATCAAATTCATTCTATTTAATTAATTAATAATTACTATTAAAATAAAAACGTAATAAAATTAATCCAAGATACAAATCTTATCTAAAGTAACGCTAACCTACTAGAGATGTCGCCACTGAAAATGTCATAATTTTATTTTAAAGTTAAAAATACATTTAAACAAATGAATAAAAGTAAAAGTAGTAAAGGCATTAATTGATTTACAATCACATTTCATTGATAATTACTTCTTGGCACGTGAAAAATGAATACGTAGTTAACGTTTCTTTCAATAGATGGCGTTACGGGTAATACAATTACTATTAAAATTGAAAAAGATAGCATTTGTTATTTGAAACAACTTGATCCAAAACTATAATGAATTATTTTTTTATTTATGTAATTATTAAATGTATTAAATTGTTCTCGTGTTATTTACGTCCGTCAGTCTTCGCATGCGTCCGTAATTTTATCAAGGACACATACGTTTGTTTGTTAGACTTTTGGGTGCGATAATTTTTAAAATATTTTCAACCGGTTTCAATCGAAATTTATTTGTATAAAAAAATGTCGCCGATGTTAAAAAATGATAGTGGTTTTTTTAAAGTGGATATACTGGATATGTTATAAGGACCGGTTTTATTTTATTTTTTGTTTAATATACTATTTAGAACAGGGCCGGATTGATTTTTTTTTAATTTTTTTTTTACTCATATGAACTTTTAAATTTTTTGAATTATTTCTGAAATGGTGCAAATTAGAAAAAAATTATTCAAATAAAAGTTATAAAGAAAATGATTGCCTATAATTTACATTCTTACAATTTTTTCGATATAATAAACCGTTTTAAAGATATAACAAGATATAAACATAAATGACAGTTAAATGACATTTATTTATGTTCTAGCGCATAAATATGTACAGTGGTGCCTCGCATAACGAACTTAATTCGTTCCGGGACCAAGTTCGTTATGTGAAACGCGTTTTCCCATAACAATACATGTTAAAAATTTTAATTCGTTCTCTAGCATAAAATATGGTACTGTAACATAAAAAAGATTGTACACACGTTTTTTATTTTTTAGTCAGAATCAGATTTAGGAGAGGCTTGCAGGGTCAAATCCTCTTTCTAATTATTTCTTGTTTCATTTCAACATAAATCACGTTCCTTATTTTTTTAGAACTCATAATATAGACACACAAAATTACATTTATTAAAACAAATATGTGTGTGAGTTAAGCACAGAAAATAACTACTGACGCGCGTTGAAGCATGTTCATGCAAATTTGAGCATCGACTGCGTGCGACCTTGGAAGTTCGGGCGACTTCGTGATACGTAGGAGCGTTCGGACGGCAAAATTAAACACGATGCAGTTCGTTGTGCGAAGCGAGGTTCGTTGTGCGAGTCACGCAATGAACGAACAGAAAGTTCGTTAAGCGAGGCGTTCGTTATACGAGGCACCACTGTATTGTATAAAATGAGAGTAACGAACTTAACAGTTTAAAATGTGTTTAGCTTGCAAACTAACATTTTTTTTTGTATATTATACGCTAGGAAACCATCTGTCAAAAACGACACGTCGCCACCTAGTGAGCGCCGTTAGCAACTTTGGGTATATTACTTTTAAAAAAGGACAGCCGAAAGTAATGTTCCCAAGTTCCGATTTCGTTAATTTTTTTTCTTATCTATAAACCTATGTATGAAGAAATACTTGACCAAGTTTTAATTAATTTTAATAATTATTTTAGCTGTAATTAATTAAAATTTGAAAATCGAAAACCTTTTTTTTTCTACTTAATGGTTTGATATAATTGGATGATATTTTCAGTAAAACTAAAGGGTAATATAAGGTCTTGAAAAACATTAATTTTTTATTTTTACAAAATTTTTTCATAGCAAATTTTTATTTTTTATTTTCAAATGTCCGATATTACCCAATGAGTAAATTACGGGGTTAAAACACAAAGTTATGCGTGTTATATTAAAATTTGTATTGAAGAGTATCAATCTTTGCGGATTATAAGGATTCGACCCGCGAAATTTGTCTATTTTCGATCAACTCTATTACGATTTTTTCTTTTGAGTGGCGTATCTTTGAAACCATATATTTGATTATAATGAAATTTATATGGTATCAGCTCGATAGTATACTCTTTCAAACAAAGAAAAATCAACCGAATAGGTGCATATTTGTCGTAGTTATACCCGAAAATACATAAAAAAATAGAAAACTCTCTCCTTTTTTGAAGTCCATGGTCAGATTCTGATAAAATTTATATGAGACCACCTCGGGAGTATACTCTTTCAAACAAACAAAAATCAACCGAATAGGCGCATATTTGTCGAAGTTATGCTCGAACATACATAACAAAATATATTGATTGAATTGATAACCTCCTCTTTTTTAGAAGTCGGTTTAAAATAAGAAAATTTCGGGGTCAAATTCTAATAATATACAAAGGTTGATACTTATCAATACAAATTTTAATATAACATACATAATATAACGGCAATTATCCATTTCTTCCTTTCAATTATATGACAGATTGGTTTGACAGAAATCCAAAATTATTTATTTTTGCCACTTGGCGGCGCCAGGATCGATGGTTTCCTAGCGGATAGTATAGCAGATATTAGAGAATATATTTATATGTATATATGTAATATGTAACTAAACTTGCATGTCCTGCTAAGTAAATGTTCTCAGAATGAAGTCAGAGACTGATAGCTTATCTCATTTAAATATTATATTACTAAATAAACATAAGAAAAATAAATACACAGTGCATATAATACTATGTCTTATCATGGTAGCTTTGAGATAAAACAAACGATAGAATGAAAAACGCTGTTATAGCACAGTAACTGCGATTGTATTTAACCAGGACCGTATCTAAATATTTCTGAACCCTATGGATACATAACAAGCCACCTATATAGTTTTTAATACGAAAAAAGTTAACAAAAATGATGACAGCGTCGATTTTTGAAGTTATACATTTTTAGGCACGTTGAGGGTAAAAATTTAGTAATTTAACGGAAATGAAAAGCTATTCGTACGTCTGGTACATGAAAAAACGCTGCACTTTTTGATATGGTCAAAAGAAAGATTTTCAGATAGGGAGCCACTTTAAAATCCGTGTAGAACACTGTTATATGGGCTATCAACGATGGTCTTCAACGGTGTTTTAAAATTGGCTTTATCTCAGCTCCTAGTTATCCGATTTTAATTTTCTTTTATTTATTTTATAGTCCTTATTGAGAAGATTATTTTTTGTCATTATTCGTTTTTCTCTTAATCTTAAGGGTTCTCCACAATTTTCGAAAATCTGAAAATTTCACTTTTCTTACGAACTTAATTGTTATATAACATTTTTGTCGTGCCCAATATCATTTTTTTACTTCATATAAAAAAGAAAGATAATTTTTTCAGCATTTCACTAATATCAAGATAATACTGTTTAAATGAACAAATTCTTTGTAAATCGCCAGTTAAACTAAAAAAATAGGTAAATTTTTGGTCATTTTATTACATTTTTTTTTAAAGTTCACAATAGAAAAAAATGTTAATAACAAAAATTGTAGAGTACGTTATTTTCTACAGTTCCATTCATTTTTTTGTATTTCTTACCAAATAAAAAATATATATTTTGAAATTTAAGTTTAATTTATTTTTTTATTTTTTTTAAAGTTCATAATAGTTCTTTGTTCTATTGTTCTATATATTTTTTTTATATTTTTCACGTGTAAGCCAGAATAATTTGTTTTATATAAGGAGATACACGTAAAAAAATGTATTGTATAAGAAAGTTCAGTGACATTCATGACAGATTTTACAATTTTTTAACTGTCCCATATGAAAATTTTGATCAGAACAAAAAATTTCATATAATAAGAGTTATACTAACATAGAATAGTTATTCATTAAAACAGTATTATCTTGATATTAATGAATTGCTGAAAAAATTGTCTTTCTTTTTTATATGAAGTAAAAAAATGATATTGGGCACGACAAAAAAGTTATATAACAATTAAGTTCGTAAGAAAAGTGAAATTTTCAGATTTTCGAAAATTGTGGAGAACCCCTGAGATTTAGAGAAAAATGAATAATGACAAAAATTATCTTCTTAATAAGAACTATAAAATAGTTCAAAAATCAACTTTTCTTTACGTTTTGAAGTTAGTACAATCAGAATCTGCTCTTATTCGGACACGATTTTATGACGGTATTACAATACTTCGAACTTGGAAGTAAAAAAAAAATATTATTTTTTTTTAAAATTTATAAAGGTCAAATTTCAGTTTTTAAATGTATTTTTTATTTTTATTTTTTTATAAATTTATTTATCATCTAAGAAAAAAGAGTGCTAGTGGGAGGAGGGGATAATTTTATAGTTTATTTATAAATATTTTTAGATTATTCAAAAATATTTTGTATAAAATTTCAAAAATAAAATGTATAAAAATAAATTATTATTTGACAAACTATGGTAGTTTTTTTTAGTGTGAAATGTACATATTTTAAAATAAATATCGCAGTGAATCAACGACTTAAGATCAAATATGTTGTGGTCATATTTGCATATTATTATATAAATATATATTATAATAATAACTAATAATATATACCTGTTCTTTAAATATTTATTTATATGGTTTTTGTAAAACCGGTTTCAGGTTTTTAGAGGGATTTTGTGCTTTTAGCTTATACGTGGTAAATATATAAATTAGCAGATATTTATTTACTAAAGTCATAATTTTTGGATATCCCTTTTCAGGTAGTGTATATATGTATATATGATATTTTATTACCATGTATTTTTTAATGGGTAGGTACTTAGGGGTGGGTATAGTTGTATTTGAATATTTTGAATTTTGAGTTGTTTTTTTTTTTTGTAGATATTATCAGGACTATATATCAGGACTATGTATTCTTAACTATGTTAATTAACTAATGCCTATTTGGACTTTCTTATACGTGTTGAATACGTATATTTAATTATATTTTTTAAAAATCTGGCTGTTCAATAAAAAATACATAGAAAAAAATGAATGGAATAAAAACTATAGATAATAATATTCTCTACAAGTTTTATCTAAAATATTTTTTTCTAGATAGCACCGTTTCAAAACTATATTCAAAAAAATACAAAAATTCATACGAGTCAAAAAAATATATGAAATTTTCTTCCCCCTCTACGATTTATAGTTTTTTGAGTTACTTACAAAGACTACAGACATACTAACATTATAATAAAAATATTAAGAACTGATTCAGAAAAAGTCAAAATGAATTTTTCCATCAAAATTTGAAAAAAATTAACAAAATTTTGTATATATTTTTTTTTTATATTTTTTTTCTTAATAACCCTAGTCACCCTCCCCCACTCCCATCAAAAGTCGAAAAAAAATCAGCAAAATTTTGTGTTTAGGTATGTATAATATAATAAGTATGGCAAGTGACATATCGTTGTAAAGTAGAGTAAAAAAAAAAAAAAAAACACGTTCAAATATGCCATAGCCAACTTAGTGACCCATAAGAAAAACTAAAGTTAAGGCTCATAACTCGGAAACTAAAAGTGATATAAAAAATCGAAATACACCAATCGATTCTACACAAAAAAGTGCTTTGAGAAACCGTCTACAAAAAGTACCTATCTACTTTAACAAAAAAGTTATACCCATTTAAAGAAATTCCGAATTTTCAGTTTTTTGGGTATACCGCCTAAACCACATAGAATTATGAATATTTTTTGGTGTAATAATACTGACCCCTTTCATACATATAATTCATCTCATTTAACCAAACCTGTATCTCTTATAGATACTGAGATCCCCATGCTGGAAAAGATATCTGGGACACCCGGTATACTCAAATAACTGTTTTTGAAGTAAAAAAATCACGTTTTTTTTTAATTTTTCAACAAAATATTGCGTTTACGAAACGTTGGAAAAACAGAAGTTATTACTTAGTGTGGAATAATTTAAAACAGTTTTTGTAACGATGTTAGCAGCAAAAAATACTATACTTACTTATACTATATGTATATTTCATATACATTGGTATAAGAAAGTAAAAAATCATTTCATCAACGAGATATTAAAAAAAATTTTTTTTTTACATGTTAACTAGTCACCCCTCTTTCCCATCAAAATTCGAAAAAAAAAATCAGCAAAAACTAACAAAATTTGGTGTATTATAAAATTTTATATATAATTTTTGTTTGTTTAAGAAAAACTTTAGTCACATCCCCCCCCCCCTTAAAAAGCCATTACACAGATCTGTTACTATGTTCGCATCCATATCAACCCATAGGTAAATACATACGATCACATTACAGCAGTCCGACTGTATAATTTACAATACCATCTTACAAGTATCGATACAAGAAAATCTTGGTATAGATGTTCTTACTGCTTGGTCCATCATGTGTGTGTGTGTGTGTGTGTGTTTCAGACAAGACGACCTCCAACGGAACCTGTTCTGGGTACATGCCCCCCCCCCCCCACTCCCGCCCCCTCCCACCTAAACCCGCGACAACACAAACAGCCAGTCTTTCGAAGTATCGCCTACGCATTTTTAGCTTACTCAGAAAAATCAAAAAGTTAAATTAGTTAATAATATTTTAAATAGGCTTTTACTGTCATTTTTTGTTCGTTAATTTTTTTTTGTTTCGTGATTTTATTTAAATAAATGAGGAATAAAATATGACATGAAAAATTTTAAAAATAATTTAAAGTCAAATTAGTTATTCAAGTCAAAAAAAAATACTGTTGTAATATAACAGAGATATGAATAGAAAATTTAGGAGGCTTTTGGTGGTATGCTGAAACCTGATTTGTTTAGGGTTTTGAGATATTCTAACCTAAAAGTCCATTGGCAATGTTAAAAAATTTATTATCAAGTAGGTAATTTTTTTGTAAAGTTTTCAGTCACGGTAGCAAATAGTATTATCTTTCATCTTTAAAATGAGTTTTAATTTTTTACTGTACGATTTTTTTTAGCCGAGATGTACTAGTTTGAAGATATGATAGAGTGTAGTATAGTAGATACAATCAACTTTACTACATATATCTTTAAAGTAGTATATTTCGGTAAAGAAAAATCGCATAGTAAAATGTAAAAAATCATTTTAAAGAGAAAAGATAGTACTATTCGAAATCATGAAAGATAACTTCAGAAAAAAATTACCTACTTAGTAATAAATTCCCCAACATTGCTAAAATCGTTATTTTTGGAACTTTTAAGTTCGGATATCTAAAAAAAACTGACGTGATGGAACCATTTGGGCAACGAATTCGGTTTCGGTATGACAAATACCTTCTAAATCACCTATTCAAATTTCTGTGATTTTTTTTGTTGCATAGTGTAATTTAAGATATTTTTTTTAAATAGGCTTCTACTGTCATATTATTTAAATTAATTTTTGTTCATTTTTTTACTATTTTTATATCAAAATTTTATTTAAAGAAAATGAGTAATAAAATATGACACGAAATATTCTAAAAATAAATTAAATCTTAAATTAATCTTAAATTATTTACTAATTTGACTTTAAAGATTTTTGTTTAAATAGACTTCCACTGTCATATTATTTAAATTAATTTTCGTTATTTTTTTTAATATTTCTTAATCAAAATTTTATTTAAAATAAACTGCCTTGGCAGGCACGAGACTTTTTTATACATCATGACACCGAAGTATTAATATGCGATTACTTTTATAATTTAATATTTGATTTTAAAATTTTTTACTTACAAAATGATTTTCACTGAATGAAATTTTGACACTTTTAATAACAAATGCCAAAATTTTCATAGATAACTAGATTTTTTGTATTATACAAATCATTTTTAAATTAAAACCATTAAAACTAAAATAATTATTTTTTTTGGTTAATTCATAAGATACAAAAAAAAAATAGAACATAAATTATAGAAAATAATATTCTCTACAACTTGTATCTCAAACATTTTTTTCTAATACCTACCGTTTAAAAAATAAATCGAAAAAATTAAATTTTTTAGAAAATCAATTATTTCCTAAAAACAAATTTGGGGGGGGGGGTTAATGGATAGAACATAAATTATAGATAAATACCCTCTACAACTTTGATCTAAAACCTTTTTTTTCTAATGTGCACCGTTTATGCATCATGACACCGAGTATTAATATGTGATTACTTTTATAATTTAATATTTGATTTTAAAATTTTTTACTTACAAAATGATTTTCACTGAATGAAATTGATACATTGTATTTAATATTGACATTAAATATTAAATGAAATCAATTAAGATTAGTGATTATTGTATTAACAAGTATTTATTTTGCTAGATTTCAATTTTGACAGTTCTAAAAATAAATTCCAAAATTTTCATAGATAACTAGATTTTTTGTATTATGATATCATTTTTAACTTAAAACTAAAATTATTCTTTTTTTGGTCAATTCATAAGATACAAAAAAAAGAATAGAACATAAATTATAGAAAATAGTATTCTCTACAACTTGTATCTCAAACATTTTTTTCTAATACCTACCGTTTAAAAAATAAATCGAAAAATTTAAATTTTTTAGAAAATCGATTATTTCCTAAAAATAATTTTGGGGGGGAAAAAGAATAGAACATAAATTATAGATAAAAGTCCCCTCTACAACTTTAATCTGAAATATTTTTTTCTACTGCGTACCGTTTCAAAAATAATTCGAAAAGTTCAAAAATTGACACCAGTAAACATCCGTTTCCGGTTTAGTGATGGTTTTTAAAAATAGGAGGTGCACATCTAGAGCATAAAAGAACCTTAAGTTTAAAATTCCACGTTCGTAAGTATTACAGTTTTGGCTGTAGAGCGTTCACAGACACACAGACAGACAGACACACAGACACACACACAGACGTCATTGAGTTAATGGTTGTATATGATTCAGGGACGCTCAAAACGTGTAATTCCGTTAAAATCTCGAGTTCGATTTTTTTCGTGATCACTATACTTTATTTATACATTACATTTCATGTATGTATAAAAAAGTAAAAATGAGTAAAATATGACACGAAAATGTTAAAAATATTTTTTTTTAATATTTATTTTTATTAAGTGATTAGGGCATTGTACCCGGTGGTACCCGGGTTAAAATCCATAAAATCACAGTTACCTAAATGAATAAAAAATTCAAACCCATTAGATTTTAATTATTATAAATTTTTCAGTATTTTTAGTAATTTTTTTAGTCGATTTTATTAACCAGTAAATTTCGAGAAAAAAAAAGAATACAATTTTCAAATTCGATTAGAGGTTGAAAGGGGGGGTCGTATTGTGCTTAACCCTGGATGGGTAGACGTCAAATTTAAGCCGAAAAGAGTAGACGTTCGTAAAATTGACTACTACTATATAATTTTTGGTTTTCTAATAAATTTATGGCAAAAAAAAGTTTTGCTTTTAAAATCTTTTGATTTATGTATTTACAAAAATACCGAAATACGAAAGATTAAAATATAAGCTTAGTAATATAAGTTTACAGCGAATCGACAAACGAAAGAAAGTATCATTGGATCAAGCATTGAGACGAATGAGATCTTTTTCACATTCACAGCATATCCTTTTACGTACATATTTCGACTAAATTTTACGTAAAAGAGTAGACCTTCGTGAAAGATACGATGTGACTTGTCGATCTATGGCTCTCTCTAGAAAAATAGCAAACACTGACACCTGTCCTTGGCAGAGGTTCAAGACGAACTATTAAACGAGGAATATCTTCCCGCTCGGCTCCCCACCCCGTCTTGATTTCCCTGTAAATGTAGTCGTAATTATTACGAACGTCTACCCGTCCAGGGTTAAAATGATAAATTGTGACAAAGAGGGGAAGAAAGTCTTAAGTTAAAAAATAAAATATAAAACTAAAATAAACAAAATTTGCATTAATTGAATTTTGTTTATTTTAGTTATATTTTAGCTTCGTAAAATAAACAAAATTCAATGAAGGCAAAAACCGCGAAAGCCCTAAATCACAAATACCTAAAAATTATTGACCTGCATTAACTCAATATACAGGGTCCTCCAATAGTGCGTCCGGCATTGTTTTACGCCCAAACCATTGAAGATAGAGAGTTAGGATAAAAATTTTACTATATATATCGACCCTAAAGAATTTCAGGAAAATATTTTCAACCCCCTAAAACCGCTCCTTGGGGGGTAGTTTGAGGGGTACATGCCCGTTTCTCAGTAAAATTAAATAGAATGGTATATCAAAAAGTACATATTTGTAAAGATAATGAAAAAATAAGAAACTTTCGTAAAACAAAAATTTTCATACTTTCAATTGTTTAAAAAATATGGCGACTGGTTATCAAATTTTAGAGTTTTACTCAAAGTACTCTAATTTCGTTAAATATTTATGGAATTTTATTATTATTTTAAATTTAGAAAGTAGAAATAATGAACTTTGTAAAGATGTATGATTATTTGAGATTTTAATAGTTTAAAGTGTCATACTCGACATACCAAAAATTGAAAAGTTCAATTAGGGATTATTCAAAAATTTTAAATACAATGGTATATCAATTAGTACTTTTTCTTAAAGAAGATATGTAAATAAACAGTTTTTGATAAAAAAAAAATTAAAATTAAAAATTTTAATTTTCAGTTTTCAATTTTAAAATTATAATTTTAAATTTTAAATTTTCTTAACAAAAGTTGTTTATTTACATATCCTTTTTAAGAAAAAGTACTAATTGATATACCGTTGTATTTGAAAATTTCGAATTATCCCTAGTTGAACTTTTGAATTTTTGATATATCGTGTATGACACTTTAAACTATCAAAATCACAAATAGTCATACATCTTTACAAAG
Source organism: Sialis lutaria (assembly GCA_949319165.1). Taxonomy (NCBI): domain Eukaryota; kingdom Metazoa; phylum Arthropoda; class Insecta; order Megaloptera; family Sialidae; genus Sialis; species Sialis lutaria. The sequence continues at coordinate 37,114,849 of OX439234.1, forward strand.
TTCATTATTTCTACTTTCTAAATTTGAAAAAATAATAAAATTCCATTAACATTTAACGAAATTAGAGCACTTTTAGTAAAACCATAAAATTTGAGATCAAGTCGCCATATTTTCTAAACAATTGAAAGCATGAAAATTTTTGTTTTACAAAAGTTTCTTACTTTTTTATGATCTTTACAAATATGTACTTTTTGATATACCATTCCATTTGATTTAACTGAGAAACGGGTATGTACCCCTCAAACTATCCCCCAAGGAGCGGGTTTAGGGGGTTGAAAATATTTTCCTGAAATTCTTTAGGGTCAATATATATAATAAAATGTTTATCCTAAAACTCTATCTTGGATAGTTTGGGCGTAAAACAATGCCGGACACACTATTGGAGGACCCTGTATTTAAAAAAATATGTTTTAGTAAATGCCTATTAAATCGAAATCGATATTAATGATTTTAATAGGTAATACAAGCCTATTGTTTATGACGATAAAAATTTTAATTACTATTGTTTCAAAAGTGTCGGTGTGTGCGTTTTTATCAGATCACAGTAGTCTATGACCAGTAGGTCAATGCATGGGCGTCACCAATCACTGTTCAATTGAGGGTCTATTATGTAAAATATAATTACGTAATTTATTGATTTTTTATTCGATTAAAACTTGCAGTAGATCGGGTTAAAGAACATATCTTACTTTTAAATGTTATCTTCAAATCGGAAACGGATGTTTACTCTTGTAAGTTTTTGATGTTTTCTAATTTTTTTTGAAACGGTGCGTAATTGAAAAAAATAGTGCAAATGAAACTTGTTGGTAATTTTATTATCTATAGTTTATATTATATATGTTTTTTCGATAAAATACATCGTTTCAGAGTTATTTGAAAAAATATGATTATTTTGCACATTTTCATAGGGGTGTTTCACCCCCTTAAACCGTTTTACCGCAGCTGTGATAATTTTTTTGTTACTTATCTTGACCTCCTCTAACTACATACAAAGTTGAAGGTAGTTGGTCCGTAAACATTGTTTTCGTCAGATTTTGTTTAAATTGCACAGGAATATTCCCTAGATTAATATCTGAAAAATAGCCCATTTTTATTAAAATTTGCCATCTCAAAGTCATGAAAAACGATCTCAAAGTTTATATTTTTAACACAGCTTATATGGACTAACCGTACACTAACGTAACGTTTTATTAGATAAAATTTAAACGTAGCGTCAGTTTTTCATAAAAAACTGACATGTTGTATATTTATATGAAAGAAAACAGTATACAAAAATTGGAATTATTGACCATCCCGTTATTAAGATTTAACCAGATTTAACTACCAAACCATCACATAAATTACAGTATTGTTGACAATGTGGCAACAACGTATTCATTTGATTATAGTAAAAAATACACGAAATATTTTTTTACAAAATATGATAAGTGGATTGAAAGGAATTATAATCGATTTCATTAATTATTAATATATTCTGTGGTAGTTTAGATGATAAAATATAATCATTTGACAAGTAGTTAATAGTAGATAATGTACAGTGTTGCCATGATCATTTCTCTAAATTAAAAATATGTACTCATGGCCAAATGTCATCACATTATGATGGACCAACTACCTTAAGTAAGTATGACAAAATGTGGGAAAAAATCAACCAAGATTTTTTTGTATAATACATTTTTCCGTAAAATTAATATTTAAAACAGTATAACCATATTTCTATTTTTTTATTCGCAAATAAAAATAATAAAAAAAAATTTTTCTACGTTTAGTTGAGAATGCTTGAATTATTGAATACAAAAATCAAAATAAAAAAAATACAAATAAATTATGCAGATAATTTTGTATTCGCGCATGCATATAGCAGCATCAACATATATATTTTTCTACACCTGAAATGTAAATTCGAATTTTAATGCAATGCATCCAAAAATGCGATTTGAATTCACATTTGCCATATGAATTTTTTTTTCATAAATTTGTTTTGATTTTTTTCTAATATTTAAATATCAAGATGCGACTGCAACATTACAAATTTAAATAATTCACTTTTTATGTCACATTTTTATTTAATTTATATTCATATTTATACACATTTAATTTTTTTTTTTTTATTATTTGACATCTATGTCGGCTGGGTCAAACATTTAATTAATTAATTAAATAAATAATTATCTCTTCTATTGGGATCCGTCAGATGGGAGGAGTCTAAAAAAACATGGCGCAGCTAAGGGCAAATTAAAAAAAATTACAAGACAGCGTCAATAGTTAAAATATATGTATTATAATGTACACATATTTTAAATTCACTCATTATAATTACAGATAATATCACGCAATAACATCAAATACAATACTCATATTTATTTTTGATTGTTTATAATTTTTCAACAAACAAATCTTTTAAAATACATATATATTTATTAGGGTGATTCATTTCCGCAAAACATTTTTTTTTCAAGGTCCTCAAGCAAAATTTTAATCTACATATAGAAAAAAAAATTCTCACCAAGATTGAGCTCTTAATTCCTATTTTAAGTACTTGCAATTTAAATATGAAGTTTTCCCATTTAAAATGCATGTAAAAAATTTTTTTTTTTTCAAATTTCTAATGCTTAGACACCTTTTATCATATTGGGAATCGGTTTGATGGACCTTACGGGAAATTTCACGCTCTTTAAAATTGCCTTAGTGTTTTTTTCTGTAACTCACACTGGTTCGCCAGTAGGAGTCATCTAAATACAGTTTTTGGAATAATTTTTTTTTCCATTTTTTTTTTAGCAAACCGCAAAAATTAGGGAGAAAAAAGAGCTGATTCGTAAAAAATAGTTTTTTACCAATATTTAATGAATTTACAGCCATTTTTAGGCCTTAAAACGCAAGAAATTGATAAATACTAACTAATAATGCTGCATTATTAGTTAGTATTTAGATGACTCCTACTGGCGAACCAGTGTGAGTTACAGAAAAAAACACTAAGGCAATTTTAAAGAGCGTGAAATTTCCCGTAAGGTCCATTAAACCGATTCCCAATATGATAAAAGGTGTCTAAGCATTAGAAATTTGAAAAAAAAAAAATTTTACATGCATTTTAAATGGGAAAACTTCATATTTAAATTGCAAGTACTTAAAATAGGAATTAAGAGCTCAATCTTGGTGAGAATTTTTTTTCTATATGTAGATTAAAATTTTGCTTGAGGACCTTGAAAAAAAAATGTTTTGCGGAAATGAATTGTAAAATTCTTTATTGGTACTTACTGCTCTTTCATTCATTTTATTTTTGGATGATTTAAAACATAATATTGTGATTTAATCGTAAGTTTTACTATAAACTGTCAGTTTTATGCTTGAGATTATTTATTTTTTCATTATTAAGTTCTATTACCGTAGAAACTGTACCCCCAGTCTAGTTACAATTTTTGCCACCAGGTGGTGTACGCCCATTTGACGGATCCCAATAAGTTTGTCTTTTTTTACAAATTCAGACCAATTACAAAAAATATCTAAAAAAGTTGTAATAACATTTTTTATAGAAAATTTAACGCTCTACAAAAAAGTTCAGTACAATTTTTGCATAAGATGCATAGTTTATAAAATATTTTGAAAATAACATTGTTTGGAATAAGTTTTAGTTTTTTAAATAAAAAAAAAATTAAACCCACCATCTGACCCCTCATCTTTTAATACAGGTTCTTCTGTATAAGTCACTGCCCCCCTCCCCATTTCTCTTAAATATATTGTAATGTATTACTAACACGGCAATACGGCTCTGTCGAAAACACTACGTCATAATTTTTAGGAATGAACTTTGACATTTCATTAAGATAGTATTGTCAACTTCTCTAATCTATGGAACCACTTCACTACGTCTTAAATAATAGGATATTTGACTAAATTTTAAAATATATTATAAATTGTGTGTATATGTATACAGGGTGTCCAAGATAAGCGTGAAATGCATGGGGATATCGTCATAAACGATATGAGATACAGGTTTTTTGTAAGAAAGGGCTGAGTATTACTACATCAAAAAATATTAATAATTTTATGTGGTTTAGGCGGTATACCCAAAAAACTGAAAATTCGGAATTTTTTAAATGGCTATAACTTTTTTGTCAAACTAGATAAGTACTTTTTGTTTGCGGTTTCTTAAGGCACTTTTTGTGTAAAATCGATTGGTGTATTTAGAATTTTTATATCACTTTTAGTTTCAGAGTTATGAACCCTAACTTTAGTTTTTGTTATGGGACACTTAGTTGGCTATGGCATATTTGAACGTGTTTTTTACTCTACTTTACAACGAATTGACCGATTGTTATCAAATTAAGCTGTAGGACAGTTAACTATCTATAGATTACAATTCATTAATCGAATATCAACAAATATTTCTAATTTAAGGGGTTAGGTGTAGTCAGAATTTCCAAGAAATCGATTTTTTTTTTTTGCATTTTTGGAAGCTGTTACAACGGCTGAAGAACTATTTTATGGCCCAGGAATAGTTGACTCGGTGTAAGTAATTAAATAATACGTATATTACTTTACGTAAATTGAGTGTAAAACTTTAAATGCGTTTTTCTCAAAATTATGTTTTTTGAACTGGTGACCACTGTAGCTTGAAAACCGCTCGGTAGATTTTAATGAAATTTATACAGCTTTTTGAAAACATGAAAAACTAGTGCCTGATCGAAGGATTTTTTGCTTCCTCGCAATATCGAAGATACGAGAAGCTTCGTTATCGTTTTAAAACGAGAAAAAAAATTTGTTCTCCGATTTAAAAAATTTTACTTTATTTATCCGTTTCAGGTCAAGACAAACACTTTTTGTTCCGTGTCTGTCTGTCTGTGTGTGTGTGTGTGTGTGTGTGTGTCTGTGTGTCTGTGTGTGTGTCTGTGTGTCTGTCTCCCAATCCTTGTCACACGCTTAACTCATGAACCACTGAACCGATATTGATGAAACTTGGTTAATTGGTTGGGTCTGGTTTGGGGACGGTCCCATTTCAAAATAATTAAAATTGTGTCTAAGGGGGAGGGGTGACATCCAAAAAGATTTATTTTTTGAAGATATCTCAAGAAAGACACATGTTACGTTAAAATTTTATAGAACCTTTTTTGTAGAGCATTTAATTCTTTATAATATAGGTCACCTACTTTTGTTATAAAATATTCCCTTACAAAGAATTATCTCAATTTGCTTTATAAAAATCGTCATTTGTTTTTTTAAATTCGATCAGGCACTAGATTATCTATTAATAAAACTAAGTTTTTGTCCTATTAAATTTGGATGAATCTCCAAGGATAAGTGATGGTCACCGCAAGGAGCTTCGGTTGGAACTGGATCAACACAAACAGCCATTACTTTTAAAGTTATTAATTTTTTTTTCTAAAATTTCTGTCAAGTCAAGTCGAAACCTTATTTAATGAAGCTATGTTTTTACTTTTATAAAATAAAATAATTTACTGGCAAAAAAATTATTTTAAATTGTCATTTTTTCATGTCTCTGACTACACCTAACCCCTTAAGATAGATATAGTTTATATTATTTGATATTTTGAAGAGACGTGTTTTCTTATGGCTCTTAAATAAATGGTCGTATGCTAATAATAGCATTCGTATTTCTTTATTATTTGCAACTTTAAATATGTAAATCGTATGTGTCTAAACTTGCACGTTCTGTTCGTTGAATCAAACATTTTTATTTAAATTTCATGTCATTCAAAATGCGGGGGAGTCGAAAATATTTTGCAGATATAACATACATCAGTGGCGTACGATTAAGTAGGTATAATAATTTTTTTTTTTTTATGGCATTAATAGGTATAATAAATATTCTAAAATAGAAATCGATTCATTTCCGGCTGAAAAATATGAATTTTCTTCCATAATATAAAATTTTATCATTTTTTGAGTTACTGTGTCTATAAACAGACAGACAGACAGACAGTAAGAATATATATTTCTATGAAAACCTCAAATTTGAGTAGGTATATATTGAAAAATAAACTCGATATTTTTTTTTTAACTTTTTGAACCGAAATATTTTAAAAAAATCATATTTGTAAAGCCCCTTAATATATTAAGGTGTTCGTATAGAGTTTAAATTAATTCTAGTGTTTTAGGCTTTCTTACAGTGAAAGTCTTATCAAAATCAGTTCAGTAGGTTTTGTTTAAAGTCGAAAAAAATTAATAAACAGAAAAATTTTATTATTAACATGTGTTTCATGTTACCGCTCAGCCTATTGATGGATTAGTGTGATAATATTTAGCTTAAACTAATTCTAGTATTTTTTGCTTCAATATAGTGAAAATCCCATCAAAATCAGTTCAGTAAGTTTTGTGTAAAGACAACAAAAACATAGATAAAATAATGTAGTGTATTTGAAATCAAAATTCAATTAAAATATTTGAAATAATAATTATTATTATTATACAATTTTAATATTTGTTTAAAAGTATAAAACTATTTTTTTTTTCAAATGATGTAAAAACAAAAACTAAACTTGATATTCTGCCGTTACCTAAATTACGAAATACAGCCTATTTGAATTATTAATGACGGTATTTAGTCAGGGCCGGACTTGTACAAATTTGGGGCACTCAAGTGAAAATATAAATTAAAACTATATTTTTAAAATTATATTCAAATAAAAAAATATTTAAATCTAAAAAATAAGTACAATTTTCCAAATTACAATACTTGGACTATTTCTTTAAAAATCATAATTTTTATTAGAATTTGAGTTCAGTTTTTCTTTGTTTAATCACCTACTGCCCCTTTTGCTATGCACCCCCCCCCCTGAAAAATTCTAGTTTATAGTTCATTTTTTAAAATGAATATATTAGAAAACGACGTCTAAAAAATATTTTTTTATTTTTTAGTCTAGGTAGTATTTACTTTGTATAATAATCTACCGCCACTTTTGGCCTGCATACCCCCTCCCCAAAAAAGTCTAATTTATAGTTAATTTTTTTATAAAATTTTTAAATGAATATTCGAAAACGACCCCTCAAAAAATTATTATTATTTTTTTTTTTTTATATTTTCCTGCCTATGTGGTCTGAGTGTTATCAGTATTGCTCGAAGGACATATCAAACATTACACACTGGTGTCACTAACCGTTTGTATTATGAATTACTTCATATGCAGATATCACACACACACACACACACACGTAGGCATTTGGAACAGGGCCGGCATCAGTCTAGGCTTTGGTATGTCGTACTAGACACTCGAAAAATTTGCGTGTGTCGAATTACCCACCAGAGATTGGAAAAACATTTTAATTTTTTTAGATTCTGTTTACATGGACTTATTTATGACTAGCAAAACATTAATCCTTATCGAAATAAATGATTTCGTCGTCACATGTACTTAATGTAAATAAAAACCCTTTACAGCATCCAATTTGGTCTTAAATAATTGAGTGAGATATTATGAATAAAAAGCTAATTTTTATTTTTATTTGTACAACTATTGATAATTTTTAATGTTTCAAAAACCATATTTAAAAAAAAAACTCTCCAACTTCTCCTTCCCCTCACTTTTTTACTAGACACTAGAAATTTATCTGTTCTGCCGGGCCTGTTTTGGAATAATAATGTAATGTATATTGGTGGAATAGAAAAATAACGTATTTTTATTACATAAACATTTTGAAACTACCGTTACTGCGTTACTATATTAAATATAAGTATTTTTAATGAAAGTAATTGTATAATTACTATTTATTTATTTGATAGATGCAAATCTATATTTATCTCTCTCAAATTTTTAAGAAAATGTTATTGGTTTGAATAATATAAATTGTCTAATAAAAATAAAATATAAAAAAAAGTTGTACGCGACAAATTTTCGCACATAAGTTAATATTTCACCCCCTGTCATGTATGGGGGGTTGTAATTAGTTTCATTCGATCCGGTAGGGAAAATATCACGGGGATAGGGGTTTTGGGGGGAAAAGAACCCCCTATCTTCGAGTTATTAACGATTTTTTATGAATTTATTTACTATTATCATCATTGCTTATTTCTTATATTACCTAACGTAATAAAATATATACTGGGTAGCCGGTAGAGAATTTAAAAAAAAACACGTAAATCGGATAAGTGGTTCTCGAGGGGGCAAATTGGAGAGTCGTTTAAATTAATTATTAATATATTTATAACCTCAAAAAAATTATCGGTAGAAAAATAGTAGTAAATTTAAATTAATACAACTTACCTTTACATTTTGTAAAATATTAAAAACTCACAATTTCACTCAAACTAATATTTTTTAAATTTTGGAATAGATAAATCTATCAATTATATGTCAGGGGCTACCAACAAATCAATAATGACGAATTTTAAATATAAGTATTATGGATATTAAAATGAATTAACTGAATTTTTCAATTACGTAATTTTTGTATTATGAATTTTTAATTTTTATTGCATAAAAAATAATTTTTATAAATAAAATCACCGAATCGGTCTTGTTGAAATTTGGTAGGGAGATAGCTTATATCCTAAAGAAGGATATAAGATAATTTTGTATACAGGGTGTCCCAGAAAACTTTTCTAGCATGAGGATCTCAATCTCAGTATCTATAAGAGATACAGGTTTGGTTAAATCAGATTAGTTATTTGTAAGAAAGGGGTGAGTATTATTACACAAAAAAATATTCATATTTCTATGTGGTTTAGGCGGTATACCCAAAAAATTTAAAATTCGGACTTTTTTTTAAATGGCTATAACTTTTTTGTTCAGGTAGATAGGTAATTTTTGTTTACGGTTTCTTAAAACACTTTTTTATGTAGAATTGATTGGTGTATTTAGATTTTTTATATCACTTTTAGTTTCCTAGTTATAAGCCCTAACATCAGTTTTTCTATAGTGACATATCGTTGTAAAGTAAAAATAAAACGGACAAGTGCTTTTTGGGCACGCACATGATAGGGTTCCGTAGTCATTCTCACCACGATTTATAAAAAGAGTTTTTTCAAAATTTTCATGACCGAAGGGTTAAAATCAAAGTCATTTAGCTTTTATTATTGCATTTTAAGAGACCTATCAAATGACACCCCACTCAATGGGGTAAATGAAAAAAATGTGACTTCACTTTTCAATCTATGATAGGGGGGTCCAAAATATTTTTGACAATGTTCGTTCTAATTTTCAGTCAAAGTACTAATTAAAAGCTACATTCTAAATTTTTTCCAGATTTTTTGAATCCATAGTTTAGAAAATAGAGGGGGGGGGGACGCTCTGACAGCGACATTAAAAAGCAAATATATCGTGACTGAAGGGTTGAAATCAAAAAGTTATCTGACAGTTTTTATTGCATTTTAGGAGACCTATTAAATGACACTCCACTCAATGGGGTAAGTGGGGAAAAAATGAGAGTTCACTTTTCAGTCTATAGAAGGGGGGTCCAAAATATTTTTGACAATGTTCGTTATAATTTTCAGTGAAAGTACTAATTAAAAGCTACAGTCTGGAATTTTTTCAGATTTTTTAAATTGATAGTTTAGAAAATAGAGGGGGGGGGGGCACATTTTTTAACGATTTTGGAGAGTAAATACATCGTGATTAAAGGGTTAAAATCAAAAAGTTCTGATACATTTTTTGTTACATTTTAGGAGACCTTTCTAATGACATCCCACTCAATGGGGTTTTCTTTTTGAAAACACTTCATTTATGGAAAGGGGGCCTAAAAAAATTTTTTTTACAAAAATCTTATCATTTCTGTTTTTGGGTCATCAATCTACGACCGTATACCAAATTTCACCTTATTATCTCAAAATTTTTGAAGACGGGCGGACGGACATGGAGAAACTATAAGGGTTCCTAGTTTTCTACGGAACCCTAAAAACACGTTCTAATATGCTATACTGGAAAAGTTATCTGGGACACCCGATATATCCTGAAAAATTAATAAGAAAAAAACAAAATTTTCAAATTCTTACCTTTTTTACATATTTTTTTTTAATTCTGAAAAATGAACTTAAGGGTAAAGAAATGAATATAAAAATAATATATAGAACAAATATAATTTATTATGTTACTGAGGACTCAATACAATAGCTATAAACATATAAATATGTGTGTTTGGCCCCTACGGGCCGCAAGTCACTGACAATACGGCCCGGTTTTGTGCGGTAATAATGGGTACACAATAATAATATAATATTATAAATAATAAGTTACATAAATTATACAGTATAACGTTAAAATAATGCAAATAAAAAATACAGTTTTCATTTAAATAATAAAAATAATATTCACTCGATATATGTAATAAATTATGGTTACTAAAAATACAAGCAACATTGGGGGGGAGTGTTGGGGCAAAATAAAAAAATAAATTAAATTATAAAACAATGCAGGAATGTGGGGGGAGGGTTATACAAAAAAAATAATAAAAACTAAACGTTGCGACTTAAAAAGACGTTACGGAAACTGAGCAGGTTTCAGAAATATGTTAGCGAGCGATACTTGACTTACAAAACGTAGCACGGACGCTAGAATATTCCTCGTACGCCACTGGACTCTACACGCAACTTTGGAGAGGCTAGTAGAAAATAAAAATCATACGATATTTTTTATAAACAAAATAAATAGTCGCGTGTTCGAATCTTGTCGCGTAGGAATCGATAAAAAATGGAATGAACGTCTAAAAGAGATCATGTTTTTTTTTTTTAATAATAAATGCGTTGATATTTACAAAATATAAAAAAACAGCACCGATTTTATAATAAAACGGTATAATTAAATCACAAATTAATTTGTTGTTAACATAAGCCACACGTACTGTATACTTTAAATATACTAATGTACCTTACAATATATGCATTTTTATAAAATAATGATAAATATTATAATATATACAATTATGTTTAGATAATTTGTAAAGTATTGAATATAGTATAGGTATTATATGAATATAAATTAATAAGTAATGAAGCTAAATACATGTGAATTATGTTTAAGAAAATAACACTATTCAAAATTAATATCGTCAATGGAAAGCTTATTTTAAATTGGTGAGAAAAAAAAAAAAAAAAAAAAAAAAAAAAAAAAAAAAAAAAGTGATAAATTTTTCTTGATATGTGAAAAAAAATTTAACGTAATTATTTTTAGTAGATATGTTACTGGAAATACTTGAAAAAAATCAAACGTGTTAAAGAAAAACGAAAAAATACTGGAAAAAATCAAAAGTGATAAATTTTTCTTGATATGAAAAAAAAATGAAAAAAAAAATCTAACGTAATTATTTTTTAGTAGATATATTACTGGAAATATTTGAAAAAAATCAAAAGTGTTAAAGAAAAACGAAAAAATATTGGAAAAAATCAAAAGTGATAAATTTTTCTTGATATGAAAAAAAAATGAAAAAAAAATCTAACGTAATTATTTTTTAGTAGATATATTACTGGAAATACTTGAAAAATCAAACGTGCTAAAGAAAAACGAAAAAATACTGGAAAAAAATCAAAAGTGATAAATTTTTCTTGATATGAAAAAAAAGTTTTTACGTAATCATTTTTAGTGCATGTATTACTGGAAAAACTTGAAAAAAATCAAACGCGTTAAAGAAAAATTAAAAAAATACTGGAAAAAAATCAAAAAACTATTATTTTTTTTGTCTTACTGCATAATTTGGTAAATTAGCTTTCCATTATTGATATACGTCCCATTTTTGTACCAGGTATGACCAATTTTAAATACTTAAACAGTTACAAAGCAAAAAAATGCATACTTTTAGGAAAAAAATATATTTTTTAACTAAGTATTAGATGTCAATCAAAACTGTATGGAAAAAAAACCTTACATACTCGAAAAAATCAAAATTTTTGCAAAATTTGGTCACCCCTGTTCTAAGCTAACGTAAAGCGATGATTATTTTGAAGATTACTGATTTAATAACAAAGGAATGAATTTATATATTATTATAATAAATTAATACTCGTAAAAAATAAAAAACCAAAAATAAATTAACATTAAAGAAAAAACATTACTGTAAATTTCTAATCGATCGATAAGACATACTTTTAATTTGTACATTTCATATAAATATATAATCATGAGATATCACTTAGTAATAAAACACAAATTACTCTTTGTACTGATGCAACAATAGAAAAACGAAACCAATTTTTATTTCTACGCGAAAAAAAAAATTTTTTTGCAATGAAAAAAAGTACAACAGAAAGAATACAAATATTTTTTATTAAAGAATTTTCTTCTTTTTTTCCATTTTAACAAGGAAAAAAACTTTTTTTCCCCCAAAAAAATATCCCATTTTAAGAAATAAAAATTCGTAACGTTATAAAAATTAAAAATATTTTCATGAACGTGAATTTCGATTATCCAATTACTAAATTACATCTCATACATAAGATAACTGCTTCCGTAACGTCTTTAAATTACAAAAAACTACACACGCAACTTACCTAAGTCAATATAAAAAAACTATTTAATATATCAATCTCTCTATAGATTTATATTATATATAATAATTAAAAAAAATCACATATATATCAAATCACCGGGCATCTTGATATCAATCTTCAGCCGCGGCAATATTTAAATTAAACATAAATAAACTGTTAATTATTTAAATAATTGGTTTTTTGAGTTGATTGCAATTCTCAGCCCATAGGGTCAGCCTAAAACGGCACGACTCCTTTAAAAAAAGCAATAAAACTTAAACTATAAGGACTATTCGGGATGACAAGGAGCAAGGGTGACTAGGGGGGAATTAGGGGCGGAATAAGGAACAGGGGAAACAAATAAGGAATCGCTCTGCGAGTATGTACATAATCAAGGCACGTAGGTGAACCGCCAATTCTTGGTTCAAGGAATACGCTCTGTTATTACAAATTCACGTGTTATGATCTTGCGCAACTTTATAATTATCATAAGTAACAAATAAACGAACTATATAAATTCTATAGGACAGATGCCTTAAATGTGTTAAAAATCTATTTATGCTGATTTTCTAGCTTTCTTTAAAGTTTATGACAAAAATTGTTAGATACAAAATTAAAGCCAGTTAAATTCTCTATAAAAAAGGCCCTATACTTTTTTTAATCAAATTTATATTTCATTTATAATATTAATTTTTAAATTCAAACGATTTTTTTTTGGGGTGAAGTGATATTTGGGGAAAAATATGGATATGATGTTTTTTATAGAGAATTCAAAGGGCTTTAATTTTGTATATAACTATTTTTGACGTAAATATTAAAGAAACCTGAAAAATTAGCAAAAATTGATTTTTGTGTGTTAAAACAATTGGATATTTATGGCACCTGTCCTACAACTCTTCAAATATGCGTCAACTTTATTTTTAATTCAAATAATCGTAAAATCTTAAAATTTATTGTCATCAATTATTAAAAATTTCATACGAGATAATTAGATCAAAGATTGAAACTTCTATCTGTTGGATTCATAATTTACCAATGTTGCTAAATGCTCTTTTCAATTAAGAAACAACGTTGGCAACTTTGGTCAAGATAAATCACGAAAAAAAGACTGAATCTCTGATACAATATTTAGCAAATAATGCGTATTTTTGTTTACTTATTTATATTATTACAATAGAATAAAAATAAATTGGAATTCAAGTATTTTATAAAAATTCCCACAAAAAAAAATGACTAAATTTTTTTTAAGTTGTTTTTTTTATATATGATTAAAGATGGGAATTTAAATAAAATATAAATTAAATAAGTCACTTTTATACAAACAAACATCTAGAATTTATTAAAGTAAGCTTTAAGATATAAATAAACTATTTTTTTAAAATGACTTTTTGAAAAAAAATAAAATCAGTATTAAAAAATCACAAATTATCATGATAACATACTCTTAAATAATATTAAACAACTACATTTTAATTCAATAACTCAATAAATACATTCAAAAAAAGCACAAGTCCACAACACGCCTTTCTTATATAAAAAAAAAACAAACACATTTTACAAAATGAGATCTCTAAATGTGAACATGTTCGCCGAGAGCCTATTGAAGACAGGGAGTCTATAATCACCATCAACAGGTGGCGACGGGGGCGGTGGAGGCCCCGCCAAAGATGGGCTCAACAATTCAGACTCAGTACTAAAAAAAGAGCCTAAACTTGACGTGGGCGAATGGCTCAAACTAGAACCAGCGCTATCCGACAGAGATGGGCTCAAAGCTGGGGGCCTATGGGTCGTCCCGGCCGCTGCAGCCGCTGCCATGAGGGCCGCTTCCACAGCTTGGTTATGTTCACGTGCCTCTTCACGATTATGTATGAAATGGCATCTAGGCCCGTACGGGCAGAACCCAGCTGTATGGTAAGTGCGGCACAATTCAGTTTTATACTTAGGATGACGCGCTAAGCTCCTTAACTCGTTCATACCGTGAGCAAATTGGCATTTATCTCCGTATTTGCATGTGCCTGATTCTTCGAAAGGCCTGCACAGTTCAGTTTTGTAACGGGATGTGTTGACTGGGGCCACTGGGGCTACGGGTGGGGCCGGAGCCGATTGAGTTCTTTCCAGTCGTCGGTGTTGGATGTTATCGAGGAGGCTAGTTACGAAACTTGCGGCTGCTGGGCTTGAACTAACTCGGCTCAAGGCGTTGTGTAGTTGACGGGGACTTAGGATCATAGCGCCTGTTCCAACGCTGGCAATGCTTGTGCCGATGCTCCCTAGAGCACTGCCAGGCAAATGTTGTGTCGATACGGATGTTTCTCGGACACGTGACGTAGCATTTGTGCCATTAGCTGCTGTCTGTAAATAAAAAAAAATGTTTCGTTAGTTATAATCAATTATGTATCGATTTAAAAATATATTTCATAACTTGGGATATTATGGTCAAAAAATAATTTTAATAGTATTAGTTCATACTTTATTACAAAAAAATTGTGCACATGATTTTTTTACCATAGTATTCCAAGTTATGAAATAATAAATTTAAAAAATGGTCATTTACCTCAACAACAAATTTAAAAATATATATATATAAATTTTTTTTTTTTTTTCGAAAAAATGTATACGATATAAATTATAGAAAATAACGTTCTTTTTTCTAGTATTTAAAAAAAAACATCTGTCAAGTAAATTCACAGTGCTTCCACGTTTATTATTGAAAAATTTAAATAAAAACCGATAAAGTATTCAGATGAACTAGTTAACCATTTAATTTTCATAGAATTATATTAAAAAAATATTAATTCGACAATTTTCTTAATACTTTATTTTGTAGTATATTTTTATTATATGACAATTTCAATCTAAATTTTTCTGCTATGCAAACGTCAAAATGACATTTAATATATAAAGTAAACAGCGGTTGTAAAAAACAAATGACGATTTTTTAAAGCAAATTGAGATAAATCTTTGTGAATCTATTCGCAGCGTGCGCGATGACAGCGCCAACTAACGGGTGGACTTTAGTAGCAACTTGGGTGGACTTTGACGTACTAACAAACAAATAATTTCAATAAAATATCGTAATATATACATTTTAGACGATTATTTATGACTATCAGCTATGTGCACGAAGTCTATTAGCGAGTAATAGAGAAGGATTGAATGGATTCAACTCTCTTTTATCATTGTTTATTAAACAAATATCATTTAATTTAGCTGTTTGCATATAATATAAATAGTATACCATAAAAGGTACGTGAAAATTATTTATTTTGGGTATCTTTTTCTCTTTAATTATGACGTATAATAGAGAAATAATTAATTCGTTTACATTGACAGCATAACCTCAAACTATGGCGCCGATAATTTTACAATATTGCTCACCACGAACACTCGCATCGACATTATTTCTAACTCCACCCCCTTGCACATAGTCTATAGTGGGATTAACCATGTTGACCTTTCTATTTTCAGTTAAAAACGAGCCTATTAAAAATGACAGTTAGTCCACCCAAAGTGTTATTTTTTGCCACGTTGTGCGCTGTGATCGATTTCGTTTCCCCCACTACCTACTTTGCACCCAGCGAATACTACGTAATTTTATTATTTTATTCGTGGGACACGTATTTTTAACATAACCTACGATACAGTTTATTTAAATTCTTAAAATATAGTGAAATTATACAAAAATGCACGTTTAAACATCGGTCGAAATACTCAAAATAGTCAAAATGCACAAAATAAACCTAACATATTTAACACCATAACAATGAGAAAGAAAGAGCATGCAAATTATCTTTTGGCAAAACAACGTTTACCGGGGCAGCTAGTATTTATGCAAATAAAACATAAAAATATCTAATATGTACAATTTTACTAATACAACATATATATTTATTTATATTTAGTATCTATCTACCTACGATTTAAAAACAGGTATAGAATATACTTTCGAAAAAAACTTTAGTGAAAGTGGAATTCAATGGCCGTAGAGAACTGAAAAACACCTTTTTCATTATGTTGTTTTTGTTGACTTGTTCTCACTTAGTGACGCGCTTAAACTAAGTTGTCTTAGTCACTGCTTGTAGAGTTACACGTACGTAAAGTGAGTTTCATTGGAAATTTATTATTAAGTTTTATAGGTGTTATTGCAATAGGTACTCAATCAATAATCAGATTTCTAAATGCTATGGAAATTTAATAAATATTGTAGTACAGGTCGATGAACTACAATATGCAACCAATTATTCTCTGTAAAAATATTTAAGGTTATAATACGTCTAGTACACTGTAAAAAAGATTTGGTTTCGAATTTTTCGATTTACGATTTATAAAAAAAGAGTTTTTTCAAAATTTTCATGACCGAAGGGTTAAAATCAAAAAGTCATTTGGCTTCTATTATTGCATTTTAGGAGACCTATCAAATGACACCCCACTCAATGGGGTAAGTGGGGAAAAAAAATGAGGGTTCACTTTTCAGTCTATAGAAGGGGGGTCCAAAATATTTTTGACAATGTTCGTTATAATTTTCAGTGAAAGTACTAATCAAAAGCTATATTCTGGAATTTTTTCAGATTTTTTAAATTGATAGTTTAGAAAATAGTAAATTTTTTAACGACTTTGGAGAGCAAATACATCGTGATTAAAGGGTTAAAATCAAAAAGTTCTGATACATTTTTTGTTGCATTTTAGGAGACCTTTCTAACGACACCCTATTCAATGGGGTAGGTGAATTTTTTTTAGAAAACACTTTATTTTATGGAAAGGGGGTCCAAAATTTTTTTTTTCATTAATCTACGACCATATACCAAATTTCATCTTACTATGTCAAAATTTTTGAAGACGGACGGACATGGAGAAACTATAAGGGTTCCTAGTTTTCTACGGAACACTAAAAAAGATCGTTATAATTGAAAAAAGTAAAATTATAAAAATTTATCGAATTTAATTCTAAATTTAAAATCAATCTTCGATAATAGAATACTTTTTTAAACTTCCATAAAACCCAAAAAGGCCCATCTGGACCCAGTTGGGAACCCCTGCTTTACTGGACTCAAAATCATACGAAATAAATACCATTCTTTCGAAATCCAAAATATTTGATTTGTTAAATAAATTAAGATACAGTAAAAATTTACATAAATAATTAATACGTCGTATTAACCAGTTTCTAGTGTATGTATGTATTTCAAATAGCTTCACTGAATTCATATGTACAAAAAATAATATTCGAAAAACCGATTTTACTTCCATGTTCGAAGAAATGGAAGTATTGTAATACCGTCAAAAAACCATGTCCGAGATAAAAGCAGATTCTGATTGTACTAACTTCAAAACGTAAAGAAAAGTTAATTTCCGCATGGCGGCTGTGCGTGTGTCTGTGTGTCTGGATGTAGAATTTTTTCCGTGTACGATAACTACTGAAGATATGCACCGACTTAAATTATTTTTAGGGAAAATGTTTGCCTCAGTGAGTACTCCAGACCTATTGATTTTGGTGCTAATCGGATTAGGGGTTTCCGAAATATTCGAAATTTTGTACCTATTATCGTCTGAAAAGTGAGTATTATCTCACCAATTTTGATAAGACTTGGTACACTTGTAGTTCAATCCAATCTAAGGGGCACTTATTTAATAACGTGCTTAGATAGCCACTGAAGGGGTGAAAACCACCCTCAAAATTTTAATTTTAAATACTAATAAATTCATGTTGCCATGGAAACAAGCGCAGTTAAATTCAAATGTATTATTTTACAAAAATGTGTATTCTACAATTGACATTAGAATATTAAAAAACTAATAGTTATAATACAAAGGTGAGTTTTATATTAAAAATTATTGTTAAATATATTATAGAACATGGAAGTCATGTATGGTTCTCCATACCGATATTTAATTTAAATTCGATATTCAATTTACAATTTTACAATTTGTCCTTGACCCGGCAAGTAACATCACGATTCAACTATACATATTGCGTTCAACTTTCTTTTTTTCAACACTATATTGTCACTGCTATCAACATTTCATTTAAACATACATATATACCAGTGGTTCCCAAACTATTTTGGCCCACGGATCCCTCTTTTGATAGTCAAAACTTTCCCACGGACCCTGGATGAAAAACTACTCAATTTTGACAGGCGCATTTGATTTTAGTACCTCTTCGCCAATTTTTATTCGATTACGTTGAAATTTTAACACAATGAAGAAGATAGATAAAGCTACTAATTTAGTGAATAACATTAAAATTGGACAAAAATTGTTTGTGTTAATGCGCTTTGAATTTTGAAAATTGCCGAATTTTTGCTAAAAAATAGATTTTTTTTCGTTTAAAAAATGATTTTCGAAGGAAATAACTTTACGAATGTATATAATTTAAGGCTTTTTAGTTCAATTAGGACCCATAGCTTCATTCTGAATGATCTTTGGTTGAAGTCATTGATTCAAAAAATATATATACGAATTTGAATGTTTGCAAATCGAAAAAAACATTTTTTTGCAATATTGCAAAAACAAGAGCTGATTGAGCAAAATGGTGGTCATTTTTGGATTCAGCGTGTCCAAATTACTCTTAAAAAGTTGTTGTACGCCCTGCAGCAAAATGGCTGTCGGCCAGTGTAATTTATTCATTGTTATTTATTTTTACTTCCATATTAATAAAAATGTGCCAGGACCCCCTGAACGATGCCAGGGACCCCTTGGGGTCCGTAGGGACCACTTTGGGAACCACTGATATATACAATATACATACGTCAAATTTATTTTAAAAAATATATTATAAATATATAAAGACAACAATGAAAAAATGATAAGAAAGAAAACTTTAAAAATTTATATTTTGTATAAAATTATTATTCAAATAAATTAAAGATTAAAATTTGAAAAACTCGTAATGACTTGTAATAAATGGCCAAGGACAAATTCATTGAATAAATTAGAATTCTTGTTACATCAATTATTGTTACGATAAAAGTCAAATGAAAAGAATGTTAATTTTAAAAATAGGAATTTTTTCGAATTTTTTGAACTGGCTTAACGTTATTCGATCATGTATAAATAAAAGTACATATATAATTTTAATATGTTATTTATGGATAACTCATTTATTTTACTTAAACTATTCGACGTATGGTTTTTGAGTAATTAGATATTAAAAATAGTGTTTTTAACACACGAACTTGCCGAAAGTGCTCTATTTATTGAAATTCTACACAATTGGCTATATAGAGACGTTTTAAAAACTAAACTTCAACCCTTTTAAATACTATAAAAATTATAAAACAAATATATTCACGTGTAATTTATTACAAAATATTTAAAAAAAAAACTAGCTCTTCCATTACAGCAGTACAAATTAGTACATGTTACTATTATATACCGTTCTGTCTATTTCAATTTTCAAATTTTACTTTTAATAATTAACAAAGTAAAATATTCCATTAAATGTAGGTACATGTGTTCTGAATATAAATTAAAAACAGTGTACTAGACGTATAACATTAATTTAAATATTATATATCAAAATCTTAAAAAATGTTTTTTAATAATATTAAAAAAACCCACAAAAATCGGTTCGTAAGTTTACGTGTTAAACCAGAACCAAAATAAAATCTTCTAACTTTAAGTTAGGTTAGGAAGGGGCTGCCAAACATTACGAAAGTAGTTAAAACTTTTATTTAATAAATTGTCAGATATAAAAAACAACGTAAGTCCTTATTCAGGGTGCAAATTCCATCAAAATCGGTTCAGTGGTTCAGCCGTGAAAATATAATAAACATACAATCACACATTTAAATCAGATGTTATAACAAATTGCAATCTTCATTGTAATAACCGCAAAAAAAATCATAAATATGAATTTATAATTATTGTTGCATAATTTATATTACATAAACTTTAATAATATAAATAAACAATATCCTTTTACCAAGGCTATAATTCTAACTGATAACAATAATTAATTAAATATAGTTCAGTCAACTTTAAGTCAGTATTACTTATGTTAAGTACATTTAAATAGATTTTTAGTAATTATTTATACACTTAAAAAAAAATTACGTAACAAAAATTTAAGTTCAATTTTCATATATGATTTTGTAGTCGTTTTTAAAATACGGTAGTAACCGGTTATAACGAAATTGAAGGGGTCGGTTATATTGGTCGTAAAAGTCGTAATAACCGGTTTCTACTGTATACATATACACACAGATAGAAAGGTTTACTTGAGCCAAGTAAACCGTGTTTTGTATATAACGAAAACAATATTTTCTTAAGATAAGAAATATATTCTTAAACCAACTATAGTATTCTTGAACGAAGGAATAACGTAGTTGGATTAAGAGTATGTTTCTTATATTAACAAAATATTGTTTTCGTTATATACAAAACAAGATTTTCTTGGTCTAATACAGTTTTTTTTTGTGTGTACTCAAAAAATATTTTAAATGCAATTTAAAAAAATATATATATTTTTAAACATTAACAGGGTATCAAATTGCCTTCCTTATATTATCATGGCTAGAGAAATATTGTGTTATGTTATCCATGTATTTGATAACTGCAAAAATCTATCGATATTATTTGAACTAATAAAAAAATAAATATTTATTTTATCTATTATTTAATTTAAAAATTGACATAAATAAAAAATATGTTTTTATCAAATAAGGAAAACAAATAATATATCTCTTTCTTATATTTATCATGCACTTAAAGATAAGTTATTTATTTTAAATAGCAAAAAAATAAAATGAAATAAATATATTTATCTGATATAACAAATAAATATACGATTGCAATGTCGTACAAAATAATATGTAATTTATTACGTCAAAAAATTACAAATATAGAATAACAAAAATGTTATACATAATATGGTAAACAATAGGCTATTAAATATTTTGGAATTTTTAACTTTTTAAATTTCAAATAAATAACGACAAAATTATATTATTAATATTGAGTTTTCATTTCATAACTATTTACTACTCGCATTTATCTATTGATGATATTATCATGCTGACATTTTAAAGAGTTTTATACATTTATCAATAAAATAAACAAAATTTAAATATTTGTTTTCGATTTAGAATTTTTTTTGTACCAAAAAAATATATTATACTAGCTGACCCGGCCACGCGTTGCTGTGGTTAACCTATACTTTAGCAACGTGTGGTGGTTATGCTATTAAATTGTAGGTTATATGAAACGTTTGGAAGTTTGACATAACGCCATCTATTGAATACTTACTCAATCCAGTCAACAGATGTCACCATCTGTTAGAATCGTTTGGAGCTAACAGATAAAGACAAATAATTTGCAATAAAATAATATTGCGATCGTAAATTGAGATGTAAGCTATCCTATCTTTCAAGTTGGATCAAACTGCACACGGTGTACAAATTTGATTAAAATCGGTTAAGTAGTTTAGGAGTCCATCGCGGACAAACATGTGACACGTAATTTATATATATTAAGATAATTCGTAGATCAATAAGGCTCTTCTTTTAATAACCTAACAAAAAAAATCCGGTATGAGTTAATTTCTATCGTAAAAAAATGAAGATATGTAATAATTTATAAATAGAAAATATTGATTCATTTCAAAAACCTCAAATTTCCTTTCTGATAAATTTTTGCATATAGATGATAATATATATATGGTTTTTCTTAGTATATGAAAATAACTCACAGGAAATGACAAATTCAATTAACATAATATTTGTTTTTAATACGGTAATTTTTTTATATTCTAATTATTATTATTACTAATTTAATGAAAAGTTGTTAAGAGTTATACTTATTTATTTTAAGACGCAGTATAGACACTTAGTTTACAGATTTTATCGATATATTTATGTAAAAAGTTCTTTGTAAACAAATAGATTAAATAAATAAAACTATCTGATAGTACAGGGTGTCCAGTATTTCCCTGGAACAAATTTCACTGACCTAAAAAAAACGTCACTCTTTAAATATTTACGTGATTTTGCATTTTTATAAAAATTCCCTGACTTTTCCTTGTATAGCAAAATTCCCTGACTTTTCCCGGTTTTCCAGAAACTGGCCATCCTGTAGTAAATTAATAAAACTATACTAACATATATTTATATCTGTATAATAACCTAAAATATACTTTACACAAGCCTAAACGATTTTAAAATTAATTTTAATAACGTAAAAGTACGTCAAATATATTTAAAATCGAATTGAGTGACTTAAAAACACATCAAATATTTTTAAAGTTAAATTTAATGACGTAAAAACAAGTCAAATATTTTTTAAATCTAATTAAACGACATAAAAACACGTCGAATATTTTTAAAACCGAATTAAATTACGTAAAAAGACGTCAAATATTTTTTAAATCTAATTAAACGACACAAAAACACGTATAATCTTTGTTAAGCTAAATTTAATGACGTAAAAACACATTAAATATTTTTAAAATCGGAATTGCATGACGTAAAAACACGTAAAATATTTTTAAAATCGATTTAAATGACGTTAAAACACGTCTAATCTTTTTTAAGCTAAATTTAATGACGTAAAACAAGTCAAATATTTTTTAAATCTAACTAAACGACACAAAAACACGTATAATCTTTATTAAGCTAAATTTAATGACGTAAAAACAAGTCAAATATTTTTTAAATCTAATTAAACGACACAAAAACACGTATAATCTTATTTAAGCTAAATTTAAAGACGTAAAAACAAGTCAAATATTTTTCAAATCTAATTAAACGACACAAAAACACGTATAATCTTTTTTAAGCTAAATTTAATGACGTAAAAATACGTCAAGTATTATTAAAATCGAATTGTATGACGTAAAAACACGTAAAATATTTTTAAAATCGAATTAAATGACGTTAAAACACGTCTAAACTTTTTAAAATCGAATTAAATGACGTTAAAACACGTCTAATCTTTTTAAAATTAAATTTGATGACGTAAAAACACGTCAACTATTTTTAATGTTAAATTTTATGACGTAAAAACGTCAAATATTTTTAAAGTTGAATTTAATGACGTAAAAACACGTCATATTGTTTTAAATCAAATATTAAGCTGTATAAAGTGTACTAGGTTAGTCCTTACAATATAAAATGATTTTTAAATAATATTTTGAACGGCATAAAGGGTCTCGTAGTGACTGATAGCGCGACTGGAGAAGAAATAACAGAGGTAAAAGTCGTTAGCGTACCAGAAGCCTACTTTCCGTCTCTGCAGTGACAAACAACGGCGTGAAAGCGGTTGACTGGCTGGAGACATCTCCGCTGGCTCCAAACTAGTCTTATTGGCCGTCATTTCTCTTTTCTATGGTGGTTGTATTGGACCTCATATTTGTCAATTCTTTATTTTATAATAATAATAACTAGTTATTCTTTAAAGTGTGTTTAAATAAAAATTAATAAAACAAAATATGCAGTTGCCAAAAAAATTTTTTTGAATTTTTTTTAAATGTCTCAAAATTTGACTTATTTCATATTATTTTTAAATAATGGCTTAAATATTACACGAAATTTTTTTTTTTTTTCAAAATATAAAAGTTCATTTTGATTTTTTACAGAAACATTATTAGGTACTGCTGATCGACTATTTTTTCACGTAAATAAGGTTTCAGACCCAAAATAAAGTCACCCAACTTTTATAAAATAATAAAATTATAAATTCAAATTAATTTTTTACGAAGTGAAATTTTGGTGACGTTTTTTTATTAGTTGTAAAAAAAAATCCAATAAAGGAAATAAATAAATAAAATAAAGTCGTTACGAATTTTATTAATTTTTGAAAAAAAAAAAGAAAACACGAATTTCTCTTTATTTAAAAAACAATATTCCGGTGTTAAAAAGTTGAAACTACTTTCAAAAAATTAAAATAAGCTACAGAACAAGGTAAAGTATACTATTTATTTTTTAATTCGCACCAACTCTATGTATTTAAGTTTTTTATTTTTTTTTTCACCAATAATAGACACTTGCTAATAATTATAAAATAAAGAAACAAAATTAAACAATAATATAATAATTAATATATAAAAAGATTACAATAAAAATACCCACCATTTTGTTATCAATTGACCGATTGTTATCAAATTATGCAGTAATACAGTTAAATGTATATATTGATAAATATCCAGTAACGACAATAAAAAAATATCAACACAAATTTCAAATTCAGTACATTTAAATTAAAGTAATACTTATTTTACAATATTTAAATAAAACTTCACTTAACACTGATTCGTTTAACGCATTACTTTAAAATAAAACAAACCAGTAATAAATATTATATATCACGTTATTATTTTTAGTTATTTAGTTACATCATTTTTGCAATTACTTTATTATTATTAATTAAGTCGACTTAGATATAATCTTTAATTTTTCATACCAGAAGAGGTAGTGAATAAAAAAAACTAAATGCCAGGGTCACATGTTTTATTTTAATTTAAATAAACTAATACAAAACATTTCCTTGTCTTTCCTTTTTAATTGATACAAAAATAAATCTTAATATTTATGGTTTTAATTAACCCTTAGATGCCACTGTGGGGTACCAAGTGCCCCACATTTTTTCAACTTATAAGCTGTTTTAATTTTACAAGGTTTTAAATTTTTTTAAATATATTAAATATTATATATTCTTTTAAATAATCGCTTTAAAATATTCAATAGTTTACGAGTAGTTAGCATTTTAGTGTCTGGGGTACAAAATGACCCCAGTGTAGCAGGTAAGGGTTAATATTAGTTTTTGATCATTTTTATGCCAAACTTTTGAAAATAAGTAACTCAAATTAATTGCCAATTAAAAATTTAGTTTTTCAAAAATTTACCCTTAAAAATGAGCAATTTTCATTGATTAAACAAATATTTTTTTTTGAATTTCAGGCACAAAAATTTGGCACCAATTTCAAAGTAATTTGAATGATTATAACATAACCAATGTTATTAATTTTTAAACTATTTTCATAAAAAAAAAAACATTTTTACCCATATTAAACCTTTTAGAAGGGGTATTTTTTTTTATCAAATTCAGTATATGGGTATATATGTCCCCCTACAAATATCAATCATAAAAATACCCCATTAAATTTTGAGATAAATTGAAAATACATTTGAAAACGAAGGTTTCACACTTTTAAAGGTATTTCACTTTTCCCCAGTCCAGATTTTTTTTTGCACCCAAATCTATAAAAATCAACCCCTAACATTGCTTGCCCCTAAAATTTCGGTTGATTTTGGCATATTCTGCTTCGATTACTGGAATAAAAATATTTGATATTTCGTATGTAAAAATTATATTATAAATATGTATATACATTATACACATATTTACACTTTCCCCTAGTTAGTTGTAAACAACAGTATAAAGTTCAAACTATCGCATAACAATTTAGAGTAAAGTCCATAGATAATAAACATATATATATTATGTATAATAATACGAAACTATGCATTTTTAATATGCATACGATACTGAAATCTGCAAACAAACTAACTGCACTGTCAGGCATGAAATTCAAGATGAGAAGCAAAACAAAACACACACACACACACACACACCCTCACCCTGACAAAATAAAACAAATAATAAAAATATGTTCTTCAAAATTTAATAATGATAAGTTAAAATATAAATTAAGGGGTTAGGTGTAGTCAGAATTTTCAAGAAATCGATTTTTGTTTTTTTGCATTTTTGGAAGCTGCTACAACGGCTGAAGAAATATTTTATGGCCCAGGAATAGTTGACTCGGTGTAAGTAATTAAATAATACGTGAATTGAGTGTAAAACTTTAAATGCGTTTTTCTCAAAACTATGTTTTTTGAACTGGTGACCACTGTAGCTCGAAAACCGCTCGGTAGATTTTAATGAAATTTATACAGCTTTTTGAAAACATGAAAAACTAGTGCCTGATCGAAAGATTTTTTTTTTTTAATTTCGATTTGTTATAAACAATTAACTGTTGGTTTTTTTCCCGAAAATCTTGAAAAAAAAATCCTGAGGCTGCCATTTTGTTAATTTAAGAAAGAAAAAAAAAGCTTCGATCAGGCACTAGATTATCTATTAATAAAACTATTTTTTTTGTCCGATTGAATTTGGATGAATCTCCAAGGATAAGTGATGGTCACCGCAAGGAGCTTCGGTTGAAACTGGATCAACACAAACAGCCATTACTTTTAAAATTATTAATATTTTTTTCTAAAATTTCTATCAAGTCAAGTCGAATGTTTTTACTTTTATAAAATAAAATAATTTACTGGCAAAAAAAATTATTTAAAATTGTCATTTTTTCATGTCTCTGACTACACCTAACCCCTTAATACAAATATAAATAAAATCAGTCCCCCTTTTTGCTACAAATCAAAAAAATACTACACGATACTTTTATTATAATAAAAAACGAAAAAAAAATAAGTTTCTACAATTTGCATTTACAGGTATCTATACATATATAAAATAGAAAACACCAAGATTTCTATTATTAGTAATCGGTTGAAATCAGAACCGTAGGTGTAAAATAAATTGTGTGCCCTTCACTTATAAAATAGTATACTTAACTTAAGACACAAATAAAGTAAAGGCGGTATAATTTGCATATAAATGACTCATATATTTCGTTCATAAGCCAAAACGATTTTATATTTAGATAAATTTTAAACAATCAAAAAATAATTATATTTTTTTACTGATCACATAAATTGCTCAACAGATTTAGACAAAATCTTTATATAAAATATTTATTTATTTATTTTTCATTTTATACAGTAGAAACCGGTTAAAACGACATCGGTTAATACGTCGTATCGGTTTTAACGAATCAAAGTAAAATTCTAAAATCAAGAAAAATTGCATTTTCACCAGTTATTACGTTCTAAAATAATCGGTTTCATCTGTATTATAAATTAATATAGTAATATTAATATCTAATGTTCAAAATTTAATATCTATTCTCTACTGATAAAATACAATGCGTCATTACAATATAACCAGGGACGTATCTAGATAATTTCCATTAGGGGGGAAACTAAATTATAATACATAAAAAAAACATTTTTTTGTTCTTCACAAGTATTGCATCAAATTATACGATTTAAATTAGAGGGGGGGGGGACTACAAAAATTGTAACTACAAGAATTTATACTGACTAACAAAAAAATTTCGAAGTCAATAATAATACAACTAAAATTATCCCATTAGAATATAATCAGAGACGTCTCCAAATAATTTTCAGTAGGGGGAAAAATAAAAATAAATTATAATACAGGGTGTCTCTGAGATTTGGTTAACTGAGAGAAAAGTTGCCTTTAAGAGGGAACAGTTCAATGGTGCATTTACATTTTACAAAATTTTCATAGTTTACTAGATATTAGCAAAAAAACATTTTACTCCGAAATCTTTCATCGTGAATATTTCTTAAGCGACTTGAAATTTAAAAAAATGTTTCAAATAAATGCTGTAGGGTTTCGTATTGTTTATTTAAAAATAATTTCCAGAAATCTCATTGTTTTTGAGATAAGATACTAACTTATATTTTCTTAAATAGAAGTAATATGAAATTTTATAATTTTTGAATAGAAGATTTTATTACCTTTTCAATGATATGCAACTTGATATACTTATTTTTCAAAATATCTCAAATAATGATCAAAAAATACTTTTTATTTATTTAATACACTGGATCATCCTAAGATGGCTATGACAATTAACAATATGATTAAAAAACAACTGAAAATTTATTTATAAGCTTACATAGCATAAATTAACTATTTTATTTATAGAAATAAAACATATTTTTATTAATTTAATAAAAAATACCAGCCAAAGATGGTTATGGTTATTAACAAAAAAACATTTTTTTTAAATATATAAAAAAAATTGTACTTCAAATTAGTTGATTTAAATTGAAAGGGAAATGGGGGGGGGGGGGGAAGTACACAAATTCTAACTACAAGAATTTATACTGACTAAAAAAAATTCGACTGTAAATAAATAAAATTTCGAAAACAAAGTAAAAATAATCCCATTTCTCAAAATGTACAGCTTTTGTAAATATAAACAGTTAGAAATAAGAAAAACACGTGTAAGGTTATTTCTAGATGGGTGTTGACTGTTCAACAAAGAAAGAGAAAAAATAAAACGTTAGTCGTCACATTGCAGCAAACTGTTCTAAAGAAATCTTAGAGAAAATATAGTAAGCTATGCAAAAGTGAAAATAATAAAAAAAACATATGTATCTACAGTAAAACGTATGGATCATGTATAGTATGATGGCATGTCTAAAACGATGCACTGTATCAATATAATAGAGAAGGTGCTAATGGACATATCAATGCATATTTTTTTAAGTTTTTTTTTTATAACTGATAAAGTACCCCGCAGAATCCTTATGGGAAAGGGGTTTCGGTCAAACTCTTTGAAACTTTTAATACTGATAGTCCTTGATGAGTAGATCAAAAGTGTCAATGGGCACTAAGTCCTAAAAACTCAAACTTTTAAAATATAGCCCTCTGAAGTTTGGGATCATGATTGTCTTTAATTTACAATAAAAAATTTTGTAGAACCTTAATTTTCGCACAACTTTTTATATGTGTTCCTAAAGACATCTATAATCGATTGCCATCATAAAAAAGTCAACTTTTCAATTCATTGAAAAATGACAACACTTAAATCTTATTGTTACGTTTTTAGGGTTCCGTAGAAAACTAGGAACCCTTATAGTTTCTCCATGTCCGTCCGTCCGTCCTGAAAAATTTTGAGATAATAAGATGAAATTTGGTACACGGCCGTAGATTGATGACCCAAAAACAGAAATGATAAGATTTTTGAAAATAAAAATTTTTTAGACCCCCCTTTTATAAAATGAAAAGTGTTTTCAAAAAAAAAATTTCACCTACACCATTGAGTGGGGTGTCGTTAGAAAGGTCTCCTAAAATGCAACAAAAAATGTAATAGAAATTTTTAATTTTAACCCTTCGATCACGATGTATTTTCTCTCCAAAGTCATTAAAAAAACGTCCCCCCCCCCTCTATTTTCTAAACTATCAATTTAAAAAATCTGAAAAAATTCCAGAACGTAGATTTAATTAGTACTTTCACTGAAAATTATAACGAACATTGTCAAAAATATTTTGGACCCCCCTTTCATAGACTGAAAATTTAAGTTACATTTTTTTCCCTACTTACCCTATTGAGTGGGATGTCATTTAATAGGTCTCGTAAAATGCAATAAAAAACGTCAAATAACTTTTTGATTTTAACCCTTCAGTCGCGATATATTTGCTTTTTAATGTCGCTGTCAGAGCGTCCCCCCCCCTCTATTTTCTAAACTATCGATTCAAAAAATCTGAAAAAAATTCAGAATGTAGCTTTTAATTAGTACTTTCACTGAAAATTATAACGAACATTGTCAAAAATATTTTGGACCCCCTTTTCATAGATTGAAAAGTGAACTCACATTTTTTTCATTTACCCCATTGAGTGGGGTGTCATTTGATAGGTCTCCTAAAATGCAATAATAAAAGTCAAATGACTTTTTGATTTTAACCCTTCGGTCACGAAAATTTTGAAAAAAACTCTTTTTTATAAATCGTAGTGAGAATGACTACGGAACCCTATCATGTGCGTGCCCAACATGCACTTGCCTGTTTTATTTAATTATAAACAAATCCAATTGGTTTATAAAAAAAATGTGTAATAATAAGATTTAAGTTCTGCCATTGGCTAAAGAATTTAAAAGTTTACTTTTTTATGGTGGCAGTTGATTATAGATGTCTTTGGGAACACATACAAATAGTTGTGCGAAAATTAACGTTCTACAAAAATTTTTATTGCAAATTAAAGACGAGCATGATCCCCAACTTCAGAGGGCTATATCTTAAAAGTTTTTAGGACTTAGTGCCCATTGACACTTTTAATCTACTCATCAAGGACTTTCAGAATCCAAAGTTTCAAAGAGTTTGACCGAAACCCCTTTCCCATAAGGATTCTGCGGAGTCCTTTGTTCAAAAATTAATAATAGTATGGTGGCATGTCTAAAACGATGCACTGTATCAATATAATAGAGGAGAAGGTGCTAATGGACAAATCAATAAATTTTTTAAGTTAGTTTTTTTAATTCAATATTTTTTCTCATTGTAAAAAATTATTGAACCAATTTTGGTATCAAAATTGGTTCAAATACGAATCAAAAAATAATATTTACAGTCCACCTAAATAGACATGCCTGTCATAATTAGAAGAAAAAATAATTTCGATTAATTATTTATTATTAATGTTGCATCAATACAAATAAACAAATTGAGTTTTAATTTGGTCATTCGTTTTGAAATATTTACCAATTTTTTTATAGAAATTCAAATGTCTTTAAAAAAAACCATTACATAACCTAAAATAAATAAATAAATAAAAAAACGCCTCTGGTAAAATTGCTATAACATTTTATACCAAATATTACAAAAGTTGTTTTTTTAATCGTAATTAATACAACTTGTCAAAATTATGTAACAAATAAAGTATTTTAAATCGAAAACTATAATTTTTTTTTCTAATATTGTACCAAAAAGAAGAGAAAAAAAATACATATACAGGCAGCCCCAGAAGTCTGGTTTTAAATGACTAATAATATTTAGTAATTTGAATATTAAATTTAATACCATCGATATGTTATTTTGCATACTAGCAATACACAGAAAAATGCAACAAAGTCAGAAAGCTGGTTAAAGAAATGTCAGCATATACAAACGTTTGCTCCAGAGGCGTACGGGGTTTTATTTATAAATAAATAAATAAATTTTTATTGTTATATAAAGTATAAAAAAAGTATTGATATTTCAGAAGTTAATATTTAATCTAGATATGCATCAAAATCAGTTTTATTTAATAAAATAATTCTAAAAATTTCATAATAAATTTTAAATTGAGTATTTTATTTTTATTTTGACGCAAATAATCTCAGAAATTTTGAGAAAACCTGCACCAAATGTTCCTTATAATCTCATTAGTCCTATAGGGTACAAATAATCACGCTATCACTTAAAACAGTTGAGCAGTGAATTTTTAAATTACAAATATTTTTTTATTTTGATCCAAGTAATCTCAAAAACTATTCGACCGATTTTGACGAAACTTGCACCAAATGTTCCTTTTAATCTCTTTAATCCTACATGATACAAATAATCACGCTATCACTCAAAATAACTTAGCAGTGAATTTTTAAATATAATTTTTTTGTTTTATTTTGATCTAAGAAATCCCAAAAACTACTGAACAGATTTTAACGAAACTTGCACCAAATGTTCCTTTCAATCTTTTTAATCATACATGACACAAATAATCACGCTATCACTCAAAACAACTGAACAATGAATTTTTACATATTTATTTTTTTAAACGAATTAAAAACTTCTAATTTCAAGAAATCGCAAAAACCACTCAACCGATTTTAACGAAACCTGCACCAAACATTCCTTTCAATCTCTTTAATCATACATGATACAATTAATCACGCTATCACTCAAAACTGCTGAGCAGTGAATTTTTAAAATAAAAATAAAAAAAAATAAAAAACAATTGTACGTCTATGGCACATAGATAAATGTGGTTATATGTATAGTCAGTCACTAGGAGTTTTGTTCCGCAACAGTACCTATGTCCTTGGGGGCCTAACCTAACATGCCCACACACACACACACACACACACACACACACACACACACACACACACACACACGTATGTAACAGGCTCGTCCGACAATAGTTAGCTAGTTGCCGTCATGTTACACTGATTTTGTACTCGGAAATAATAGCCCCACATGAGTTATTCTGATGTAAACATAAAAATAAAACACTCGAGTACTTCTGTATATTAAATACAATATGTAGCATACTACCCTAGTGTGTTAAATTAGACCGTTTACTAGCTACAACGATTTTTTTCTTAAATAATAAAATAACCTCAATTTTTTTTTAAAGATTGTAAGACCATAAAAAAATTAATAAATTTGAAATATAAACAGACAGGGGGGAGAAGGTTTTTTACAATAAGTAATATAGTACCCTAGTGCGTTAAATTAAAGCCCTTTACTAGCTACAATAATTTTTTTTAAATATATTATCAATTTTTTTACACTTTTAGAAGATTTGCAGACCATAAAAAAATTAATTAATTTTAAATGTATACAGCCGGGGGGGGGGGGGGGGGAAGGATTTTACAATAAGTAACATAGTGTGTTAAATTAGATCGTTTACTAGCTACAACGATCTTTTTTTTAATATAATAAAATAACCTCATTTTTTCGCTTTTAAAAGATTTTAAGACCATTAAAAAATTAATTCATTTTAAATATATACAATCAAGGGGGAGTGTGTTAGGTTAAAACCCTTGCCCTTCACTAGCTACTTTTTTTTCTTGAATAAAATAACCTCGATTTTTTTCGCTTTTAAAATATTTTAAGACCATAAGAAAAAATTAATTAAATACATACAGTCAGTGGGGGGGGGGGGGGTACAATATGTAACATAGTACCCTAGTGTGTTAAATTGAACCGTTTACTAGCTACAACGATTTTTTTAATATAAAAAAGATTTTAAGACCATAAAAAAAATAATTCATTTAAAATATATACAGTCAGTGGGGGGAGGGTTACAATATGTAACATAGTACCCTAGTGTGTTAGATTAAAACCCTTGCCCTTCACTAGCTACTTTTTTTCTTAAATAAAATAACCTCGATTTTTTTCGCTTTTAAATGATTTTAAGACCATAAAAAATTAATTAATTTTAAATATATACAGTCGGGGGGGGGGGGGGGGGGCTTACATTATGTAACATAGTACCCTAGTGTGTTAGGTTTAAAACATTAAGGTTAAAAACATTAAGGTGTAATAACATCAAAATCAAGAATTAAAAAAAATCAGTTATGCAATAAATAATAATTTTCAAGTACATACTGCAGTATTTAACTCGTTCTATATTTTTTAATAGTTCTATGTTTTTATTTTTAATTTAAATGTAATTAATTTCAGTAACTGGTGTCGGCCTAACAGTCAAGACCTATTTATTATCTTATAAGTAGATATTAATGGCAATTAACTCTATTACAATAAAAATAGTATATAAAAAAAAAACTACTATAATTCAAAATTATTTAATAATAATAAATAATAGAAAATCTTTTAAATTATAATACACAAAAAACCGAAACATATTTACTTATATAAAAAAAATCTTTCTCATAACAAAGAAACTTCTTAGAAATTTTGTATACCTGGAAAAAGGGTCACTCACATTATAGTAAAAATAAAAAAACAGGTAAAATCCCAAGCAGGTAGTAGGCACTACTTAACTATAAACTACTACATCCAAAAATTGTAGGAGGGAATTTTAAATAAGGGAAAGAAAAGATAACTTTATTTTAAAATTTATATAGTAAAAAATAAAACCATTTTTGTTAATTTTTTTTTTACACTAAGCTATAATACGACATACGATTTCCCAAAAAAAAAATTAATAAAATTATTTTATTACAATCAAAATTGTATAAAATTCAATTTTGTTCCAAAAAAAATATTATACACGTTTTCAAAGTTTCGAGAATTAAAACGAAAAACATTTGGCTCAATTCCAAATAATTCAAATGCTTGATTAAGAAATAGTTTGTCTCAATAATCACCAATGTTTTTAAAACACATGGGAAAAATTATATTTAGAAAAATATTAGTAAACTTTCTTATACGTAATACCGATTGCGTATATCGGTAATTATGTATTCTAAAAATACATTATTTCCTTTAAAAAAAATGGGCAGGGGGGGGGGGGTAAATTATAGATAAATCGCAGTTTACAAAATAATTGAAAAGTTCGTTTCCAAAATTTTTTTTTTTTTGAGTATTACCTAACCGAAAATAATATTGTATATATGAAAGTAAAAACAAGTTTTGCATTATTTATATTAACTAAAAAATAATCTAATAAATTTACTACATGAAAATTATACAAAATTACACTTTAATTTTAATTATCAGGAGATAAAATTTATATAAATAACTTCTTGATAAGTTATCATTTCAACAACATACAAATTTATTACATAATAACCAACCAAGCAGCGCAATTATTAAACGCTAAATTTTATTATACATAATACTATTTAAACAATATTAAATAAATACCAAACAGGCTAATATTGTATTCAGACAATTCTTAACTGTTCTTATATTACGTAATTTATCAAATTTAAAAAAAATAAATAAAAATGTTTAGAAAGTTTTCTACGCTACTGAATGTTTTGAGCAAAATCATGGGGGAGACATTCAACAGGTAAATACGAAACAGGACTTATGGTAAGTTGCACATACACAACAAATTATGAGGGTCCCATCTTAACAACAAGTGTATAAAAGGTGGAATTTTTTTTGTATGTATGCGATTTTTTAGTAAAAATATATATTACAAATAATACGTGAATGTTTAATGTACTAAATAATTCCGAGAAGTAAACACTACAAGACAATTCCAAGTATTAGTACGAACTGATTTCTAATAAAACTAATATATACGTATACGTATAAGTCACATAACCTCAAAATATTCAAACGCTGACAAGTAAAAACTAGTTCAATTGTTGCAAAAATTCAAACCCGATTATTGTATTATTAAAAAAAAAAATAACCCTTACTCTGAATAGCAATTCTCCAAAATCATACGTCGCCGATTGGGGCATTACTGCAGTTGACATAACTACTCCAAAAAATTACGAATTACTCCGTTGAATTTCCACTTTTAGCACTAGTCACTATAATAAACCACAGCACACAAAAAAACCGTTACAGTTTTTGATAAAAATTAACCAACAATATGCACAATATTATATATTAATAATATCAGTAACACGGTATATTATTTTTCTTGTGCTGTTTGTTTCCAGCAACTAGCATGTGTACAACACACGAAGTTCACTCGCTAACTGAAATAACAACTGCAGTCTATGAAAAGTTCTATGTTGAACGAACACACCACATAGGCGGTTGGAGTGGGGGATGTGCCGGTAACCAATCACAGTGCGTTGTTATATTCAAGCCAACAAGCGGGAAGCGAAAATGATTCACTATTCTGTCACTACGTGTTTTGTTGACTGCATTCGAGACGCAAACCAACAGAGATGGGTGTAGTGTTTTGTACGTGAATCTGAGAGGGATGGGTGTATGGTCGTTTTGTATTAATGGTAACAAAGAAATTGTTATAGTTCGTTTATTAAAAAGTGAAATTTTTTAAGAGAAATGGTTGTATGGATGAAAAGTGATTTTTTTTTATATTATTTATGTATAAATTTTTCGTATTATTAGGTAATAAATGTTATTTAAAAAATAATATGATATTTTTGGAGGACATGTCAAAATACGTATTATTTATTTATTTATTTACAGATACAAAATAATAATAATCAGGGCCGGATTTAGAAATTTCCCGTCCGTAGGCAGTCGCCCTTTTTGATTGTATAAAAATAAAAAAGTTTTTGACCAAAACAAATCTGAAGACCTTTTTTTTTCGTCAAATCTTTTTTTTACGCTAAAATTTGCCGCCCCTAAAATTTTGCCGCTATAGGCATGTGCCTACATTACCTGCACGGTAAATCCGGGCCTGATAATAATATATTATGATAATAAAAAGTTTTACATTTTATAACTTTCCAAAGACCTTGAATTTTAAATTTACGAAATTTATTTTCATATTAATAATTTTCAGTCAAATTACGTAAAAATATTTTTAAGTGTTATGTTTTTTTTTAAATAGATTTTATACGAAATTATTTAATATTATAAGGCAGAGGTCCTCAAACTACGAATTTTCTATATTTTTGTTTCATAATTAGAGGGGGGGGTCAAAATAAAAAAAAATAACTTTTAAAGGCACTTGACTGTTAAATGGGCACCACACAGTCAGTACTAAGTCTTTCGCGGTTTTTTTGTATTAATAGTAATAATTTTTGTATATAAAAAGACGTAACTTACACCCAGTTTTTGTTAGTTCATTTCGCGACTCGCACAACGAACCTCGCTTCACTCAACGAACTGCATCGTGTTTAATTTTGCCGCTCGAACGCTCTTACGTATCACGAAGTCGCCCGAACTTCCAAGATCGCATGCAGTCGATGCTCAAACTTGCATGAACATGCATCAACGCGCGTCAGTCGTTCTTTTCTGCGCTTAACTCACACACCTTTTTTAAATAAATGTAATTTTGTGTGTCTATATTATGAGTTCAGGAAGGTTATTTCTGTTGAAATGAAACAAGAAATAATTAGAAAGACGATTTGACCCTGCAAGCCTCGGTAGACTCTCCTAAATATGATTCTGACTAAAAAATAAAAAACGTGTGTACAATGTTTTTTATGTTACAGTACCATATTTTATGCTACAGAACGTATTAAATTTTTTAACATGTATTGTTATGGGAAAAAGCGTTTCACATAACGAACTTTTCGCATAACGAACTTGCTCCCGGAACGAATTAAGTTCGTTATGCGAGGCACCACTGTACATAGTTTTTAATAGGAAATATCATATTTTCGCACTTGAATGACATTTATTTTATTACACAAATGCCAGAAAACACAAATCTTTGTGTTTCAGTTATATTTAATGTTACAGTCGGCCAGTCAAGTTGTTGATATTACGTTCAATTAAGTCTGGTACAAGCGACGTTGCCAGATTGTTGTTTATCTCATATTTTAAATGATTTATGCACACTGATAAATATTTAATGTATTTTTTTTTTACACTATAGCACTATTATTGGATAATATTACATAAATATGTTATGGTTAATTATTTAAATGTATTTTTATTATTTAATATCATACAGTAGAAAAAAATTATTTGTTTATAAATTATTAGTTTAGGTACACCCCAAAGAATATGTATCTCGAGTTTCATGTGAAAATTCGGACGTTAAGTATTCGAAAACAGCGTCAAATGCTGTCATGCTATACAGGCTGTCCCATTTTAATCTATCACCCCCCTAATTTTTTTTATCTATCAATTAAATCAAAAAATGTTTTAAATAAAAGTTGTTTGGTTTTGAGGGGGACCCAAAATGGCGTTATTAGTTTTTGATTTTTTGGACGTCTTCATGGTCAAATAGGACCAACATTTTTTTTCAAATGGAAACCTATATTTTTTATTATGGTATCTTATTGTTTGAGAAAAAACAAGCAGCTTTTGTGTTAAATAATTTTTTATATGTCTTCAATTTTTTTTAATATTTAACAAAATAATTTTAGATTTTTACTAATTTTTTACTCGAAACCCATTAATTTTAGAGGAAAAGTGTAAAAAACAAAAAAATGTTTATTTTTATTTTGATATAACTAAGAAATTTATATCAGGATTTTTTGTTAACTTTGCTCTTCAAAATATTAAAGCAAATAAAAAATCTGAAATAATTTTCCTAGTTATATCATATTAAAATAAACATTTTTTGTTTTTTACATTTTTCCTCTAAAGTTAATGGGTTTCGAGTAAAAAATTAGTAAAAATCTAAAATTATTTTGTTTAATATTAAAAAAAAAATGAAGTCATACAAATTTTTTTTTGAAACAAAAGCTACTTGTTTTTTTCCAAACAATAAGATACCATAATAAAAAATATAGGTTTCCATTTGAAAAAAAAATGTTGGTCCTATTTGACCATGAAGACGTCCAAAAAATAAAAAATTAATAACGCCATTTTGGGTCCCCCTCAAAACCAAACAACTTTTATTTGAAACATTTTTTGATTTAATTGATAGATAAAAAAAATTAGGGGGGTGATAGATTAAAATGGGACTTCCTGTATATTCGATTTATCTCTTCCAAAAATTTAAACGCAGTTTACTCAAAATCACTTTATTTGACCTGGTTGACAGCATAATTAAGACAGTTTTCGGCCGATCGATTTGATTCAAAATTGATTTTGAAGAGGAAACGTGCCTCTTCAACCTTCCTAACCGTTTTTTAATATATTTTTTTTACAAACAATTTCGCGAATTTTTTTTTTCAAATGGTCGCCATTTTTTTTTCTAAACGATATTTTGAAAATACTATAGCTAATAACATATATTTTAAGAATCTTTTTCGTTTTTTGACCTCAGATGATACATTTGAACGAATTTCTGTCAACGCCACTGAGGTCAGATTTTTAAGAGGTACCATTTTCTAAGGAGCATTATGCAAAAATATACCATTAAACAAAAAATTAAGTACTTCCTTAATATATATAAAGCTCAACGCCTCTCTGTCTGTCTGTCTGTCTGTCTGTCCGTTAGTGCGCTTATCACTCGAGAACCACTTATCCGATTTACGTGATTTTTTTTTAATTCATAGGTACATTCTCTGGCCAGGTTATAGGCTATATTTTGTAACGTTAGGTAACATAGCAACTAAGCAGTGACGATAATAGTAAATCAAGTCGGAAAAAATTATGCCGACGGCGCGCTGTTTTGCAATACGCTGCCTAAACCGTTGAATATAGAACAAAAAAATGTATTAAAGAATTGTGTAGAATCAAAAGTGCTACAATAAAGTCCGCGACACCATATGTCTAACTTTTATATTTAAGCCACAATGACTGCTTTTATGTTACAAAGAAAACATAAAATATTTGGGTTATGTTTACATGTACTTATGACCTGCAAAACTTTAATCCTTATTGAAATAAATGATTTCATCGTCATAATTACTTAATGTAGATATAATTTGCCCTTTACAGCATCCAATTTGGTCGTATAGTTTAGGAAATAACATTAAATAAGTTTTATACGGTAAAATATTATTAATAACGCGCGAACTAAATACGCCGGTATTCGATCTCCCTCGGCTCGGCCGTTGTCATTTGACCGTCAGTTTTGTTTCGATAATTAAATTTAAATTTAAGTGTTGTTTTTATTATTACAATAATAACTAATCGTGTTTGTACTTAATTTGTACTTAATGCGAGCGAAGCCGCGTGGGTACATCTAGTATGAATATAAAAAAATTATATGAATCCATAAAACCGATTTCTTTTTATAAAATAAATAAAAAACACCTAAAATTCTGACGTGTACACTATTCATAGGAACCCCTTAAAAAAATATTAATAAATTTAATTAATTTTTCACCCCCCCCCCTTTTTTAAATTCAAAATATGTAAATTGTAATTATTATAATTTTATAATATTAAACGACCAAAAGTCAGCTATAATTTTTGTATATTTGTTTATGTATTACTTATCAATCAACAGTCGAAAAAATAGCAACGCATATTCATATCTAGTGGCTTCCTGTTTCCCTTGATTAGATTTCTTCTTCTTCTCCAGCCTCCGCTTTTCCTGTAATACCAGACCCCCCCCTCCAAGTATCTCAAGAACATTGCCAAATATCAGAAGACAAGTTAAAGTTGATATATGCTTGGCATATTTTTTTTAAACGACTTCAAAAAGGGTTATATTGTTTACCCCCCCCCCCCCCTTTCGGGCTTGATATTGCTCGTAATATGATTTAATACATTATGTTGTATAAATTAAATTTTAAAATGTATTTGAATTGATATATCTATATGTCAGAATGAAATTTGGTGTATCGAGTTTAAAATTTTAGATTTTGTTAGTTAAAAGTATGTTTATTTTAGATAAAATGATGAAAAAAGACAAATATACATTGGCATGGGTTAGTTTTGATTCTACTTCTTATTTTTTTGTATTTGAGTTGATATTTTTATGAAAAATTGAAGTTTGATGCATGAAATATAGCTGAAATTTTTTTAATTTTAGATTTCGTTAAAAGTATGTTTATTATATAGAAAATGATGTGAAAAGTTGAAATTTGCAAACCGCAGGTCTGTATCTCAAACCGTTCTCGAGATATGGCCTCTTAAAGTTTTGATTTTTTCAAAATTTTGGAGAAAAATGGCCGTAACTTTTGAACGTGTGGTCGGATTTGATTTTTGTTGACAGATTTGGAATCAGCGTGTCAAAATCTATATAATGACATGTATAATACTTTAAAATTCGACAAAAAAAATTTTGTCGAAAATCGACATTTTTTTAAGGTATACCCCTTTGAATTTTTTCGATTTTTCACGAAATTTTTTTTTGTCGAGTTTTGAAGTGTTATACATGTCATTATATAGATTTCAACACGCTGATTTCAAATTTGTCAACGAAAATCAAATCCGACCAAACGTTCAAAAGTTACGGCCATTTTTCTCCAAAATTTTGAAAAAACTAAAACTTTGAGAGGCCATATCTCGAGAACGGTTTGAGATACAGACCTGCGGTTTGAAAAATTCAACTTTTCACATCATTTTCTATACTAAAAACATACTTTTAACGAAATCTAAAATTCAAAAAATTTCGGCTATATTTCATGCATCAAACATCAATTTATCATAAAAATATCATCTCAAATACAAAAAAAATACGAAATAGAATCAAAACTAACCCATACCAATGTATATTCGTCTTTTTACATCATTTTATCTAAAATAAACATACTTTTAACTAACGAAATTTAAAATTTTAAACTCGATGTATCAAATTTCGTTCTGACATAGAAATATGAACTCAAATACATTTTAAAATATAATTTATATAACATAATCTATTAAATCATATTACAAGCGTAGCCCACTGTGTATATCAACCCCGAAAGGGGGGGGGGGTAGACAATACAACCCACTTTATTTATAATAATTACAAATCAATACACAAAATAAAACAAAATTGTTTGTATAATTTTTTCCAAGTAACTACTGAACCGATTTTATTCCGATTTTCACTATAGAATAAAATATTTCACGAGGAAAGTGTAGACAGTCTGGAATCGTTAGGCTCCTGATGAGGACTTCTTGTGAAGTCGAAACACGTGTCTAGTGACATAAATTTTGTGGTTAAGGTGCAATTTTAGTTTAAGTATATAGATACGTAAATAAATAAAACAACTTATTGTCTAAACGTCAAAAATTTAATAAGCAAGGAAACGTAGCGAGCTTTCGATTCACAGAATCATCGTCAGGCTAAAATAATAAATAGTAATTAAATACAATAAATATAATACAAAATATTGGTATTGTAAAAATAAAAATTCAGAAATATACCTATTTAAGTAGATATATAATTTGTGTAAAAAGGTAACGTTAAGTGAAAAAAAAATAAAAGGTTTATTACAAATTTTATTTATATCCCCGGGTAACACTGGCTCCAATCAACAATACAAAAAAAATTATAATCAATATAGTATAAGGAACTTCAAAATACAAGGTGATCTACATATCTACAATATTAATATATGAATATCATTATTGTAAGGGCTCCTATACACTATCTAATGTGCATGGCCGTTTTGTTGGAAGGTTGAGAGGAAGGGGGGGGGGGGGGGTAAATCGAGTACTGTTATATAGTAAGTAGTGTTTTAAATAGATATAATTGCCCCGACTTATTGAAAAGGCCGTAGCAGGGTAAGCATTGAAAAATTGCCCCCGCGTATTTTCTAACGAAATTTGGAGGTTATAATTGGTTACAAAATAATAATATTTTCTGAAATTTTCAGCCATTTTTATTTAATAGTTTTTGAGAAAAAAATTTTTTTCTATAATTTTAATAAAAATTAATATCTTTTGATTGATTTTATCGATTATTTTGAAAAAAATATATGTTGTAGATATAACCAGGAGTGAACTTTAAAAAAAAATATAAACTCCCAGAACCCATAGAATCTACCCGAAAAAAAATATTTTTTCAAAAAAAATTTTTTTTCACCAAGTTAATTTATTGGCACACCTCCAATTTATTTATTTTTAACATCTACATGTACTTTTCTACCAAATATATTTTTTTCAAAATTTAAAAAAATAAGCGCCATTTTGAAAAAATTAAATAAATATATTTTTTCAATTAATCGAAAACTATTATTGATTTGACAAAAAAATGTATTCGAACTTTTTTGTAGACAATTTAATTCTATATAAAATTGTATATGACTATTTTCTTCGTATCTCAAATAGTTTACGAGTTATTGAGAATTTTAATAATATAAGTGCTGCCTAATAAAATGCATTGCATTTACATTATTATACATTGCTCTAGAATCCCTAACAAATTCATAAAGATTTAATACCTCGCAGATAGCGTTAGCTATTTATAATATCCGACATTAGAGAGGTATCTTCCAAATCAGTGGTCCCCTCCCTATGCACGCGGGCACCATGGTGCCCGCCGACCGTTTTATTTGTGTCGACCACTGTGCGGCAACAATAAAAAAAATATTATTATTTTTAGAATTAATGTAAATGATTTTTGTAATTTCATACTATCAAAAAAATACTGATGTAATTATTAAAAAAAAATTCTGGCTTTACACTACGGTGCGTTTGAGAAAAGAAAATTGTAAAATGATATAATATAAACAAATAATTATTTTCAAATAAATACGCTTATAATTCTCTTATTAGTTGCTAAACATAAAAAAATACATAACATTTAATTGTAAACTTAAATAATTTTTGTATTGTTGCCGCACAGCGGCGGGCACAAATAAAACGGTCGGCGGGCACCATGGTGCCTGCGGGCATAGGGATAGGGACCACTGATTTGGAAGATACCTCTTTTGTGGGATATTATAAATAGCTAACGCTATCTGCGAGGTATTAAATCTTTATGAATTTATTAGGGATTCTAGAGCAATGTATAATAATGTAAATGCAATGCATTTTATTAGGCAGCACTTATATTATTAAAATTCTCAATAACTCGTAAACTATTTGAGATACGAAGAAAATAGTCATATACAATTTTATATAGAATTAAATTGTCTACAAAAAAGTTCGAATACATTTTTTTGTCAAATCAATAATAGTTTTCGATTAATTGAAAAAATATATTTATTTAATTTTTTCAAAATGGCGCTTATTTTTTTAAATTTTGAAAAAAATATATTTGGTAGAAAAGTACATGTAGATGTTAAAAATAAATAAATTGGAGGTGTGCCAATAAATTAACTTGGTGAAAAAAAATTTTTTTTGAAAAAATATTTTTTTTCGGGT
This sequence comes from Sialis lutaria, assembly GCA_949319165.1. Classification (NCBI taxonomy): domain Eukaryota; kingdom Metazoa; phylum Arthropoda; class Insecta; order Megaloptera; family Sialidae; genus Sialis; species Sialis lutaria. The sequence goes on from OX439234.1 coordinate 37,158,317, forward strand.
AGATACTATGGGTTCTGGGAGTTTATATTTTTTTTAAAGTTCACTCCTGGTTATATCTACAACATATATTTTTTTCAAAATAATCGATAAAATCAATCAAAAGATATTAATTTTTATTAAAATTATAGAAAAAAATTTTTTTCTCAAAAACTATTAAATAAAAATGGCTGAAAATTTCAGAAAATATTATTTTTTTGTAACCAATTATAACCTCCAAATTTCGTTAGAAAATACGCGGGGGCAATTTTTCAATGCTTACCCTGCTACGGCCTTTCAAATGAAAAAATACTTAATTTTATCTTGTTAATATAACAATATTTTCTCAATATAATAATAAAAAAAATATTTTATTAATTTGAAAAATATATCTTCATGTTTATCTATAAAAATCTTTTCATTTGTCATATTAATAAATAATTTATTACACCAACTAACGAAACTCTCAAATAGATTAAACATAATGGTTGTATTAATAAATATTTATCAGTGTGAATATTTTTTACACCACCCAACTAGTGAAAGTGCAATTTTCGATATGGTAAATTCAGTGATGCTATTTATTAAGTATTTAAAATATATGTTTTCAATACGAAACAAAATAAGAACAATAAGATCACGGATTTTTTACATACACATACATTGGTAGAAAGGATTTCTCAAACCAAGTAAACCTTGTTTTGTATATAACGGAAACAATTCTTTCTTAAGATAAGCAATAGTCTCTTAAACTAACTATAGTATTCTTGAACGAAGGAATAACGTAGTTGGATTAAGAGTATGTTTCTTATATTAATATTGTTTTCGTTATATACAAAACAAGGTTTTCTTAGTCCAATACAGTTTTTTTTTTCTGTGTAGGCATCAAATTGGATGGTGTATAGTTGCCTTTAGTAGGTACCTATACACATATATATTTATGTATCGAAGTGGTCTATGAAAACGTTACAATAGATTCTAATAAGTTACATCGATCTTTAGTAAACGTGGGCGTGAATTTGTAGCCCGCGGATAAAGGGGTGCCTGCGCACTTCTCATTAATTATTATATATATATATATATATATATATATATATATATATATATATATATATATATATATATATATATATATATATATATATATATATATATATATATATATATATATATATATATGCTCTATAATAAATATCAATACGTTATATAGTACAACTTCTGTATGGTGGTATCTTGTATTAATTGATTACGATGACGTAGATTAATAATATCTAATATACATATTTCTCAAATTTTCACTCATAGTTTTTTTTAAATAATTACAAATCTTATTAATAAATAATTGGGTGGTGGGGGGGGGGGGGGATAATGCACTTGCTTACTAGCCTAACCTCTTTTATATATTGATGAAATACTGTTTTTTTTTTTACTTTTAAAAAAATTGACAAATCTTAACAGACTGTAAAGTTAAAACTTTTTTTAGGTATCTATATACGAAATCCTTAAAATAAAAAGTCTGTCCCCACCTTACTACCCCCTGTTCCTCTATATCAGTGGTTTCCAAAGTGGTCCCTACGGACCCCAAGGGGTCCCTGGCATCTTTCAGGGGGTCCGTGGAAAATTAAAATCGATTTAGGGGTCCTTGAACAACGTCAGGGGGTCCTGGCACATTTTTATTAATATGGAAGTTAAAATAAATAACAATGAATAAATTACACTGGCCGACAGCCATTTTGCTACAGGGCATACAACAACTTTTTAAGGGTAAATTGGACACGCTGAATCCAAAAATAACCACCATTTTGCTCAATCAGCTCTTGTTTTTGCAAAATTGCAGAAACATGTTTTTTTCGATATGCAAACATTCAAATTCGTATATATATTTTTTGAATCAATGACTTCAACCAAAGATCATTCAGAATGAAGCTATGGGTCCTAATTGAACTAAAAAGCCTTAAATTATATACATTCATAAAGTTATTCACTTCGAAAATCATTTAAAAAAAAATCTATTTTTTAGCAAAAATTCGGCAATTTTCAAAATTCAAAGCGCATTAACACAAACAATTTTTGTTCAATTTTTCAAATGTTATTCACTAAATTAGTAGCTTTATCTACCTTCCTCATTGTGTTAAAATTTCAACGTAATCGAATACAAATTGGCGAAGTGGTACTAAAATCAACTGCGCGTGTCAAAATTTAGTAGTTTTTCAGCCAGGGTCCGTGGGAAAGTTTTGACTAAGAAAAGGGGTCCGTGGGCCAAAAGAATTTGGGAACTACTGCTCTATATTATATTTATTTGTATTCCGATTTAAAACGAACTAAAAAAACATTTATAACTTTCCATTTTGCATAATAAATATTAATTCTAATTTGATATTTTAAGGAAAGACCGGACGAACGGACGGACGGACATCCGATACAATTGGTCATTGATCTAATCGGCACACACACAGACACACACACACACACGGCAGCCTCAACGTTTGACGTAGATAGAGGTATATAACTTGCAACCTGCATGCTAAAATGTCCATAGCAATGAATGAGTAAGTCACTTACTTAGTGACGCATATACATGTATATAAAGAAATACAGCCTCTAGGTATAACGAGTAACTCTACTATAGCACGTTGTATTAGAACGTCATCAAAATAATAATGTACCTGTGTTGTACAGGGTGCCCCAAAAGTCACAAGACCATTTAAAAATTTTAAAATTCAATTAATTATTTTTTTTAATTTGATTTCAAATTATTAACCCTTATTTACTCGCGTGAAATATCGTAACACAGAGTAACTCGCGCGGTGTATTTTATACACCACATAAAAAAACTAGTTTTTGGAAATTTTGAAGGTATTATATTAATTTTTTTGCCCAATTCATATTTATTTTTTAGGAACTAAGAAAAATTTTCTTAAAATTAACCCAACTAAAAACTAAGGATTAGAAAGAAAAACTAACCAAAATAAATCTAAAAAAGTACACAAAACTGTTCAATATTCATCTTGCAATAAGGCCTATTTCACACATATACGGTTTCATTCGGTTCGGTTCGTTTTCGGTCGCTGCCGACAAGTGTGAAACGATGATTCAGTTTGTATTCGGTACCTAATAGAAACCGTACAAAACTGAATACTCCCTCCACACGGACAGATTTCATCAGGTTTCAATTCGTGTCAAAGGAACACAAAGCAATGAACGCGTTCACACATACTCGGTTTAGTTTCGGTTTTAACCTGATAGCGAGTGTTATTTTTTTTTAAGTTTTGTCGCGGATTTTCTAATAAAATGAGTGGTTTTCTAGATGTTGATGTGGATCGTCTTCATGCTCTTTAACTTCGGGAAAATAGTGTAGAATGCTCCAAATTCCTGCTGTAAAGTGATGAGAGGGTGCTCGCAATGAATTCTAGTATTCCTCCTTCATTTTTTAATTTTTTTATAGAGAAACAACATGGCAACAACTTGCTTTCTCTCCATGATAACTACTGAGTTTACGGAAAAAAATAAAACCTAATATGAACCGTATGAGAACCGTGTATGTGTGAAAGGGTTTGATTCGTTTTCGGCTGAAACCGAAAACAACCCGAACCGAATGGAACCGCGTATGTGTGAAACAAGGCTAAATCGGACAACAAAAATTTGATTTTTATTGGTAATTTTTTTAATTTAGCTCTTTTGACAAGATGTCTTCCATCAGCAGCATCACTAATACCTGTCTTTTTTCTGTAGGTATGTAATGACTGCAAACAAACCTGTCACGTGACCAATTAGAAATTCTATAGAAAGAGACAGGTGTTGACTACTTTATCGCTTTGTCTCTATCACATTTTTTCACCAGTGCTCAATCCATTCTAAAAATCTATGATAGCGTATAAAAAAAATACATTAAAAAATATCTTTTGATTCTAAAACATACATAAATAATGCGTTCCATTACATAAAAACTAAAAAAACAGATCAAAGAACACTTATATAATAATATATGTATTACATATACTTATATATAAAAAAACATAAGTTAGAATGTTTTTAAAAATAGATATAAAACAAAAACTATAAGCCCCCCTTCTTTTCTAGCTTCTTACACCTGCTAAAACATTTTTAGCTATACAATTTATTGCTTAAGGATATGTTAATAATTTAAAAACATGCGCAGTAATTTGAATTTGACCTAATTTCAGGGAGATCGTCCCCTAATACACTTGTTCATTGTTTTTGTTACTTTTTTATTTTTAAATAACTTTCTTATAAGTGAATGTTAAAAAATATATAATATTAAATTTCATATATAACTTATTTAATAACAATGTACTTTCTAAAGGGTATATATATCGAATATACATATGTATTTACTTGTAATGTATTACAATACGTTGGAAGAATTGATACCTGACTGTATATAAGATACTAGGCATGATGACTAATTAAAAAAAACTATTCTATGATGATCTTACGTGTCTCCTATTTCCAAAAAAGTACTTATTTAAATCTTAATAATATTTAAATCTCGAAAAATGTTTAAGTTATAAGCACTCAAAGTTCTAGGTATTACAAAAATTTAAGGAAAATTATTCATGTTTTTCAACGACTCCAGAGAAGACCTTCTACACCGAATAAATTAAATTCCAGCTAGGAATCTATATAGAACATTTAATGTCCTAAATAATGGTTTCTGTCTGACCATGATTATTTTAAAATTATTCAAGTTATTGGTAAATATCTAAAGACAAATTTTTATAACAAAAACTTTTAATATACACTGTTTTTGAATACAATTGTGATTATTACAACTTAAATTATGTGCTTTATATATTTTCCCATTATTTGAACAATTTTAAAGTTATCATGGTCGGACAGAAACCATTAATTAGGGCATTAAATTTTCTATGGATTCCTAGCTGGAATTTATTTTATTCGGTGTAGAAGGTCTTCTCTGGAGTCGTTGAAAAACATGAATAATTTTCCTTAAATTTTTGTAATATCTAGAACTTTGAGTGCTTATAACTCAAACATTTTTCGATATTCCGACATTGGGTTTCAGGCATTATTTAGAGCACTCTTTTCTCTATTGTAATTTAAAATTTCATTTTGAAATTAAATTAAATACATATTAAACACAGCGCTCGAACGTAACTCTACATTTTAGGCGTGATCTCCAAATTTGACATCGCTAAATGATTTTTTCGCGAGCTCTATTTCAATAACTATTTACGATACATAATTTTAAAAAATACTATTATATTCGTATTTAAGATTTATTAAACCTGTTTTCTTCTAAAACTGACAGCTCCAGTGGAATACTCAAATAACTGATTTTAGACAGCTTTGGAAGCCCCTAGAAAGTTATGCACCCCCCTGTGAAGGGGGGGGGGGAAGTTATCACCATGTTCTATACATTGAAATCTACCAATTTCTTGAAAAAAAAAAATACTCCGTCAATTTTTTTTAGCTCAAATATTAAATTGACTGGACTATACAAAAGTACTCTTAATCCAACTACGTTATTCCTTCGCCCAAGAATACTATAGTTGGGTTTAAGAATATATTTCTTATCTTAAGAAAATATTGTTTTCGTTATATACAAAACAAGGTTTACTTGGCTCAAGTAAACCTTTCTACCAGTGTATACGATATAAATGTTTTGATATTATAGTTTTTTTTAAATATATATATATAGAAACCTCCTGCTGCATATATTAGTAAATATTATTTTATTTTTAGAGACTTAAAAGGTTGAATAATGGATAGAAGCGCATAGTTATATGTTAAATATAGCTACATGAACGATAACAATGTGCTTACATTATAAATGTAAAAATCACCTGCTGAATTTATTATTTGTATATTGTATATCATAAATGCTTGTATTATACCGATTCTTTAAAAAATAATATTATAGAAGATATTTGTCATGCTGAAACCGAATTTGTTGCCCAAATGGTTCCATCACGTCAGGTTTTTGAGATATCAGAACCTAAAAGTCCCTTGGGGAATTTATTTCTAAGTGGGTAATTTTTTTCTGAAGTTTTCTTTCATGATTACAAATAGTACTATCTTTTCTCTTTAAAATGATTTTTTACATTTAACTGTGCGACTTTTCTTTACCAAAATATACTACTTTGAAGTTATATGTAGTAAAGTTGATTGTATCTACTATACTACACTCTATCATATCTTCAAACTAGTACATCTCGGTTAAAAATAAAAGTACAGTAAAAAGTTAAAACTCATTTTAAAGAGGAAAGATAATACTATTTGTTACTGTGGGCGAAAATTTTAGAAAAAAATTACCTACTTGGGAATAAATTCTTTAACGTTGACAATTTAGTCATTTTTTGGGACTTAGGTTAGAATATCTCAAAACCCTGACGTGATGAAACCAATTGGGCTACAAATTCGGTTTCAGCATGCCAAAAGCCTTCTAAATTACCAATTCAGATCTGTTCATTACAATTATTTATTATTAATTTTGCATCTAATAAACAAATTGAGTTTTAATTTGGTCATATCGATATATTGTATATCTATAGATTAGTTATGTAATTTAGATGAGTGATACTTGACTAGAGTATTGTAACACAGTTGGTGCAGACTCTGACCGTATTTAAGATAATTATCATAATATCACCACTGTTTTAACACCCTTGTTTGTGTTTACATACAACACGTGCGTGAAACTTGTCAAAGTCTTCACGAAACTCCAAGAGAACTGTCATATAAGTTTAATATCTCATTTGTGAATGCTAGCAAGCTTGCAAATTTGCTAGGTCCTTAATACCCGACATAAGAAATCAATTTACAATATCAATGAAATAAATAGCAAGGTGGATTTCAACTTCAACTTCTAACAACTTATTGGAAAGAGGGGGGGGGGGAGGTAATACATATAAGACACATATACATAGCCAAGGTCGAACGAACTACATGTATACATATATATTGTATTGTATACATATGTCTTTTATACAGGAAGCTTAGCCAGGCATTTTTGAAGGTTACGCGTTCTCTGTATAACTTATACTGACGCAGCAGGTGCGTTTAGACGGCCGTGTATACGACAGTGGCGTACCCAAAGAGAGGGTTTAGGGATTACATAAAATCACCCCCCCCCCACACACTTTGAAACTGTCAATACATATTATTTAATTTAACTATTGTGATATACATACATACAAAAATAATAAGTAAATATACCCTGAGTTTTTTCATGGATGCGCCACTGGTGAGTATGTAAAACGAGATAGCAGGATTGGATTAATAACTACAGTATCTGTCTTGGTTTATAGGTGAAAGTTACAACTTATTTTATTTCACAACAATTTAGATATTTACTTATATTAGATTTGTTGCAAAACCAAATTTTGAAAATTAACTCGATCAATCGGTTTTGTTTGGGGGAGGGGAGGAGCAGGAAGAGGTGTTTTTAAAGTATATTAACCCGTTACTTCCCGATTTTTTATTTCTTCGAATTTTTAGATCAAGTTTCCAATTTTTGTTAAAAATATGACCAAAAATATAAATTCAATACAAGACATAATAATTATCAGTCGCAGAATAGATTATTATCATAAGAGAGCCCAATGTCATATTTATAAGATACCTAGCACTTTTTTTAACGACGATAGTCTGTACCTGGATTTATTTTTGAAATAATTGATATTGTTATGCTTTATTTATACACTATCATAAGTAATATTATACAGTGGTGCCTCGCATAACGAACGCCTCGCTTAACGAACGCTGCGCAACTTTCTATTAGTTCATTACGCGACTCGCTCAACGAACTGCATCGTGTTTAATTTTGTCGCCCGAACGCTCCTACGTATCACGAAGTCGCCCGAACTTCCAAGGTCGCACGCAGTCGATGCTCAAACTTGCACAAACATGCATCAACGCGCGTCACTCGTTCTTTTCTGTGCTTAACTCACACACCTGTTTGTTTTAATAAATGTAATTTTGTGTGTCTATAATATGAGTTCTAAAAAAAGCAGGAAGGTGATTTCTGTTGAAATGAAATAAGAAATAATTAGAAAGAGGATTTGACCCTGCAAGCCTCGGTAGACTCTCCTAAATCTGATTCTGACTAAAAAATAAAAAACGTGTGTACAATCTTTTTTATGTTACAGTACCATATTTTATGCTAGATAACGTATTAAAACTTTTAACATGTATTGTTATGGGAAAATGCGTTTCACATAACGAACTTTTCGCATAACGCACTTGCTCCCGGAACGAATTAAGTTCGTTATGCGAGGCACCACTTTATATAGTTTTGTCAAACTAAAAACGTTTGTCTAGGTGAAAAAACTGTAACTATAAATGTCAGCTAGTTGGAATAATTACACGGTTACTTTAAAAATGTTATAATTTGTCACTGAATGAACTCTAGAGTTTATTTAAAAATTTATTGTAAGGTAGAGAAAAAAATTAGAAAATATGATATGATAGAACAAAAAATCATTAAAGACACTTACAAGACTCCATATTATTACAACACCCCCCCCCCCCCCCCCTTCTTTAATAGCCCAAAAAACAATAATAAAAGTACATATGTATTTTATTATAGAACCGAACAATCTAGAAATAAATACAAGTTGAATATATCTTGAAACCTACTTAACAGGAAGTAAGTCAGATAAGTAAATAGACTTAAGTCTTATCTCAACTGAGATAGTTAATATATGCGTATAATATGTATATCGTTGACTATTAATACATATAATATACATAATATTATTTGCAATAAGTAATTATGAATCGTTATTTTTATAACATCTATATGTTCATAAAATTTCTAACTAATCATTGTAAACATATAGATATATATAGGTTCATAGGCGCCGACTTTTCATTTAACCTGGGGGGGGCGAGATTTTCATAATTTGGGGGGGGGGGGTGCAAAAAATTTCCTTAAAAAATATGCAATATCCAACTTTCGTAATAACGACAAAAATTTCAGAAGCGCAACTAATAATGTGAAAAAAAAATTTTTTTCATCAAATTATTGTAGTTTCGATAAAAATCGACCAAACTTTAATTATTTGAAATAATTGAAAAGTGGACATTTATATTTAATTTACAGAGGCTCATGAAACGTAAACGACGATTTTAGCTGAAAATATAGTAAAGTGTAGAAAAATCGTAGAATTTTTTTTAAAGCTGTTGATCTAACTAAGCTTTGTAAAGGAAATAAAAGATGTTTTAGTATTAATTTCCTTTTTGAAGAAATTGTTAGTGATCATTTTTACTCAAGTGATAAGTATTTGAATATTTACACCTTTTTTAAAGTAAAAATCTTATTGACAAAAGTATCTTTAATTTAAAAGAAACTAGAGTTCAGCTGCACAGGGGGGGCGAAGCCCCCCTGATATAATATCTGGGGGGGCGTTCGCCCCCCCTTGCCCCCCGTAGTCGGCGCCGGTGTATATGTTCATATATGTAAGTACTGGCTTCCATTGTTTTCTATATGAGTAAAATATACTTCTGTGTATTATAGATAGCAATTTAAGGGGGATAGCCACTGATGTGACGGGTCAAAAAATTGTCAATGTTTGGGAATTTTTTTCACAGATATAACTAATTATTTTTGAATCAGGTAAAGGACATTTTATTAAGTATATATTCAACTTATTTAATATAAATTTTTATTGAAAAATATTTAATATTTACAAAGTTATGAGCCTCGATGTGAAAACCAAAAAAAAAAATTTTCTCTATGGTCGACTCGAAATTTCGAGAAAGTTTATATGAAAAAAATAAATAAAAATGTTATCAATATCTATATGAATGTAGCTATCGTTGCACGTAGCCGTTTTTTTTTATTTTATTTTTTCACAAAATGGCGATCGTTTGAATTTTTTTTAATTTTTAAGACCTATTTTTTTTAATTAGAGCGGTTTTAAAAATAGTAATTATCAAAATTTCAAAAATCGGCTACGTGCAACGATAGCTACTACAATTACGAAAATTATTAAAAAAAAAAAAAATTGAAATCGGTTCATTAGTCTTTGAGGAATCGTGTCGACCAGGTCGAAAAATGTCATTCCGAGATAAACGTGTTTAATGTTTTTGTTATATCATAACCGGCCGTCACTAAATTGACTGTAACTCCGTCAATTTTCAAAATTTAAACTCAATTTTTTGTATACATATTTATGAATATGTAATCTTTAAAGAAATCTAAAAAAAAATGATATTTTTTTTCCGTCAAAGTGGCTATCCCCCTTAATAAAAAAAATAAGTTTATTTCAGCTAGTTTTGTCCGTCTAAGTTCCTATTAAGTTGAAATTATTAACAAATACAGACTGACTCGCACTTATAGGGTACTTCTCATTGAACTAGAATCATGAAATTTGGTACAAGGTCTCATAATTAATACAAGTAAAGGAAAAAATCAGAAAATTATTAATTTGCAAAACTTTGCGGAATTATTACGTATATATGATTTCTTTGAGCGTCTATAGGTAACGACACCTCAATTGTCTATATGAGTTTTATAATATAGCGGTACGTAACACTCAGGGCGCGTGTCCTACTCGCACATGTACGTATTTTTTTTGTATCAAATATTTACATTTTTTCGACTTATGTTTAATATTAAACCTATTAAGTACTGCTGTGTGTACACGCAATTGGAACTATACGCGTACTTAGCGACCGTTTGGTGAGTCAGACAATTCTCTGTTGTCCATTTAATGAATGAGAGGTTTAGTTGAGTGATTAAGTATATTAATTTATACAAAACTGGCATGATGCGGGTTTGTTCAATAAACCAGAGCCGCCACAGGGGGCAGATAGGGGGGGGGGGTCACAGTGTTTAGAGATTTTGCATATATCGCACCCCTGAAAAAAAGTGTTTTTTAACCTTATGGGTCAGTCCGCGGTGACGGGTGTGACATTTCAACTCGGATTGGAGTTCATAATTTCTAAATAATACTAGTTAATAACATGGTTTTACCATTTTTCTGTAGATCTTAATGTAATACATGTATATTGAAATAATAAATGGTCTACGGTTATTTTACAAAAAAAAATGCCAGCGATCAAAGCCCTGTGACGGTTGTGACGCCAACTATTGCAAGTTTTGCAACCTCTATTCAAAATCTAAAAAATTTAGCGAAAATATTGAAGTTACTTTATAATAATCATACTTTAATATGTTACGAATAAATTATTTTTTAGTTACACAAGAGCATTAGGTAAATACGTAATCTATTTAACTGGTTATTACTCAATAAACATTGTGACGGTTGTGACACGTTGAATAAAAGGATACAATAAGAGTACTATTTGTGTGTTTAATTGGTTATTGATATTATTAACTAATACTTATAACAATTATTTATCAAATACATCAATAGACTCATTAAATTTATAATAAATACGGTTAACCTTAGTCATTATTGTTGGTGAGGGTAATTTTTTTTTAATTCGGTCAAACGTCACGTTTGATATGTAATTGTCAAAGACTTTTAATAGTTTGCCACGAGCGTCACTTATTGTCAAGTAAGTTATTGCGATTTCACCTTATTTGTTGTTTTTTTCGAAATTTTTTTTTAATTTTTTGTAATATTTTGAAAATTAATTAAAATTTTTTTAATTTTCTTTTGGTTTATGAAAATTGATGTTAAATAGCTTGTTAATTTTATATTTTAGTATTCATTTTCGTAAAATATTTTTTTAACTATCTGGTATCGATTACCGCGGACTGACCCCTATACCAAAATTTTGATAGTAGATAAGCCTATCTATCGCGAAAAAATGAATGACCCAATCTTCGCCGTAGTTGACCCCAAAATGATCTTAAAACCTCCACTCAAGATCAAAATTGTTACGCCCATTGATTTTGCCCCTCCAAATCCTGAAACTTTTGTATCAAACATTTTTCGTAAAAATACATAGTTTTCCAGATATTTGAATGTCTCAAGTTAAAAAATACATCCTGTATAATATCAGGCGTTAAAAAAGTTTAAAGTGTTTTTATGTATTTAGTGGTAACTTTAGACGGGGAACATGTGGTTCATTATTTGTACAAATAGAGTTGTTTATTTATAATTGGACAAGCAAATTACTTAATGTGTAATTTTGTGGGACGATATAAGAAAAAAAAAAAATGTAATTACGAAGAAAGGGGGGGGGGGGCAGTTATCAAATAAATTAAATCAATGCCTTATATTGATTTTATTAACCCATTAAAAAAATTACAAAGTATCATTGAAATTATGATTTTAAAAAATTAAATAGGTTCAAAACATTTTAAAAAATGTATTTATTTTTATATTAAAAGCGAAATAAATATAATTTTTGTTAAAATAAAAATGCAAAATACAGCAATCCGCTGCCATGTTAAATGGAACACCAATCAGAACGAATGACGTCACGTATCAGTAAACGTCTTTTATTTTAGACAAATATCAATTATTAGGTACATACCTTTTTTAACATTAACTTATATAGTTTGGAATTCATTTTTAACACACATTATTGTCGTAACTCTGAATGTTTGGTTATTGTTGACAAGGAGTGTGACGTCACAACTCTCAAATGTCACCTGCGTACGCGTTTTGGCGGCAAATTCAAAATTAGCTTTTAAAAGAGTCAATTTTTGCGATTAAACCTTTATTTTCTGCAGAAATAAGTATTTTTTTTTCGAAATAGGAGACACGTAAGATCATCATAGAATAGTTTTTTTTTTAAATTAGTCAACATGCATTTTCTTATTTATTTATTGTGGGGTGTATCTTCAAAATCCATTATTCAGATTTTGATAAAAATTGTATAGGGTCATCTCGGGAGTATTCTCTTTCAAACAAATAAAAAATCTATTATAATATTTTATATACATGCTACCTTTTTTTGATGTAAGTTAAAAAAATAACTTTCACATAAGTATATATTACAATCTAAATAATTTAACAGTGTACTAATGCATATCTACTATACATACATATACCGGGTGGTCTATTTAAATTGAGACGAGCAAATATCTCGAAAATTAAGGTTTTTCAGGGATAATGTTTGGTATAAAAGTTTCAGGGTTCAAAGGGGGAAAACCAATGGAGGCAAAATTTTTGACTTTGAGTGGAGGTTTTAAGGTCATTTTGGGGTCAACTTCATTTTTTTAAATGGAAACCTATTTCTTTTTTTACATATTCGTATTTTGCAGAAAAAAAGAAACAACTTTTGTCTAATAAATTTTTTCAAAATCCTCAAATTCAGGGGCATTTTTTTAATCTACTTTATTATTTTTTTGTTTGTTTTTATTAAAAAAATTGGAAATTATTATTTATAATTATTAATTATGCATGTTTAAGTAACAATTAAATTTAAAAAATGATTTTTTTTAATTTTTGATTTAAAAAATTTTTTTTTTATATTTTGAAAATTTTTACTAAAAAAAAATAGGTTAAAATTGAGGATTTTGAAAAAACTTCTCAGACAAAAGTTGTTTCTTTTTGTCTGCAAAATACGTATATGTAAAAAAAGAAATAGGTTTCCATTTAAAAAAATGAAGTTGACCCCAAAATGACCTTAAAACCTCCACTCAAAGTCAAAAAATTTACCTCCATTGGTTTTCCCCCTTCGAACCCTGAAACATTTGTACCAAACATTATCCCTGAAAAACATTAATTTTCGAGATATTTGCTTGTCTCAATTTAAATAGACCACGCGGTATACAATATGTACTGTACATATATCAAAAACAATTCTACAAAGAAATGTATCATGCATTTGAATATGTATTTTTTTTTTCATCAGCATTTACAACGGACGGTGTTTTTTATTTAAAAAAGCGGCAAAAAATGCAGACATGATTTTCAATGACGTCAATAAGTTACACACTAGTGTTCAACACATGTACATTGTTGATGTTCCAAGTCGAAAATAATGTTCAGTTAATTGTTTAATTAACCAGAGGCGTATCAAGGATTTTCTCAAAAAAAATTTATTAAAAATTTTTTTTAACGATTTTTATTTTACTATCATATCTGTTTGGAGTTTTTTTTACATATACAATGCAGTGGCGTAGATAGCTTTTTACGTGGGGGGGGGATATGGCAGTATTAAATTTCATAAAGTTATATTATTTTAAATAATTGAAAAGCTTTGAAAAAAAATTAATTTGTTCAGTAGTTTTTTTTTTAATTTACAGAGGCTCACGAAGAGAAAACGACGATTTTAACTGAAAACTTCAGTAACTTGGTAGAAAAAAATCGTAGAATTTTTTTTAATGCTGATGGTCTATAAAGGCTGGTTTACATGCTACGATAAATCGTAACAATTCGATCGTTACGATACATCGTTACAATAAATCGAAAGAGTGTGTACTGTTTACATGCAACGATTTCATGTCCAATATTCATTGTCGACCGCGGTATACTCAGTCAGTTTTTTTCACGGAGGAAGTACTGTTGTGATCGTTTGTTTAGCAAAAAAGTGAAAAGGTCACGAAAACCTAGAAGAAAGTGGAGCCGCGAAGAAAAGGGTATTTTCTCATATAAAATTATTGAAAAAACTGTATGAAGAGACTTATGTTGAGTTGTTAACAACCTTTCCCGTGAACAGCTAATTCAAACTGAGTCAAATCGTAGCAATGAATGGCTGCTACTTGTTTACACGTTCCAACTTGTCGTTACGATTTGCAGAAAGTGATGCCGGCCGGCAACAATCAATCGCTACAATGTCCTGTTTACACGCTACGATAAATCGTAACGATTCGATCGTTACGATTTATCGTTGCGTGTAAACCAGCCTTTTTTGTAAAGGAAACAAAAAAGATATTTCAAGTATTAATTTCTTTTTTGAAGAAATTTGAGTAGGTAATCATTTTTACTCAAGTATTTAAATATTGCACCTTTTTTAAAGAAAAAAATCTTATTGGCAAATGTATCTTCAATTTAAAGGAAACTAGAATGCAGCTTCACAGGGGAGGCGAAGTCCCCTTGGTATAACATCAAGGGGGGCGATCTCCCCCCTCGCCTCCCATAGTCGGCGCCCAGTACACGTATATATAATTTCACTTACACCTTTGAGGTATTTGGCTGGTTTTGAAATTGAAACGACAGCGCCAGTTATAGGAAAGTGAAAACATTAATTGTAAACATTTTTATAATCGAGCAAATAGAAAGTGTTTGTCGCTTCGCCTACCGTAACACGATATACTTCAACCGTATTGAATATACACGTATCTTACCCTCTCTCTCACACACACACACACACACTTTATTTAAATAGACAGTTTACTCAAATCGTAATAATATTATTTATATAGTTGATATAATGACATCAATAGTAGGTACTATCATTTAAACTAAAAATACACCTTAACCACAAAATTTATGTCACTCGACACGTGTTTCGACTTCACAAGAAGTCCTCATCAGGAGCCTAACGATTCCAGACTGTCGAGTGACATAAATTTTGTGGTTAAGGTGTATTTTTAGTTTAAGTGACTAAGAAACCACAGTTTCTCCGTTTTTCAAGTAAGTAGGTACTATCGCAACCGTAGATATTAGTAGTGAATACAATACCGGTATCCCGAAATACCGAAAACCGGGATACCGGTCAATTTTCTCCGGTATTACGATACCGGTATTGGGTCGAATTATACCGGTATTTCGGTATATTTTCGGTATTTAAAAAAAAATTAAAACATACAAATGAAGAATTTTAAAACGAGTAACTGATAACTGCCAACAATCTGTTAAATATAACCAAACTTTTTTTTGATAATATATTTATATTATTAATATTATACATGCACCTAGATCATATTTCGGAAAAATATGTTATACATCATTGCAGTAACGGTCTCGCTCAGAATTAAATGTAAAACTTTTTAGATTTTAGAGCTAATTATTTTATATGCCTTCTAAAATTAGTTTGCAACAAACAATTGCGCGCCTATTTTAAAAATTATAGTTCATTTTAATTAATTTTAAATTATTTAAATCTTTGATAACTATTTATCCAGGTACATAAGTATGTTTGGGGTTAAAGCACTGATTTGGTATTATTGTATGGTTTTATTTGTATATTTAACGAAAAAAAATTGATAAATTTGAATTTTGAACGTCCGTTGACGCATGCGCACAACCTGTTTCGGTTGTTAGGAAATATTCAATTTTAGCCATCATGTTTGACTTATAATCAGTCCAGTCATGTCAATGGATTTAAAGCTATAATATACATAATTCATAATAAATATATGAAATATTTATTATTTTTAATTTTTGCCTTAAATAATTCACGATACGTGTAGTAACGGATTTAAGGGGCTTTAGCTATCCACTCAAAAATTATGGTTCCCCCCAGTTCTACTTACGATTCCTGGATTGATCCATGAATAGGTGTAATAACAAAACAAAATAGAATGTTCTATGTATACTATAATAATATATGTATCTATGTATGTATAACAAAACTTTATCGAAAAAAATAATATTCTTCAGTATTTTAAAAATATACCAATGGCAACTTACAACAATATCGAAATTATTTTTTTAATGAAGGTATAGGAAAAATATTAAAATTCAATATTAATTAAATTAATTATTTTTTTTATCAAAGTCGTTGTGAACTGTTTAAATTCAATATTGTATAGGTACTTAAAGATTTTATAATATCATACATATGAAGGTACTTAAAAAAATCAATTTCTACAAAGTTGTCTGATATTTATGAAATTTTCTACACATGTATAATTTCTTTTTAATGACTTTCACTTTAAAATAAACTACAATATTTTTTTATTTATAAAATTTTATAATATTTACATTTATTTTCAACAGAATCAAACTTTATTATTATACTTATTTAATTGTTTTTATTTTTTTATTAATAAAAAATGCAAATGTAACTTTATATATTTATTTTTTACATTTATTATAATTGTATATATGTAGATATATTATCTTTAATTTTTTTTTAAATACCGGTATTAATACCGGTATCCCGGTTTTGACATAAAAAAATACCGTAATACCGGTATTACGATTTTGGTCCGGTATTGTATTCACTAGATATTAGGATGTCCCTTAATTTACTTATTTTCGAATTTCTTTAAGGTCTGAAAAAAATAATGTATACAAAATTTTAAAGTGATTGGATATTATTAACACGTGTCACCGAGCGATCGAATATTAACACGTAAAATGCATTTGATTTTTTCAATTTTTCTTTTAACTAAATAGCGATAGTCAAATGACCCCGCAGAATCCTTATGGGAAAAGGGTTTCGGTCAAATTCTTTGAAACTTTGGATTCTGATAGTCCTTGATGAGTAGATTAAAAGTGTCAATGGGCACTAAGTCCTAAAAACTCAAATTTTTAAGATATAGCCCTCTAAAGTTGGGGATCATGATTGTCTTTAATTTACAATAAAAAAATTTGTAGAACCTTAATTTTCGCACAACTATTTGTATGTGTTCCCAAAGACTTATATAATCGATTGTCACCATAAAAAAGTAAACTTTTAAATTCTTTAGCCAATGGCAGTACTTAAATCTTATTATTACGTTTTTTTTTATTATTAAACAATTGGATTTGTTTATAATAAAAAAAACGTAACAATAAGATTTAAGTGTTGTCATTTCTCAATGAATTGAAAAGTTGACTTTTTTATGGTGGCAATCGATTATAGATGTCTTTGGGAACACATACAAAAAGTTGTGCGAAAATTAAGGTTCTACAAATTTTTTTATTGCAAATTAAAGACAATCATGATCCCCAACTTCAGAGGGCTATATCTTAAAAGTTTGAGTTTGTAGGAGTTAGTGCCCATTGACACTTTTGATCTACTCATCAAGGACTATCAGAATCCAAATTTTCAAAGAGTTTGACCGAAACCCTTTTCCCATAAGGTCAGGGCCGCGCCGACCCTCGGCAGCGCCTGTGTGCGAAACCTATGAAGCGCCTTTTTGTTAGAGTTCCGAAATAAACTTAAGGAACTCTATTAGTTTTGCTCTATCTTTAAAAAATTATACATAAGATGAAATTTTATATACGGGCAAAGATTAATGACCGAAAAACAAAAACGATGAGATTTTTGAAAAAAAAATTGTTTAAACCAATCAATTACGATGTATTTGCTCTTCAAAAAATTTAAAAAAATTCCAGAATGTACCTTTTAATCAGTACTTTCAATGAAAATTATAACGAACACTATCAAAATTATTTAAGACTCAATTACCATAGAACGAAAACTGTAGGTACTCACATTTTTTGTTTACTTACTCTATTGAATGGGGTAAGTGAAAAAAAAGATTGGGCTCCTAAAATGCAACAAAAATCTCAATTGACTTTTTGCAACAAAAACTGTGAAAGGACTTATTTATTTGCTTTTCAATGTCATTATCAGAGTCCCCCCCCCCCTTCTAATTTATAAACTATGCAGAATGTAAGAAAGATAGTTTATGAAAAATTTTGAAATAACTCTTTTATAAATCGTAGTGAGAATGATTACGGAACCCTAGCATGTGCGAAGACAAATGACGTTTCACTTCCAGAAAAAGAAAACGCGAATTAAATTATTTAATTTTTTAAAGTAATAATAAATATAGTATGAGACGCTCAGCGCCAAAACAGACTAACCAAAAAATTCCCAAACAGAAAAATAGGTATTAATAAATGAGGTTTTATTAACTTGTGTAATTTTTGCCGTATAGCTTTATTACATTTGATAGGACCTTTTTTGTTTACTTTTGGTAAGATGCAAAGATTGGAAGAATAGTTTTTCAACTATGGCGAAAAATGTAACTATTACATGAGTGCAGGTAATTTTGTATCAGTTTTAATTTAGAAAACGACCTTTCTGCGTTTGCTACTGCAACTTTTCACCACATTATTGTTTAATTTAAAAAAAGTTCGATGCGATATAATTTTTTCTTCTATTTCTTTCGATTAATTTTTAATTTTAATTATTGGCGCTGGTATTTTATTAAACCCAAAAGGCGCCTCGCGGCGCCCCTGATGCCCTGGCGCCTGTGTGCGCCGCACACTTTGCACATATGGGCGGCGCGGCCCTGCATAAGGTTTCTGCGGAGTCCTTTCGAAAAAATTAAACCGTTAACCCATAGATTTAATTTTTTCACCATTCGAAAGAGCATAAAAAATCATGAAAATTTTATATTATAGATTTTTTTAAATTTTCATTAGTTTCAGAGTTATTTGAAAAAATATGATTATTTTGAACATTTTCATAGGGGTGTTTCACCCCCTTAAACCATTTTACCGCAGCTGTGATAATTTTTTTGTTACTTACCTTGACCTCCTCTAACTATATACAAAGTTTAAACTCGATACGAATTTTTCAATTGAAAAGGTTCACTGTTTTAGTAATTGATTAATTATCTAATTGATAAGTGAAAATACAAATGTGAATCGTATTGTAAATTAATTTAGCATACTTGTAGATCACGTGCTAAGAATTAGGACGAAATCTATTTATATAGAACAACTGTATCAATCAGCATAGACAATATTGCCTAATTGATAACATATTTAGAGGACAAATGAATAAATAAAATTCCAATCTCAATCACAAGCTGCATACATATGGAATATATATTAACAATTATATATCTTCAAGTACATACATTCGACCACGCGAAGAACAGTGAAAATCTTACAATTAAACTAAAAAAACATTTATAAAAAAAAAGTTCATTTTCCAGCAAATGATTACAAAAAAAATTATAATAATAAATGGTCAAGTGCGAGTAGGATTCGGGCCCTCAGTGTTCCGTACCGTAGACAATATAGGTGTCTTTACGTAGACGCTGTATCAAAGAAATCACAAAACTATACGTAATAATTCAACAAAATTTTTATTTTAGTATCAAAAAACCCACAAAATCATGAATCTAGGTAATTTGTTCGAATGTAATTTGTTCGAAAGTAATTTGTTCGAAAGTAATTTGTTCGAAAGAAATTTGTTCGAAGGAACTTTGTTCGAATGAATTTTGTTCGAATGGAAATTTGTTCGAATAACATTTGATCGAACGGAAATTTGTTCGAATTTTTAAAATTATTTAAAAAATACGTGACAAAATGTAGACTACGAAAATCTGATATATTTGTCACGTGTAAATTAAAAAATATACGTGTAATTGATTTGTTATTAATTACAAATAATTAGCTCAGGGCCGTATTATTTTTTTTACAAATTTTATTATAAAATACAAAAAAAACTTTAAAATGTGTACTTAGGAATATGTTTTTTTTATAACTAAGAATTATATTGTTCTTATCGTAATTGGCCTCAAATTGTTAAGGGTGTTGCTTATAATAATACGGCCCTGAGCTAATTATCTGTAATTAATAACAAATCAATTATACGTATATTTTTTAATTTACACGCGACATATATATAAGATTTTCGTAATCTACATTTTGTCACATATTTTTTAAATAATTTTAAAAATTCGAACAAATTTCCGTTCGATCAAATGTTGTTCGAACAAATTTCCATTCGAACAAATTTCCATTCGAACAAATTTCTTTCGAACAAATTACTTTCGAACAAATTACTTTCGAACAAATTACTTTCGAACAAATTACATTCGAACAACTTTCCGGATACGCAAAATCATACGTAATAATTTCACATATAGAATTAAAAATTAATGTTTCAGATTTTTTCCATTACTTCTACTATGTGACCTTCCTTCGTGCCAAATTTTATGATTCTAACGGGAAGTACCTTATATAAGTGAGTCAATCTGTCAAATCTATCAAAATACGCCGAATATTTTTATTTAATTGATTTAGAAATTTTAGGGAGAAAACCACTGTGACGGAAAAAAATTGTTTTCTTACATTTTTCTTAAAATATACATATTCATAAATATGTATACAAAAAGTTGAGTTTAAATTCCGAAAATTGACGAAATTACAGTTAATTTAGTGACGGCCGGTTATGACATAACAAAAACATTAAACACGTTTATCTCGAAATGACATTTTTCGAGCTGGTCGACACGATTCCTCAAAGACTAATGAACCGGTTACATATTTTTTTTTATAATTTTCGTAATTGTAATTGTAAAAAAATAGGTCTTAAAAAAGTAAAAAAATTCAAATTATTGCCATTTTGTGAAAAAAAATAAAAATAAAACGATAGCTACATTCATATAGATATTGATAATTTGTTTTTTCATATAACCCTTCTCGAAATTTTGAGTGAACCATAGAGAAAAATGGTCGTCACATCGAGGCTCATAACTTTGTAAATATTTAATATTTTTCAATAAATATTGATATTAAATAAGTTAAATAAATACTTAATAAAACGTCCTTCACCCGATTCAAAAATAATAAGTTATATCTGTGAAAAAAATTCCCAAACATTGACAATTTTTTGACCCGTCACAGTGGCTCTATCCCCCTTAAGTATTTGATATTAATTTCAACTAAGAAAAAAAACGGACAGTCAGTCTGTCTGTCTGTCTGTCTGTAATAGTAATACTATACGTAGCAATACCGATAATGCCGTAACTAGAATTTTAGGATACCCCGGAGCAAATTGAATAATACCGATATTTTAAACATGCAGAAAATGTGATATATTGTGTTCGTCATAGACGCATATTATGACGCACAAAATCACGTTAGTTAGTTGTTATTATTGCAATGTTGCAACACTGTGTTGTTTACCGACCGAGAAGTGAAACAACTGCAGCGGAAAAATCAGGTAAACCAACCAAAAACTGTATCATTGTTTTTGTTTATACCATACATGACTGACTTCATACTTATACTAATACTACTAGCATAGAGAGTTACTCATAGTTTGAATCAGTGGCGTAGTACGGGGGGGGGGGGGGGGGGACAACCCCCCCACGAAATGTTCAGAGTTCTAAAAAAAATTATGTTTTGAGGAAACATCAGTTCAAAATACCATCAAAAATTTAACACAGATGTATATGTATACGAACTCTTCGATTTTGCTTTCAAGGGGGACATCTTTTGGTATAAAATTATTTCAAGAATCTTTTCAACCCTCAGCGCTATGAGCGCAACCCTTAAAATTTTAAATAGCATGGTAGTAAGTAATTGATACCTCATTTGAAAGGTTTTTCTATTCTGAATACGCTCATAGCACTGAGGGTTGAAAAAATTCTTGAAAAAATTTTATAGCAAAAGATGAAAGCAAAATCGACGTGTTCGAGCTATTTCTCAAAATCTTATTTTAAATGGCCAAAAGCGCGCCCGTTAAACTAATTCACAGTGTATATTCACTATTTGCCACAGCTAAAAGTCGGCCACTTGGAATTAGTGCATATACACTCATTTAAACAGTGAAATTCACTGTAGTTATTAGTGGCAAATAGTTCTAATGTACACTGATACATTAGAACTATTTGCCACTAATAACTACAGTGAATTTCACTGTTTTCATAAGTGCATCATTTCACTGGGTGGGTAAATGAGTGTATATGCACTAATTCCAAGTGGCCGACTTTTAGCTGTGGCAAATAGTGAATATACACTGTGAATTAGTGATAATTCACTATTTCAGGTTTAGAGAGCATATATAATATCTATTATCAATTACATATCAGTTTATTACTTACCGTAATATTATTACTTATACCATACCTACATTCATATTAGCTAAAATGCCGTATATATACTGAATCAAAGTGAAATCACACCGTTAGTGAGAGTTAAGTTTTGTATAAAACTGAACTTGAAAAACGATGTAGGATATGGCGCTCTCAGTGACGCGGTAAAAAGATGAAACCACTTTTCACTAATCATAGAGTGGATTGACTCTTGAGTCATTAGTCAAACAAGTGAAAAAAAAATCTACTGTTTAAAAAGTAAAATTTTTATAGATAAAATTCACTTTTTTCCAGTGAATTAGTTGATCACTGGGAAAAACAGTGAAAATTTCACTATTTCAAGTTTAGAGAGTATATAATATTTAAAAAATTGAAAACCTTGTAAAATTTAAACAATATGGGGCGCCTTGTACCCCCAGCTAAGGGTAAAATCAATTAATATCATTAAATATTATTTCATTATATTCAAGCTTAAGTATGTTTGCTGAAACTAATATTTGCTTACACACAGACAGACAGACAGATACGTCACTGAAATAATGGTCGTACGTATAATTCTTGCAATAAAATATTAAGTTGGCTTTTTTTTCACTTTATCTTAACGCCAGTATTTAAGGGAAATAGAGCCACTGATGTGACGGGTCAAAAAATTTTCAATGTTTGGGAATTTTTTTCACAGATATAACTAATTATTTTTGAATCAGGTAAAGGACGTTTTATTTAGTATATATTCAACTTATTTAATATCAATTTTTATTGAAAAATATTAAATATTTACAAAGTTATGAGCCTCGATGTGACGACCAAAAAAAATTTTTTTTTTAATTATGGTCGACTCGAAATTTCGAGAAGGGTTATATGAAAAAAATAAATAAAAATTTTATCAATATCTATATGAATGTAGCTATCGTTGCACGTAGCCGTTTTTTTTTATTTTATTTTTTCACAAAATGGCGATCGTTTGAAATTTTTTTTTATTTTTAAGACCTATTTTTTTTCGTTAGAACGGTTTTAAAAATAGTAATTATCAAAATTTCAAAAATCGGCTACGTGCAACGATAGCTACTTTAATTATGAAAATTATAAAAAAAAAAATTGAAATCGGTTCATTAGTCTTTGAGGAATCGTGTCGACCAGGTCGAAAAATGTCATTCCGAGATAAACGTGTTTAATGTTTTTGTTATGTCATAACCGGCCGTCACTAAATTGACTATAACTCCGTCAATATTCAAAATTTTAACTGAATTTTTTGTAAACATATTTATGAAATATGTAAACTTTAAAAAAATCTAAACAAAAAAAAAATTTTTTTTTCCGTCACAGTGGCTATCCCCCTTAAAAGAAAAAGTTCCAAACTAACAAAAAAACAATTTGCAAGTTTTCAGAAAGAATGTTTAATAATAATTTAATTTTGTGAACCTTGTATGTACATATTTAAATTGTTTTTAAGATATTATTGCCTACATTATATGAATTATTAAAACAACGTCACAGTCAATTAGAATGGACCTTTATTTACATTAAATATGTTGTATTAATATGTATATAATTATTTACTATACATTAAACGTCATCATGCGTTTATAGACGTCATCCATTTACATATATCTCACTTATTTCAATGACGTTGTTTGAGAGATTAATAAACAAATACAATTATATTTATTTATTGTATCTCAGCTTTCTTATTTACTTACATAGAACTACGTATTTCTGATAAAAAAATCTATAAAGATAAATTTTATATTACAAAAATTACAAATATATTCATACGAAAAAAAAAATAAGTTAGAGGGAAAGACGGTAAAAATTGTGTACGTATAAAATTAAAGCTAATTTAAATTTACTAAAAAAAAATTTATCTATGGTATATAAGGAAATCAATGTTATTTTAGATGCATGCAAATAAAATTTTCTCGTACTGATATTACAAAGAACTCATATATTGTAAAGTTGGTCTTTTACATGAAAGAAAGAAATATTAAAATAATTTGGATAGATTCGAAAATATTGAACCGATTTTGATGTAATTTTTCCTACTCTATTTGATCAACAGTTTCTTTTAATTTGTATCTATCTTAATTTTAGTCGTACTTGTTTAAAAACATAACAGTAACACGAAACTAATTATTAGTAGTACAGTAAAAATAGATTTTTTGAACACAAAAATTCATTCATCAACGAAAATTGATACATACATACACAAGTAGAAAGGTTTACTTGAGCCAAGTAAACCTTGTTTCGTATATAACGAAAACAATATTTTCTTAAGATAAGAAATATATTCTTAAACCAACTATAGTATTCTTGAACGAAGGAATAACGTAGTTGGATTAAGAGTATGTTTCTTATATTAACAAAATATTGTTTTCGTTATATACAAAACAAGATTTTCTTGGTCCAATACAGTTTTTTTGTGTGTGTAGTTTTATACCTAAATTTTAAGAAACCGTTGAGCGTAGACGACTAAGGGATGCAGGGGTAGTTTAGTAGGGAGTGAAAAGGGTGAAAATGTATTTTTTCATAAATAACATCAAGATGGCTTATTTTATTGAAAAATATTTCAGATTTTTTTTGTAGCTCTGCATTAGACCTTTAATTTGTTTTTTATTTTATTCCAATACAATAAAAATTGACCGAGATACAGCCGTTACAATTTGACCTGTTTATGTGCGAAGCGTGATAACTCATTTTTTGTCTCGTTCCCGTTTATAATTCACGCTGCTATTGCACTGATCCATCAATTTTAAAGGGTATTTATATTTTTTGTAACTAAATTAAATTCTCTTTACGTTGGTATCAGTAAAATTACAAAAAACTTGAAAAAAAAGAAAGATATAACGGTTTAAAGGTAAACAAAAAATACAATAATTATGAAAAACTTTATTTAATTTTTTACAACTTTCGAGTTGAAATAAAACCTAATTCTATTGATGATTAATAAATATAATGATGAATATAAAAGAGATAATATGTTCTAGCTAGAAAATGACGTTTCTGTTTTAACCACTGCACTTTTTGCTTGACTCTTTAACTTCATGCTCTTGACTGTTGGATATTAATAAATAGATTGTTAGTTAGTATTTACAGCTTTATTATTACTGTAGTGGTATACTATAGTATAGTACGAGTATATGACTCATCAATATTACCACGGTTACTGCAGACGAAGAGATTTTTTTGTTCTAGGTATATTAAAATAAACTGCCTTGGCAGGCACGGGACTTTTTTATACATCATGACACCAAAGTATTAATATGTGATTACTTTTATAATTTAATATTTGATTTTAAAATTTTTTACTTACAAAATGATTTTCAGTGAATGAAATTATACATTGTATTTAATATTGACATTAAATAAATAATAAATGCCAAAATTTTCATAAATAACTAGATTTTTTGTATTATACAAATCATTTTTAAATTAAAACCATTAAAACTAAAATTATTCTTTTTTTTGGTTAATTCATAAGATACAAAAAAATAGAACATAAATTATAGAAAATAATATTCTCTACAACTTGTATCTCAAACATTTTTTCTAATACCTACCGTTTAAAAAAGAAATCGAAAAAATTAAATTTTTTAGAAAATCGATTATTTCCTAAAAACAAATTTGGGGGGGGGGGGGGGAATGGATAGAACATAAATTATAAATAAATACCCTCTACAACTTTGATCTAAAACATTTTTTTCTAATGTGCACCGTTTATACATCATGACACCGAGTATTAATATGTGATTACTTTTATAATTTAATATTTGATTTTAAAATTTTTTACTTACAAAATGATTTTCAGTGAATAAAATTGATACATTCTATTTAATATTGACATTAAATATTAAACGAAATCAATTTAGATTAGTGATAGTTGTATTAACATGTATTTATTTTCCTAGATTTCAATTTTGACAGTTCTAAAAATAAATTCCAAAATTTTCATAGATAACTAGATTTTTTGTATTATAACATCATTTTTAACATAAAACTAATATTATTCATTTTTTGGTCAATTCATAAGATACAAAAAAAAGAATAGAACATAAATTATAGAAAATAGTATTCTCTACAACTTGTATCTCAAACATTTTTTTCTAATACCTACCGCTTAAAAAAGAAATCGAAAAATTTAATTTTTTTAGAAAATCGATTATTTCCTAAAAAAAATTTTGGGGGGGAAAAAGAATAGAACATAAATTATAGATAAAAGTCCCCTCTACAACTTTAATCTGAAATATTTTTTTCTACTGCGCACCGTTTCAAAAATAATTCGAAAAGTTCAAAAATTGACACCAGTAAACATCCGTTTCCGGTTTAGTGATGGTTTTTAAAAATAGGAGGTGCACATCTAGAGCATAAAAGAACCTTAAGTTTAAAATTCCACGTTCGTAAGTATTACAGTTTTGGCTGTAGAGCGTTCACAGACACACAGACAGACACACAGACACACACACAGACGTCATTGAGTTAATGGTTGTATATGATTCAGGGACCCTCAAAACGTGTAATTCCGTTAAAATCTCGAGTTCGATTTTTTTCGTGATCACTATACTTTATTTATACATTACATTTCATGTATGTATAAAAAAGTAAAAATAAAAGTAATGCTGAATTCGTATTATTCAAATAAAAGAATAATATAGAATGAGTCATAGTAAATTTTAATGGATATAATATAGCCTATTTAAACCATACAAAATTAATCAATTAAGGGACTATACTAGTGTGAACGCTGGAAATTTGGGTGATTTTCGGAAATTTTTTGGAAGAAAAATACTCAATAAAATATTTTGGAAAATTGAGAATATATTTAGCTATATTAGACGTGTATTCTATAATTTTTTCACGTAAAAATATCGATATCTAAGCGTCTTCGGAGGCACCAAAAAAATATCTTCCATTGCGGCCATGATTCCGGACGATGGAGTAGCAGAAATTGAAAAAAGAAAAAATGTCGTTAAACTGGAAGGTATTTCCTGTACGGTGACCTACGATTTTCGAAAAATATCTAAATCTAACAAAATGGCGTAGTTATGAAAAAAAGTCTGTTTTATTGCCTATAAAATGGTCATATTTTTAATGCCAAATCGTCAATTTTCATCCAATAAAAAAATATCCTACATCACCGTAGAGTAAATATACCTATTCAAGAGTACTCAGTTCAAATTTCAAGTCAATCGGATAATTGCTCTTTGAGTTACAATGTCAGCAAATTTGAAAAATATCATTTCGAGAAAAACGCGTTTAAAGATTTAACTATCGATTTACTTGACTCATATAATTATTCTTGCTCGAATAATGCCTCCAAAAAGGCAAAAAAATGATTTTTTGAAAATTTCACACTAGTATGGCCCCTTAATTTACTTTTATAGGGTCACATATGTTGTCTATCTGTCTGCCCGTCAAAACCCCTAATCAACAAGTTGAAATTAAAAAAATCAAATACCAAAAAAAAATTCAAAATTTTTATTCAGTACAATTAAAAGTATATTTTGATACAGACAAACTGACTGACTTTTAGGGTACTTGCCGTTGATCTAGAATCATGAAATTTGGCATGAAAGAAGGTCATTTAGTACAAGTAAAGGAAAAAATCTAAAACATATTAATTTCTAATTATATTTCGAATTATTACGTATACGATTTTGTGATTTCTTTGATGCATGAAAAACACCTCGATTGTTTAAACACATAAGTAACTATTGTAGTTTTATATAATACTAGATGTACCCACGCGGCTTCGCTCGCATTAAGTACAAACACGATTAGTTATTATTGTAATAATAAAAACAACACTTAAATTTAAATTTAATTATTGAAACAAAACTGACGGTCAAATGACAACGGCCGAGCCGAGGGAGATCGAATACCGGCGTATTTAGTTCGCGCGTTATTAATAATATTTTACCGTATAAAACTTATTTAATGTTATTTCCTAAACTATACCACCAAATTGGATGCTGTAAATGGCAAATTATATCTACATTAAGTACTTATGACGATGAAATAATTTATTTCAATAAGGATTAAAGTTTTGCAGGTCATAAGTCCATGTAAACATAACCCAAATATTTTATGTTTTCTTTGTTACATAAAAGCAGTCATTGTGGCTTAAATATAAAAGTTAGACATATGGTGTCGCGGACTTTTTTGTAGCACTTTTGATTCTACACAATTCTTTAATACATTATTTTGTTCTATATTCAACGGTTTAGGCAGCGTATTGCAAAACAGCGTGCCGTCGGTAAAATTTTTTCCGACTTGATTTACTAATATCGTCACTGCTTAGTTGTTATGTTACCTAACGTAACAAAATATAGCCTATAACCTGGCCAGAGAATGTACCTATGAATTAAAAAAAAAATCACGTAAATCGGATAAGTGGTTATCGAGTGATAAGCGCACTAACGGACAGACAGACAGACAGACAGACAGACAGACAGACAGACAGAGAGACGTTGAGCTTTATATATATTAAGGATTACGTTACGGGACACTCAGCGCGCAAGTCCTACTCGCACTTGTCCCTTTTATTTTTTATTTTATAAATCATATACAACCTATTTATGTAACACCGTATAGTAATCACTGTGAGAAAATATGAACTGTACAATTTTTTTATCAAATATGTTTACACAAAATACTGCTAATTACAGCTAATTTATCAGGAAAAAGGGGGGCAGGCGAGCAAGGTAGGGGTTGATACGCTATATCAAAAAACAAAACGGCACGATTTAATCTTACTTAGTGGGCGTCTTTGGTAATAATACAAACGTTAACCGCAAATAACGGAAACTATGTTCATACTATCAGCGTATGAGTAGAACTTATTTACTGTTGATAATAAATAAATATACACATGGTATCTCTCTCACTGCGTAGTTATAATAAATGTGTGTTCCAGAAAAAAACATAGAGTTTAAAGTGGACGCCATGTGTTTATATTATATGTATATGTAGACGGGATAAGCAGAGCCGGTTGAATTAGTAAAGAATATATGTAGGTACTCTGGATCGCAAATCTATAGGGGGGGGGGGGGATATTAAGGTAGTAGACCGGTGTGACGGCCGAAATTTCGACTTATTTTCGTGACCTTATTTTAACAAATAAATAATATACTATCGTTTTGTAACTTTTACATATTTATTTTAGTACTTTAAATGATACAAAATTTTTTTTTTTATTTAATTTTCTATTTATTTATTTACAATATGTAATGTCAAAGTGGAGTCCTCTAAAGAATGATGAACTGTTTCGGGGAAGCACACAGCCTTCCGTAGTCATTTGAAATGAAAAAATAAAAAATAGTATTATTGTGTAGACCTTATTTTAATGAACTAACCAATAATATACATAATTAAAAAAAAAAAAAAATAGCGGACTTATGAAAAAAAAGTTCTCAAAATGTAACTTTTTTTGTTGATAAAATGTATAAAAAAATTAATTTATTATTAAAAAATTAAATGTTTTAAAGGTTAGGTATTTAGATATGTGTATGTAGAATAACTAGTTAAATTTTGAGCCAAATCGGTTGAATAGTTTTGAGTCAGTGCTTCCCCGAAATTTCAAAAACATGGTTTCGAGAAAAACGCTAAAACGTTTGTTTCCCATCATATAGCAATGTGCACTCGTCGAACGATAAATGCCTGTAACTTTGGAAATATTCTAAATTTTGGTCTGAAAATTTAAGAGCATATTTTTAAAATGTGGTTCTTCCGAAAAATGTAAAAAAAAAACAATTTTTTTGACCCATCACACCGGTCTACTACCTTAAACTATCAAATATAAATGACAACCCACTGACAGTATGAATCAATTGTATGAAAAACACGTTTGGTAGAAATCATAGCAGTGGTGATTAGTGTACACTATTTAGATTATTATACATACACTAGGTGGGCCCGCGCGTGGACTACGGAATTATTGTTTAGTATTTAAAAAATATATAGTTGAATTGAGTATAAACACGATTAGTTATTTTTCTAATAAAAACCAAACAACACTAAAAATACGCGAATCAGAACAAAAAGTAAAAATATTTTTTCTTCTATTTAAAAGTTAATTATTGAAAACAAATAAACGACTGCTGGTCGAGCGCAGTATGTCCCCTCTCACCCCGTGACACTTTATCTGAATTGTCAAGAATAATATGTTATTATATGTATATTTCACGTTATTTCCTAAACCAAAAGACCAAATTGGATTCTGTAAAAGGCAAATTATATCTACATTAAGTAATTATGACGATGAAATCATTTATTTCGATAAGGATTAAAGTTTTGCAGGTCATAAGTCCATGTAAACAGAACCCAAATATTTTATGTTTTCTTTGTAACATAAAAGCAGTCATTGTGACTTTAATATAAAAGTTAGACATATGGTGTCGCGGAATTTAATGTAGCACTTTTGATTCTACACAGTTCTTTAATACATTATTTTGTTCTATATTCAACGGTTTAGGCAGCGTATTGCAAAATTTCCGACTTTATTTACTATTATCGTCACTGCTTAGTTGTTATGTTACCTAACGTAACAAAATATAGTCTATAACCTGGCCAGAGAATGTACCTATGAATTAAAAAAGAAACCACGTAAATCGGATAAGTGGTTCTCGAGTGATAAGAGAGACGTTGAGCTTTATATATATTAAGGATTTATTAACACTACTCTCTCACAGATATCGTTAGTTAGAGGTGAAATTGTGTGGAGAAAAATTATTTTTTGGGGAGTTTAAATTGTAGCTTATGTAGGTAGCTTTCGAATGCATATAAATTCATTATGGGGGGGGGGGGGGGGCAAAGACCTTTTTCCTACATAGACGCCTTTTAAAAGAATGATTTCTTTTTAGATTCTAGAAAACATAAATATACTTGTCGGAGAACTTCTATAACCCCCCAAGGGGTCCACCCGGATTTCTTTGGGAATTCTTGGTTCAGAGAATAAAATACATATATAACATAATATTATTTAGTAAAATATAAAACTTATTTATATACAGGGTCCTCCAATAGTGCGTCCGGCATTGTTTTACGCCCAAACTATTGAAGATAGAGAGTTAGGATAAAAATTTGACTATATATATCGACCCTAAAGAATTCCAGGAAAATATAAAAACTTATTTATATATAAATAATGCAAGTTAAATATTTAATTGCATTATTTGATAAAATGCTTATGAGGAGATCTTTTATGATAAAATTCATCACACCATTTATATATACTTAAGTCAACAACTGATAGCAATATTTGAATAGAAAGTTGTTTAAATAAAAATTACATATATATGTAAACATACATATATATTAGATATAATATATAATAATAATACATATATGTTTTTAAATTATTACTCAAACTGTATTTTTCCATTTGAATTTAATACGTGTACAAATTTTACCTGTTTTTTCTACATTATATTTTTCAAGGACTAAGTAACTAAAGTCGAAATCGGTTAAAACGACATCGGTTAACCCATTAACGCCCAAAATAAAACAAAAACATGCAAAAGATTTTTTTTTAATATTCAATATATTTAAATAGTCCAATCATTTGGTAGTTTTACCTGGAAAGTTTTCCGGGAGTTCTGAAAATTGGTAATTTTATAGATTTCGATGTGCTCTTTCCGAATTTCAACTTTGCCACCTCGTATCTTTGCCGCTCGCGCCGCCATATTGAAAAAATGGCGCCAAATAGTAGTTTTTATCGTAAAATGAGTTGGAAAGAATATATTGTCAAAAAAGGCGCATTTTTTTCAATATGGCGACGCGAGCGGCAAAGATACGAGGTGGCAAAGTTGAAATTCGGAAAGAGCACATCGAAATCTATAAAATTACCATTTTTCAAAACTCCCTGAAAACTTTCCAGGCAAAACTACCAAATGATTGTACAAATTTTTTTAAAATTCATTATAAATCATACTGTATACATTTAATCTTACCTATTTTCCCCCATTTAGCTTTAAATCACTGCATATAGTGAATGAAAAAAAAATATTTTACTAAAAATAATATAAAAATGGTATTTCTTTATTTGTCTTTAATTAAATTTAAACAAAATCTTGGGGGGGGGGTTGTAGCAAATTTTCTTTAAATTCATTATAATTCAGCCTGTATATATTTTATTTTACTTATTTCCCCCATTTAGCTTTAAATCACTGCATATAGTGAATGAAAAAAAAATTACTAAAAATAATTAAAAAATGGTATTTCTTTATTTGACTTGAATTAAATTTAAACAAAATCTTGGGTGGGGGGGGGGTAGCAAATTTTTTTAAAATTCATTATAAATCATACTGTATACATTTTATTTTACTTACTTTCACCCATTTAGCTTTAAAACTTTAAATCACTGCATATAGTGAATGAAAAAAATATTTTACAAAATTTTTTTTATAAAAATGGTATTTCTTAATTTGACTTGTCCGGCCCTGTACGGACCATATGTGAACGAGAAACTGATTCCTTGAACAACAAGTGTTTTCAATGCATTGGCGAAAATAAACTTGGCCTCTCCCACTGAGAAAGTTTAACGTAAACCTCTCTGTGAGGCTATTTTTACACACTTTATTTTTAGATGTTTTAATATGTTCGCGTGAGGCGCTATAATATGTATTTATAATATTTATAACGTATATTTTAACCCTGTATAGCCCAAGATCATAAAAATATAAATTATATTGATAATGAGACAAGTTTAGGCATATAAAAAAACACGTATTTTTTAGAAGTTTAAAAATATTTTTTTGGGAGTGACATTACTGTGAGTTAATCGTAAAAAAACACAAATTTGAATTTAAGATTTCGTTAAAAGTATGTTTTTTATATAGAAAATGATGTGAAAAGTTGAAATTTGCAAACCGCAGGTCTGTATCTCATAACGTTCTCGAGATATGGCCTCTTAAAGTTTTAGATTTTTGAAAATTTTGGAGAAAAATGGCTGTAACTTTTGAACGTGTGGTCGTATTTGATTTTTGTTGACAGATTTGGAATCAGCGCGTCAAAATCTATATAATGACATGTATAATACTTTGAAATTCGACAAAAAAATTTTTGTCGAAAATCGACATTTTTTTAAGGTATACCCCTTTGAATTTTTTCGATTTTTCACGAAATTTTTTTTTGTCAAGTTTTGAAGTGTTATACATGTCATTATATAGATTTCAACACGCTGATTCCAAATCTGTCGACAAAAATCAAATCCGACCACACGTTCAAAAGTTACGGTCAATTTAGTCCAAAATTTTCAAAAATCAAAAACTTTGAAAGGCCATATCTCGAGAACGGTTTGAGATACAGACCTGCGGTTTGAAAATTTCAACTTTTCACATCATTTTCTATAAAATATACATAATTTAAACGAAATCTAAAATTCAAAATTTTACAGTAATTTTTATGCACTAAATTTCAATTTGTCATAAAAGTATCAATCATTTTATCACCCATTGACCGATTATCATCAAATTAAGCTGTAATACAGTTTACTGTATATAGATTATGATTTAGTAATCAAATATCAACATTTTGGGGGGGGGGGGCGGTTCAATACTCCCAGAACCTTATATACAAAAAATAAGACACTGTGTAATGGACTATTTTAACATCTGAATTTGTTTCTTCTAAAAAATCACGTATTTTTTACAACACGACTATTTTTAAAACGTTATAAAACGAAACTCTATTGACTTTGAAAGAAAATAAAAATGTTATGAACTAAAATAAGCTTGGACCTTTGGCACGGCAAGTTTCAAGGTTAGAAAATACATAACATTAGAGTTCACGTCTAAAAAATGTATTTATATTATTTAGACTGATATTTATTTTATGCAAAACACAAATTTTACCAAAAAAATGTCATGATCACCCCTAGATGTTTCATCATCCTTCCGGTAATCCATTTCAGGTGTAGGATAATTACTATAGCTATATGTATTTTCAAAGTTAAACCATTTCGATGTCCCAAAACAATTTCAGGGTACTATTTTTTTTAAATTTATTTTGAATATTAAAAATTCAGGGCTGAAAGGGTTAATTTTAAAAAAATTTTTAGATTGTCATTTTTTTGTGCTATGAATTTATTTGTATTTTTTTTATCAGTAACCTATATATTTTTATCAAATAGCATCAAAAATTTATCTATTTTGATTGTAATAAATTTTTTTTAAATGAGCATGTATCGTAGTTATTGTATTTTACTTCATGGCTAAATTATTAGGGTGTTCCAAAAAAAGTCGATAATTTTTTTTTTTCGATTGCATGTGAAATTCTTGTTATATATGCTATAAAAAAAATTCTGTAAAAATTTGAGCCCTTAATATCAACTTGAAGAACTCCATCGCCGAATTTGAAGATTTACCATTGATTTAACATGGAAAAATGATTTTTTAACGTTCATTTCTCCTGCAAACTATGTAGAACATTATTTTTCGGAAAAACCATGACTGATCCTTCTTCAGTATTAAATTCTGTAAAAAAAAGCTCTTAGGGTCCAGTCTCTAACGTCAACCCTCTCGTTTTTAAATTTCAAAAAATCTGTATTTTTTAACGCAAATAAAAACGAGAGGGTTGACGTTAGAGACTGGACCCTAAGAGCTTTTTTTACAGAATTTAATACTGAAGAAGGATCAGTCATGGTTTTTCCGAAAAATAATGTTCTACATAGTTTGCAGGAGAAATGAACGTTAAAAAATCATTTTTCCATGTTAAATCAATGGTAAATCTTCAAATTCGGTGATGGAGTTCTTCAAGTTGATATTAAGGGCTCAAATTTTTACAGAATTTTTTTTATAGCATATATAACAAGAATTTCACATGCAATCGAAAAAAAAAATTATCGACTTTTTTTGGAACACCCTACTAAATTATATTATTAATAATTCAAGGTACATATTTGATAATGACAGGAATATATTGTTTGAAAAAATGGTATTGATTTTTTAATAAAAATTTCAATTTTCTATCAATTAGTTTAAATGGGGAAAGCCTATAAAAAAATAAGTCTTAAAAATGAAAATAAATTTCAAAAGATCGCCATTTTGTGAAAAAATAAAATTAAAAAAACAGCTACGTGCAACGATAGCTACATTCATATAGATATTGTTGCACGGAGCCGATTTTTGAAATTTTGATAGTTATTATTTTTAAAAACGCTCTAATAAAAAAATAGGTCTTAAAAATTTAAATAAATTTCAAAAGATCGCCATTTTGTGAAAAAATAAATAAAAAAAAAACAGCTACGTGCAACGATAGCTACATTCATATAGATATTGTTGCACGTAGCCGATTTTTGAAATTTTGATAGTTATTATTTTTAAAAACGCTCTAATAAAAAAATAGGTCTTAAAAATTTAAATTTTCAAAAGATCGCCATTTTGTGAAAAAAAAAATAAAAAAAAAACAGCTACGTGCAACGATAGCTACATTCATATAGATATTGTTGCACGTAGCCGATTTTTGAAATTTTGATAGTTATTATTTTAAAAAACGCTCTAATAAAAAAATAGGTCTTAAAAATTTAAATAAATTTCAAAAGATCGCCATTTTGTGAAAAAAAAAATAAAAAAAAAACAGCTACGTGCAACGATAGCTACATTCATATAGATATTGTTGCATGTAGCCGATTTTTGAAATTTTGATAGTTATTATTTTTAAAAACGCTCTAATAAAAAAATAGGTCTTAAAAATTTAAAAAAAATTTAAAAGATCGCCATTTTGTGAAAAAAATTAAAAATAAAAAAAACAGCTACGTGCAACGATAGCTACATTCATAGAGATATTGTTGCACGTAGCCGATTTTTGAAATTTTGATAGTTATTATTTTTAAAAACGCTCTAATAAAAAAAAGGTCTTAAAAATTTAAAAAAAATTTAAAAGATCGCCATTTTGTGAAAAAAATTAAAAATAAAAAAAAAACAGCTACGTGCAACGATAGCTACATTCATATAGATATTGTTGCACGTAGCCGATTTTTGAAATTTTGATAGTTATTATTTTTAAAAACGCTCTAATAAAAAATAGGTCTTAAAAATTTTAAAAAAATTTAAAAGATCGCCATTTTGTGAAAAAAATAAAATAAAATAAAAACAGCTACGTGCAACGATAGCTACATTCATATAGATATTGATAAACATTTTATTTATTTTTTTCATATATCCCTTAACCATAGAGAAAAATATTTTTTTGGTCGTCACATCGAGGTTCATAACTTTGTAAATATTTAATATTTTTCAATAAAAATTGATATTAAATAAGTTGAATATATACTTAATAAAACGTCATTTACCTGATTCAAAAATAATTAGTTATATCTGTGAAAAAAATTCTCAAATATAGACAATTTTTTGACCCGTCACAGTGGCCATCCCCCCTTACATTAAATAAAAAATTTTGATGATAATTTATGCTAGAATTTTTTTTGATTAATATATAATTTAGAACCAGTGTCGAGTAAAAAAAAGGAAGGGGGGGGGGGGGGGTGAGAAGAGATTTTTTTAAATACGGTTTTTGGAATATTAAAAAAGATATATGAAATACAGTACAAATAAAAATTCAAATTCATAAAATTTTCGAAATATATTAATTAATTTTTAATTTTTTTTCCAAATTTGGGTAATTCGAGTAATCTAGTACAACATACCGAATACTAGATTGACGCCAGCCCTGTGTTTAACTATTGGGCTGTTAATTGTAATTTTTATAATACGCTATTTTTACTATATTCGTAGTAAATATCATTTTATTTTACTAATTATTCTTGAGTTGAATTATTTGTTAAAATAAAGTGATATATACAAATTATTTAATTTCAATTAAAATACAAAGATTGTATAAAGTATTAATTATATATATTAATAGTATATTTGTTTATTGTTATAACAAATTAAACTATATCAATAATATAGATTTAGATTCTGTACACAATAATTACTAATTGATATTGTAATATTTTGTATTAGTTGCTTCAAGCTTACAACGTATGTATATTTCTTTAAAAATTAATTGTCATGAAATATTTTTTTCCATGTATACGAACGACCACAGCAAAAGTCTACAAGTAAGTGAATGAAAAATGAAAAATCAGTTTCATTATTTAAAACACATCGCAATAATATTTCCCCAAGGTTAAAATCTATTAACAATGTCAATAAGTTTCTTGGAATAATTTGAAATTCATAGAAGCATTGTCTGTTTTTTTTTCTCTTCTTTTTCTATAGAAAGACAAGTTGTCGAATATATTTTCACAATAATTACGTCATCAGTATACATGTATTAACTCATATACATAGCTATTATATATTATTGATTTGGGTATTTAAATAGTTTATTTTGGTCAAGTTGTTTTTTGTTGACCATTCACAGAAATGGTATTTTTTTTTTTAAAGTGAAACTTTTATTACATCGTCTCAAACTTTTTCGTCTGTGTGTTGCATGTCGCGTGACGCTCGGCCGCGGAGTAGGGATAAATACGTCAGAGCCATAGACATAAAGAAATGGACAGTGCATCTGACTCGAAAAAAGAGCCGTGTCAAATGAAAGAGACAGAAATTGTTTGGTTGGAAATATCATATATGTAATACTGTATTACATATATGTTCTAAACAACTTGCATCTCTCTTTCACTTACAGAACAAATGTTACACCATTATGTTAAATACGAATGCGCTGTCCATTTCTCTATGTCTATAGTCAGAGCAGCCGAGGCCAATATGGCGGCGCCTATAGTTCGCATAAGCTGACCGTGTAGTGTATAGACTATTACTCATTTGTGCCAGTGCTCCATGCTATTTTGTTTGTTTTTGTCAGTGTTTAATGTAAATGTTGTTATTTATTTGCTTTTGGTAAACAACGACACAGCTAGTGAGTCCAAAAAACTGATCAACGAGGAAAAAGCAAAGAATAGTGCAAAAATGAATGACGATGAAATAATTTTACGCCGTAAAAAACAGAACGCCGACAGAGCACGTGCTTATAGAAAAAGGAAAAAAGATCTTGGTTTTTATATAGAATTTATTAGAATTATTAGAACTTTTTGCTGGTGCATGTTGTTGTTTATGGATTTATTTCAATTTTGAGTGCTTGAATTTATTATTCCGAAAATTTTTAGTTAAATGTCTATAATGTGAAAAAAGTTTCACTTTTACCGTGGTTTCATAAAACCACACAATCCTTTTTTTTATAAAATACCATTTCATTAAATATCTAAATAAAAAGTTGATATATTAACCAATTCTTATTTTTATTTGTCAGAAGTCAATATGATTAACTGTTTTCTATTTGCTTTAGTTATAAGAGGCATGATGGTTAATTAAAAAAAAACTATTCTATGATGATCTTATGTGTCTCCTATTTCCAAAAAAAAAAAATACTTACTTCTGCAGAAAATAAAGGTTTAATCGTAAAAATTATTAAATTTTAAAACTAATTTTGAATTTGACGCGCCAAAACGCTCGCAGGTGACATTTCAGAGTTGTGACGTCACTTGTTAAAAAAATTCTAAAAAATGTTTTTATTAAAAGCGAGATTAATATAATTTTTGTTAAAATAACAATCCAATCCGCCATGTTAAATGGAACACCAATCAGAGCGAATGACGTCACGCATCATTTTAGACAAATATCAATTCCTCTTACAAGATTATTAGGTACATACCTTATTTAAGAACTTGTATACTTTGGAATTCATTTTTAACACACATTATTGTCTAACTTTGAATGTAAAAGGAGTATCAACTTTTGATACGTGTATATTATCAAGTACAGATAATGCTAGTGATAATGGGTACCTACAGAACCCTATCACATACATATCTATTACTATTTTTAGTCTAAATGTGTCGCATTATAAATATTGTAGTATAATGAAAGTAAAATAACTTTTAATCTAGTAGGCGAGGACAAACTCTTTCTTTTTTTTTATAAACAAAGATAAATAGTGACGTGTCCATGGCAACCACGCATATAGCTACTAGATCTGACTTCCTATTATCTACCAAAACGAGGACGAAGTATAATAAATAGGTAGTTTGATGACACGGAAAAAGGAAGACAATATAAATAAATAAATATATTCTATATATATAAAAGTTTGTAAATTGAATATGAATATATTATTAAATGATATATAGCTATAAATATACTGTTGTTTATTTTTGTCTATATGCATATTAATTTTGTTTTTTAATATTTCCTGTCATTCGATCATTTATAAACAGGAATGTTGAAATCGTTGCATAAGTTTTTTTATCGTACATAATAACGTATTAAATAACTTAATAATATGCAGTTCAGATGACAAAGGAGTTAAGGGGTTAGGTGTAGTCAGAATTTTCAAAAATCGATTTTTGTTTTTTGCATTTTTGGAAGCTGCTACAACGACTGAAGTACTATTTTATGGCCCAGGAATAGTTGACTCGGTGTAAGTAATTAAATAATACGTATATTACTTTACGTAAATTGAGTGTAAAACTTTAAATGCGTTTTTCTCAAAACTATGTTTTTTGAACTGGTGACCACTGTAGCTCGAAAACCGCTCGGTAGATTTTAATGAAATTTATACAGCTTTTTGAAAACATGAAAAACTAGTGCCTGATCGAAGGATTTTTTATTTTTTTTAAATTTCGATTTGTTATAAACAATTAACTGTTAGTTTTTTTCCCGAAAGTCTTGAAAAAAAATTCCTGAGGCTGCCATTTTGTTAATTTAAGAAAGAAAAAAAAGCTTCGATCAGGCACTAGATTATCTATTAATAAAACTAATTTTTTTGTCCGATTGAATTTGGATGAATCTCCAAGGATAAGTGATGGTCACCGCAAGGAGCTTCGGTTGGAACTGGATCAACACAAACAGCCATTACTTTTAAAATTATTAATTTTTTTTTCTAAAATTTCTGTCAAGTCAAGTCGAAACCTTATTTAATGATGCTATGTTTTTACTTTTATAAAATAAAATAATTTACTGGCAAAAAAAATTATTTAAAATTGTCATTTTTTCATGTCTCTGACTACATCTAACCCCTTAACTCCCTAAATTCAGTGCATTATTTAAAAAAAAATTGTGGCCACTATAAAACTTTTGTATATACAGAAAAAAACTGTATTGGACCAAGAAAACCTTGTTTTGTATATAACGAAAACAATATTTAGGTAATATAAGAAACATACTCTTAATCCAACTACGTTATTCCTTCGTTCAAGAATACTATAGTTGGTTTAAGAGATTATTGCTTATCTTAAGAAATTATTGTTATATACAAAACAAGGTTTACTTGTTTTGAGAAATCCTTTCTATCAATGTACAT
This sequence comes from Sialis lutaria, assembly GCA_949319165.1. NCBI lineage: Eukaryota > Metazoa > Arthropoda > Insecta > Megaloptera > Sialidae > Sialis > Sialis lutaria. Next base: position 37,199,154 of record OX439234.1, read on the forward strand.
TGTTATAAAAAATGAAATAACTCAGAAACGGTTAAAAAATACAAAACTTCATAATACGCAGTTCAGGTGTCAATGCAGTTAACTCCCTAAATTCAGTGTATTGTAATAAAAAAAAAATGTGGCCACCATAAGACTTTTTTATATATTGTTATAAAAAATGTAATTACTCAGAAACGGTTAAAAGATACAAAACTTCATAATACGCAGTTCAGGTATCAATGCAGTTAACTCCCTAAATTCAGTGCATTATATTAAAAAAAATGTGGCCGCCATAAGACTTTTTTTACATTGTTGTAAAAACTCGAATATCTCGAAAACGGTTCGTTATATTGAAAAAAAGTTGGGGTATAAATTATAGATAATAATATTCTCTACAACTTTTATTTGAAGTATTTTTTTCTATTGTATACCGTTTCAAAAATATTAATGACAGACAGAGAGACAGAATCCTAAAAATAAATTTATCAAATAATTTTATCAAAATTCTGAAAATTAGTATTTTTTGTTATTAAAAATTAAATATATCGATAAAAGGACGCTTACAATTTTTTTCATATTCAAGTATTTTTCATTTTACTTAAAAAAATCAAATAAAAAATTATAAAGTTAAAATTTATTAGTTTTTTGAGTCCTTGACGATTCCAATAGGTTCTCGGTAATCTATATTTAACTGAGTATATACAATAAATATTAATTATACGAATTGACTGAAATATATATATTTTTATTAATAGTTTTTTTTTAATAGTTGTGTAAAATTTTATTTAAATCTATATATTATTATATATCCAATATTATTTGCTATCTTGCCAAAACTTTTTAATGAACCTTATTTTTAACTATAAAAAACATTAATCTTTCATTAAGGCCCTTGAAAATGATGATGCATAAAAATTTATGTTATTTTTTTTTAATGCGTCCAATTTTTTAACAAATATATTTAAAAAAAATTAATTAATATTCCCATGCAGGGTATGTCCTTGCCCCCCCCCCCTCGCCAGGTAATACAAGGTTTTAACTGATAATATTTTTAACAAAAATAATGTTATAAAATATTTTTAAAAAATATACTTTTTTTTTATTATAAATCATCAATTTACCTTAATACGGGCCTGTGATAAATACCATGTATCCTTAACTAATTCTAAAGTCTTTGGCTTTCGAACAGTCAAAATCCTATCAAAATCGGTTTAACAGTTTTCATGTAAAAAAAAAAAATAATCAAAGGTGACATTTTTTTTTGAAATGCATAATCAAGGAAGGAAATTACAAATATTTAATGCAATTTAATAAATATTGGGACACATAACTATATGTTATTAAATAATATATCTAAACCTGCAGTATTTAATATTAATTTTATATCGATTTTGTAACACGGTCAATTAATATGTTAATAAATAAAAAACAAGATTTAAACAAACATTTTTGTAAAAAATCATCTTGCATTATTTCATATATTATGTTGACAATAAAACTTTACGAATTTTTATTTCGAAAACTAAACTATTTAAAGAAAAACTTTACAGACAAAAGTTACTCAGTATAAACGGGGGAATAACACAATATTTTTATTTGTAGTTTTTATTTTCATTATACGTGAAAATAACGTGTTTAAAAATGTAAATAATTCAAAGTTTAAATATGTCTAAACAGTTACAGTTACAATGGCGACCCCCCCCCCTTTTTTTCCTTGTTGCAACACTGTATTGATGTCGATCTGTCTGTGTGTCGAAGGTCTGTCATATACAGACTGAAGAAATTTGACCAAAATTATTAGGTAACATTGTTTGGATCAGAATCGCTAATAAATTGGAAATAAATAGAACGCGGCACAGTGTGATTATTTTTTTAAATTTATTCAAACAATTTCTCCACTCATTATAATCTTAATAAATTAGAGAATAACTGGAGTCTGCACGTTTTTTGATTTGTTGCCCCCAAAGGGATGAAATAACCCCAAAAATTGAAGTATTTTTATTTAATCAATCTTAAACGGTACAAGATATTAAAAAAAATTAATAACAAAAAATTATTCTAAACGTTTAGCTCTATCATTTGGTACCACCAAAATTACAGTACTCGAGACGCTCCGTTTACCCCCACCCCCTCCCACCGCACTTGATAAACTCGAATAAATATTTAGTTGAATGAAAAAAAAAAATTTTCAAATGAAATAATGGAAGACTTGGTTTAAGACTTTTATTTATTTGATGCATCTAATCGATTTATTGCTTTGAATAATTCGTAATTCTAATATGTAATATTGAACTTGATTCTATTAAAGCAAAATATTTTGATCAAATAAATGTTTATTTGACCCTAATACGAAATTATTGGCTGCTGTTCAAATAATTTATTAAAGTGAAACTTTTATTACATCGTCTCAAACTTTTTGGTCTGTGTGTTGCATGTCGCGTGACGTTTGGACTGCGCATGCGTGGAACAAGCAGCCATTCATTGTATGACAGTTTATGTACTGTGTGCTATTATACATATTTAGTAAGTTTGTATTGTAATTTGTCATTGTTTAATGTAAATGTTGTTATTTATTTGCTTTTGGTAAACAACGACACAGCTAGTGAGTCCAAAAAACTGATCAACGAGAAAGAATAGTGCAAAAATGAATGACGACGAATTAATTTTACGCCGTAAAAAACAGAACGCCGACAGAGCACGTGCTTATAGAAAAAGGAAAAAAGATCTTGGTTTTTATATAGAATTTATTAGAATTATTAGAACTTTTTGCTGGTGCATGTTGTTGTTTATGGATTTATTTCAATTTTGAGTGCTTGAATTTATTATTCCGAAAATTTTTAGTTAAATGTCTATAATGTGAAAAAAAGTTTCACTTTTACCGTGGTTTCATAAAACCACACAATCCTTTTTATTTGAAGCAATTAATATTTATTTGTTTACAACAATTTTTTTTTCAGTGAAGGAATAAGCAAAATAAATTTTTTTGATAAAGTGGCGGCTTCTCAAAAAAAATTATCGATTTTTGACAAAAATTTTGACCTAAAAATGTTTAATAAAAAAAATCATCGGTGAGAAAAAAACTTCGATTAATTACTAAAAAATATACTTAAGAAACTTGTGTTAAAATTTGAGATTGATCGGTTGAGCCGTTTCCGAGAAATCGTGGTCACCGACTTTAAAAACACAGATTTGAGAAAAACGCTCTGCCGCTCCGACCTCCTATCAAACGCTCTTTACAAATATGCGTGTAACTTCGAAAATAATCGCCTGATTGACTTGAAATTTTCTGTGTGTGTACTTAAATATATGTACACTACAAAAATGAAATTAAAAAAATCGATTTTTTGAAAATTCTAACTGTATATACATAACCCCTTAAACGCTCTAAGACGTCTTTACAAATATGCATGTTACTTCGAAAATAATCGCCGTATCGTCTTGAAATTTTCTGTGTGTGTACTTAAATATATGTACACTACAAAAATAAAATAAAAAAATCATTTTTTTTGAAAATTCTAACTGTATAACGTTGTTGAGTAAAAGGTTAAGTCTTAACCTAAGACATATACTGCAAAGTTAAATATCATCCGTGCTAATACATTCATTGCGTCGTCTCCGCTTGTACCTGATTGGGTAAAAAGTTTCACAATATATTACTTACTAAACACTAAACGTGGTCTCTAAAATGGTAAAACATAAATAACATAACATGCATATTAACATAAAATGGAATTATCATAATGTCGCAATACCAATACAAAAAAAATCACTCGTGACTGTTTTAAATGTTATGTATTGTCGTGTAAAAAGTGTATAAAGTGTACAACCCTATACGTTTATTGTATACAAATTTAAATGGCAGTGATTGTCAAACTTTGTACTCTAGATCCATTCATTATAAATTATTGTGGAATAAGAAATTAAATATGTAGATGCCATTACACCGGCGCCAACTACGGGGGGGCGAGGGGGGCGATCGCCCCCTCCAGATATTATACCAGGGGGGCTTTGCCCCCCCTGTGCAGCTGAACTCTAGTTTATTTTAAATTAAAGATACTTTTGTCAATAAGATTTTTACTTTAAAAAAAAGTGTAAATATTCAAATACTTGTCACTTGAGTAAAAATGATCACTAAAAATTTCTTCAAAAAGGAAATTAATACTAAAACATCTTTTATTTCCTTTACAAAGCTTAGTTAGATCAACAGCTTTAAAAAAAATTCTACGACTTTTCTACACTTTACTATATTTTCAGCTAAAATCGTCGTTTACGTTTCATGAGCCTCTGTAAATTAAATATAAATGTCCACTTTTCAATTATTTCATTTAGTTTGATCGATTTTTATCGAAACCACATTAATTTGATGAAAAACAAATTTTTTGTCACATTATGCGTTTCTGAAATTTTTGTCGTTATTACGAAAGGTGGATACTGTACATTTTTTAAGGAAATTTTTAATTATGCTGTCAACCAGGTAAAAAAAAGTGATTTTGAGTAAACAGCGTTTAAAGTTTTGGAAGAGACAAATCGAATAAATAGCAGGGTGGCCAGTATTTCTCTGGAACAAATTTCCCTGACTTTTCCCGTTTTTCCAGGAGAATTTTTACCGTTTTTTTAAACAAAAAACCTAAAAAAAGGTCACTCTTTAAATATTTGCGAGAATTTGTGTGATTTTGCATTTTTGTAAAAATTCCCTGACTATTCCCTGTATAGCATGACAGCATTTCGAATACTTAACGTCCGAATTTTCATTTAATACTTGAGATTCATATTCTTTGGGGTGTAAACTAATAATTTATAAAAACAAATAAAAAAAATATTTTTTAAAAATTGTTCATACGCTTTAAAGGGCTTTTAAAATACATAAAAAAAAATTCTTAAGAAAAAAACATGACCTAATTTAATTCTTTCATCAAATACACTATTAAATATCCTTAATCACCCCTGTAAAACAAAAAACAAAGAGCCCATGTAATGCAATCTGTTTCATGAAGATAATTAATAAATAAATCTTCGTATATACAGGGTGGGACATTTAAAGTGTTACAGATTTTTATAACAGAACCACCGCATATTTGAAAAAAATGTTCAAACCAAAAAATTTATGGTTTTGAAGGAGTAATCAAATAGTAATATTTATTTGTTATTTTAGTGTGGCCTTCAAGGATATTTGAAGGTCAACATCATTTTTTTAAATAGGAACCTATAGTTTTTATTTAATACTCTTATTCTACGTGAACAAACACGAATCTTCCATTCAAAATTTTTTTTGAACAACTTAAGATTTCCAAGATATCTAACAAAATAATTTCGAGATTTTGAACTTTCAAGAATTTTTTACTCAGAAACCATAAACTTTAGAAAAAAAGTATAAATAAAAAAAATGTTTATTTTGGTCAAATAAATCTTGAAAAATTGTTTTAAAAATTTTAAAACTTTTTCTATTTATTTTACTTCAGCAAAAAAAATAAACTGCCTTGGCAGGCACGAGACTTTTTTATACATCATGACACCGAAGTATTAATATGTGATTACTTTTATAATTTAATATTTGATTTTAAAATTTTTTACTTACAAAATGATTTTCAGTGAATGAAATTGATACATTCTATTTAATATTGACATTAAATATTAAACGAAATCAATTAAGATTAGTGATTATTGTATTAACAAGTATTTATTTTGCTAAATTTCAATTTTGACGCTTCTAATAATAAATGCTAAAATTTTCATAGATAACTAGATTTTTTGTATTATTCAAATCATTTTTAAATTAAAACCATTAAAACTAAAATAATTATTTTTTTTGGTTAATTCATAAGATACAAAAAAAAGAATAGAACATAAATTATAGAAAATAATATTTTCTACAACTTGTATCTCAAACATTTTTTTCTAATACCTACAGTTTAAAAAATAAATCGAAAAAATATTTTTTTTTAGAAAATCGATTATTTCCTAAAAACAATTTTTTGGGGGGAAAATGAATAGAACATAAATTATAGATAAAAGTCTCTTCTATAACTTTAATCTAAAATATTTTTTTCTACTGCGCACCGTTTCAAAAATAATTCAAAAAGTTCAAAAATTGACACCAGTAAACATCCGTTTCCGGTTTAGTGATGGTTTTCAAAAATAGGAGGTGCACATCTAGAGCATACGAGAACCTTAAGTTTAAAATTTCATGTTCGTAAGTATTACAGTTTAGGCTGTAGAGCGTTCACAGACATACAGACAGACACACAGACGTCATTGAGTTAATGGTTGTATATGATTCAGGGACCCTCAAAACATGTAATTCCGTTAAAATCTCGAGTTCGATTTTTTTCGTGATCACTATATTTATACATTACATTTCATGTATGTATAAAAAAGTAAAAAACTAAATATTAAAAAAAATTCTAGAAAAATTCTCCAAGTTTTATCAGAACGAAATAAACATTTTTTATATTTTGTACTTTTTTCTAAACTTGATGATTTCTGAGTAAAAAATTATTGAATTTGCAAATTCTCAAAATTATTTTGTTAGATATCATGTAAATCTTAAAGTTGTTAAAAAAAATTGTTTCAATGAAAGTTTCGTGTTTTTTCACGTAGAATAAAATTATTAAATTAAAACTATAGATTCCTATTTTAAAAAAATAGTTTCTTCTTCAAATAACCTTGAAGGCCATACTAAAATAAAAAATATTATTAATATTCGATTACCCCCTAACGACCAAACATTTTTTTCAAATATGCGATGTCTCTGAAATAAAATTCAGTAACACTTTAAATGCCCCACCCTGTATATAGAAAAGTCTAACCGTCCCAATTAGCAAATAAATATAACACACACACACACACACACACACATGTACACCCCCTCTCCCCCCACGCCCCGGTCACAAAAAAAACCCTAAACCAAGATCGTGGGAAATTTAACATGTGCAAACCATTTTGTGTTACTTACTGTAAAGTTGGTCGCACTTGCATACCATGTTAAGAAAACAGTGTTGTGTCTGGTATGGCACGTTGGGCGAGTGTGCGGGTGAGTCGAGCGTTCGTATCGTGGTATACACACAGGGGTTGAAAGATGGTGATGCTGAAACTGCCACCCCCTCTTCTATCTTTCCTATAACAGAAACACCTGCGTTTAGTATATGTATAAAATGTATATGTATATGTACAGATTACTATACGAAGCCTTTTCTGGTCGAAGAAAAAGAGGGTTGGTTATTTATTATTTTATACAGTGGCGGAGAGTTTTATTTTTATTTTTTTATTTTTTTTAAAGAAAGTATTTAAGTCATTAGAGCAATGTATAGATAAAAGTTTAAAATTGTAATATATTATTTATGGATAACTCATATATTTTACGTATGGTTTTTGAGTAATTGGATATGAAAAATATATATAGTTTTTATATACACAAGATAAATGAGAGAACTTGCTGAAAGTGCTCTATTTATTGAAATTCTACACAATTGGTTATATAGAGATGTTTTAAAAACTAACTTCAACCCTTTTAAATACTATAAAAATTATAAAACAAATATATTCACGTGTAATTTATTCAAAATAATGAAAAACTAGGTCTGCCATTACAGCAGTACAAATTAGTATATACATGTTACTATTATATACCGTTCTGTCTATTTCAATTTTCAAATTTTACTTTTAATAATTAACAAAGGAAATTATTCTGAATATAAATTAAAAACAACATTTTTCGAAACCAAATCTTTTTTTACAGTGTGCTGGACGTATAACCATATGTGGGCACAGTTAACCGAAAAGTTAACTTCGTTAATCGTTAATTCGTTAATAAAAAAGTTAATTGTTAAAATATGGAAAATGTAACAGAAATTAAAGTTAACCATCAAATTTTTTTTTTGCTATTTCGACAACTTTGTTATGTACCTACTTTTCATCAAACAACCAATGTAACGGACTAAAGTTAAATTTAACGGAAGTTAACAAAAGCGTTAACATTTTTTTGAGTTAACTTAAAAGTTAATCCGTTAAGCATTTTGTTAATTAACGATTAACGGATCAACGAGTTAATACCTAGCTATGCGTATAACCTTAAATATTTTCCTAATTACATTGAATCTATATACATATTTACATATATACAGGGTGGCCCAAGTAAAACGAAACGGACGCGTTTTTGGTCATTTAAAATAAGAGTTTGAAAAAAAGCTCGAACACATCGATTTTGCTTTCAAGAGGGACATCTTTTGCTATAAAATTTTTGGAAAAATCTTTTCAACCCTCAGCGCTATGAGTGCAACCCTTAAAATTTTAAATAGCATGATAGAGCAAGTGATACCTCATTTGAAAGGTTTTTTCATTCTGAATACAGTGCTGTTTGATTTTTTCAAATCTGTTTAGTTTTAGTCTAGTTATTTACATTTTGAATTCCATAAATGCAAAGATTTTCTGATCAAAAAACAAATATTTACAATTAAAAGTCAAAACAAAGTAGGCTTATTTTCTTATCTATTAATTAAAAAATTAAAAATTAATTAAAAAAAAATTACCAACATCCAAAACATTAATTAATTCAATAAATGTCCAAACTGGATGTTTTTGAAATATTTGATAAGAAAATAAGTCTACTATGTTTTGTCTTATAGTTGTAAATATTTGTTTTTTGATCAGAAAATCATTGCATTTATGGAATTCAAAATGTAAATAACTTGACTAAAACTAAACAGATTTTTTTTAAATCAAATAGCACAGTATTTAGAATGAAAAATCCTTTCAAATGAGGTATCACTTACCCTATCATGCTATTTAAAATTTTAAGGGTTGCGCTCATAGCGCTGAGGGTTGAAAAGATTTTTCCAAAAATTTTATAGCAAAAGATGTCTCCCTTCAAAGCAAAATCGACGTGTTCGAGATTTTTTTCAAAATCTTATTTTAAATGACCAAAAGCGCACCCGTTTCGTTTTACTTGGGCCACCCTGTATATCGAAAATCAATAACAATTTATTTATCAAATATCTAATTTGTTATCAGACAAAAAAAACCCTGATATATGTATTTCATATTTGAATACAATTACAATAACTCTACGTCATAACATCTGATATTATTGTTCTCATAAATTTTAATTGAAAATTGCTCATAATATAGTTCAATTGCATATGTATTAATATTGTTTAAAAAATCATTGACTTTGACGTCACATAATACTTATAGTTACTTTAGTACATAAATGTAATACTTCCTGTATAAGTCTTGCCCATAGACTAAAGTGAGAATTCGCTATTAAATGCACAGAAAAAAAACTGTATTGGACCAAGAAAACCTTGTTTTGTATATAACGAAAACAATATTAATATAAGAAACATACAACTGCGTTATTCCTTCGTTCAAGAATACTATAGTTGGTTTAAGAGATAATTGCTTATCTTAACAAAATATTGTTATATACAAAACAAGGTTTACTTGGTTTGAGAAATCCTTTCTACCAGTGTGTGTAGCCAATACCTGTCTCTTTCTATAGAATTGTAATTGATCACGTGACTACAGGTTTGTTTGCAGTCATTACATACCTATACAGAAAAGAGACAGGTATTGGCTACTTTATAGCTTTGTTTCTTTAAAGATAGTCTATGGTTTATTGTTTTTTGTCTTTGTCTGAATGTTCATTGATACAATTGGTCGATACTTTTCTCTTTTTTTGACACAATTATATATGACGTGTTGTGATAAAAAAGTTAGAAATTAATTCTGATATGATCAGAAAGTCATATCAAGATTTTTGTTTATTTTTTGTAATAAAAATGTTTTTAAAAAATTAACCAAGTGTATTTATTTATAATATGAGATTTTATAAATTAATTGGGTTTTACTAACTCCCCCCTACGCCCGCCGAATTTCCAATATAATTTTATTAAAATTTTATTTTAATCAAATTTTTTGAAAATGCTTCGTACCTACTTTGATCGGCTCATTAACAACTTCTCTTATTTTCTGAACTCAAACTTGTATATTAAAATATATAAATAATACTAGCTATACCTACCCGCGGCTTCGCTTATATGGACTAGAAAATTATTGTTTAAAATTTTTGAAAAATATATTCTACACAATCTTTTACATTATATTGTATGTTGATATTGATTTACTATTATCGTCAATGCGATAATAAAAAATATACTAAAACTTGACTAAAGTCTGTTTTTTAGTAAATATAAAAAATATATCATGTGTCATAGTTAAATGTCTATTTAAAAAAATAAGTACACGAAAATCAGGTAAGTGTTTTTCGAGTGATAAGCACTCTAACGGAAAGACAGACGGACAGACAGACAGACGTAGTGTTTTTAATATGTAAATATAAAAAATATATCAAACAATGTATCAATACATTTAAATACATTAAATGTATTTAAAAAAATAAGTACATTTGTTATTTGACACATTGTACTAAAATAAAAAGATTTTCAAATCACATGTTTACGTGTTTTTTTTTATAATGACGTCATATCGTAACTGTTTTTTAAAATGTACTTTTTATATTATACATTATGTATACCCTTATCAGTTGTAATAAAAAATCAATGTAAACACAATTAAAATTTATATGTATTTGTTTGTATAATAATTACATTATTTTTTCTTTTTTTTTTACATAAACTGATAATAGAGACAATTTTAGATACGACCTCAATGTACTCATAAGTGAGGTTATCGTATTTTTTACTTAAGTAACGTTAGTAGAAATAGATAAATGGTAAATAACGCTAGTTTTCTAAAAAAAAGTTTAATAAGAATAATGTCTTAAAATAAATTTTTGTAAAAAAATGATTTTTTGAGTTGAAATTTTTTTTTTATGTGTATCTTCAAAAAATATGTACCGATTTGGTTGATTTTTTGTTTGTTTGAAAGAGTATACTCTAGAGATGGTCCCATATAAATTTTATGAAAATCTGACCGTAGATTTTGAAATTACGCCACTCAAAAATTTAAAAATAAAAAAATAGTTTTTAAAGTCGGTGCTAAGACATTAAAAAACTTAATAAAAAAAATTAAACCGACTTAAAAAACTGTTAAATTTCATTTTTATATACTTTTCAGTATTTTTATATTTTTTTCGAAATTAATTTTTTTTCGATAATTAAAAAAAAAATATTTTTTTTTTAAATGCAACGCCACTGTTTTATTTATAATCATACACTTTTGTACGTTGGATGTATAAATGTTTTGATAAAAATTAAAAAAAAAACTGTCTGTTCTATTTCGTCATGGAAATTTTTATTAAGTGTTCTCAAAACAAAAATCTATTAATAAATAAATAAATTATAGTAAGTCACAATACATTTATTTTTTTATAAATAAATTTGCAATGTGTAATCTACATGTATGTATCATAATTTCTATGAAAGATAATATTGATAGATGGTATAAAAACCTTGCAAAAAAAATTAAAATAATAAGAAATTATCATTTTTAAGATAAAAATGATGTACAGTTATTTTTTAAAACTTCTAGTTTTATCCAGTTTTAAAATAGATATGAATAAAAACTACTTGCATTAAACATTAAAGAAGAAATAAAAATAAAATAATAATATAAAAAAACAGTACATAGATAAATCAATATTATTACAGATGCATACAAATATACGTTCATATAAATTTTTTCTTAATTTCATTTTGGCTGTTCATGCCGATTTTTCCGAAACTAAATTCTACGAGATGTCGCCACCGTAGAAAACAAAAATTATTTGCACAAGTCTGAAAATGACAGATACAAGTAATTCAGTGACAATTGACGATCGAATGAAAAATGGGATATTCTCGAAATTAAACAGAGATGAAGCTACAAAGGATAGAACTAGTTCTTATGTTTTTAGGCTTACATTCAATATTTTCAAATGAAAATTGCAGAATTATTATAAAATTAGAAAGCTTAAACAAATACCTATCTATTTTGTGGTATATTTTTTTCTCCGTATTTTTCAATTATATATTGAGTTTTATCATATCAAGAAAAATACACACATTTTCAGATTTTTTTATTAATATATAAAAAAATTAAATTGAAAAATTACGTATGTCATAACATAGAAAAATTAATCTAGTTTATCAGTGTATTTTTTCCTAAATGATTTATTAATGCTGGTCAGAGCTGGACTTAAAATACAAAACCGTAATTTCTCTAGGTATAGTAATTCTTATGACATGTTCGCCTTAAAACATTTATTAGCGATAGCAACCAAAAACCTTTTTTTTATAGTAAAATAAAATAAAATGTGTACGCCACTGATTGATACAAGGGGTTCATAAATAAACATTCATGTGTAGAGAAAAAGAACCCCCCCTTATAGTACGTAGGACCGTTTAAAAATCTTTGTGATCGACTGACAAAGAACCTTTACCCAAATCTAAAATAGGGGTCAGGTTTGTTGAGGCACAAAAAGACATAACGTCACACATGCGTCGTGTGTCTGTGTGTGTGTATTCTAAAGATGGTTAACAGGTGTATATTGACGGCATTTAGAAAGTAGGGGGTAGTTTTTTGCGTACACTATACTGTATTAAGTAAAAACGTGATTTATTTATTTTATTTATTTTTTCAAAAAATATTAAAAACAGTAATTGTATTATAATCAATTTGAAGCGATTGGAAGCCCCCCCACCCCTTCCAATCGTTATTCACTTTAGTACGTGCCCCCCGCACGTACTAAAGTGAATAACATACTAACTAATTATTTGAATCCTTTTAGTCCTGGATTTTTATATAGCAAAATATTTTTTTTTGCATTAATTAATTATTCGTTGGGGTACTGGTAGAAATATTTTCATTCATTTTAAACTAGTTTCTATTTCGGGGTGTAAAAACTATAAGAAATCGTGGCCAAGGGTTAACATGGGGTCTTATGGAAGAATACTAGGACCTAAAAAAACGTACTAACGAGATCTCATTGTATACTGTAATATTTATATTGTATGTATTTATAAATGTACATCAATTCATTAAAAGAAAAACTATACAGAATAAAAGAAACCCGAAGATTACAGTTTTTCCCTGTATGTACACAACTCAAAAATGTAGTTTTGAGGAAAAAAGGACTGATGCAGAGTGTTTAATTTAAATATTTCACTATTCCTGTGATGTTTGAAAAATACTAACTACATTAGGTAATGACAATTTTTAGTAGAAATATAAAATAATTTGGAATCATTCTACATATTTATTTGAAATATGACATTTTTTTGAGTTGTGACACTTTTTTGCGGGGTTGCGGTATTTACTACAGTCTAATAATATAATTTTAGGCAGTTTATCCATTATATTACTATCACATTTTTAGACTGTAAAAAATACTGTATATATATTATATAATGATAAGTTCGCACTTACTATCCGGGGATGTACTACACAGAAAAAAAACTATAACTCTTCTGTGCGTATACGGTACGTGACACCAATACACTACGTTCGACTCGCAATTAACAAACTACTGAAACAATGTAGAATCTTATTACACTAATATATACATTATACATACATAAATACATGCATACACATTATGTATGCATTTACAAGTGTATATGTCTGTCTGTCTGTCTGTCTGTCTGTCTGTTGTGTCTGTGTGTGTCTGTGTGTGATGCAACGCGCGACATTTCGCAATAACAAAGGTGATTTCTTTGTTAACTATTTCCCTACACATAATCGATACGTGCCTTTTTTACCTATTCCGTACGTGTGTGTGTGTGTGTGTGTGTGTGTGTGTGTGTTTGTGTGTGTGTGTGTGTGTGTGTGTAAGTCGTGCCAGTGCATCTACTTTCGGTAAACCTTGCAGGGGTGGGCGGCCCCGTTTTACAACCCACAGAAATAATTCAACAAAAATAATTGTATCAATAAATAAAAAATATGATGTAATTTTTTTTCGAATCTATAAAAACTAAAACTAAAGTTAGGGTTCCGTAGTCATTCTCACTAACATTCTCTATACTTGATAGTATATAGGTATCAAGAGTTGACTAAATTCTTCATAATAAAGTATAAAAGTGTACGACGTATTTGTTTGATTATTTATTAAAAAAAAATATTTATGTAGATGATGAAATTTTTCGAATCTATAAAAATTAAAACTAAAGTTAGGGTTCCGTAGTCATTCTCACTGACATTCTCTATACTTGATAGTATATAGGTATCAAGAGTTGACTAAATTCTTCATGATAAAGTATAAAAGTGTACGACGTATTTGTTTGATTATTTATTAAAAAAAAATATTTATGTAGATGATGAAATTTTTCGAATCTATAAAAACTAAAACTAAAGTTAGGGTTCCGTAGTCATTCTCACTAACATTCTCTATACTTGATAGTATATAGGTATCAAGAGTTGACTAAATTCTTCATAATAAAGTATAAAAGTGTACGACGTATTTGTTTAATTATTTATTAAAAAAAAAATATGTATGTAGATGATGAAATTTTTCGAATCTATAAAAACTAAAACTAAAGTTAGGGTTCCGTAGTCGTTCTCACTAACATTCTCTATACTTGATAGTATATAGGTATCAAGAGTTGACTAAATTCTTCATAATAAAATATAAAAGTGTAGGACGTATTTGTTTGATTATTTATTAAAAAAAAATATGTATGTAGATGATGAAATTTTTCGAATCTATAAAAACTAAAACTGAAGTTAGGGTTCCGTAGTCATTCTCACTAACATTCTCTATACTTGATAGTATATAGGTATCAAGAGTTGACTAAATTCTTCATAATAAAGTATAAAAGTGTACGACGTATTTGTTTGATTATTTATTAAAAAAAAAAATTCTTAATTTTTCATAAACTATTTTTGCTGTATACAATTTTCGTTATAATTTTCATTAAAAGTCAGAATCTAGAATTTTATAAGATTTTTTTGTATCTATAGTTTAATTAACTAATCATTAATACGCAAATAGATCGTGTCTGAAGGGTTAAAATCAATTTTTTGTTGCATTTTAGGAAACCTATCTACACAGAAAAAAAACTCGATCTTATTGAAAATTTAAGATGAAAAAATACTTCCTCAATATAATAATAAAAAAGGATTGTGTGGTTTTATGAAACCACGGTAAAAGTGAAACTTTTTTTCACATTATAGACATTTAACTAAAAATTTTCGGAATAATAAATTCAAGCACTCAAAATTGAAATAAATCCATAAACAACAACATGCACCAGCAAAAAGTTCTAATAATTCTAATAAATTCTATATAAAAACCAAGATCTTTTTTCCTTTTTCTATAAGCACGTGCTCTGTCGGCGTTCTGTTTTTTACGGCGTAAAATTAATTGATCGTCATTCATTTTTGCACTATTCTTTCTCGTTGATCAGTTTTTTGGACTCACTAGCTGTGTCGTTGTTTACCAAAAGCAAATAAATAACAACATTTACATTAAACACTGACAAATTACAATACAAACTTACTAAATATGTATAATAGCACACAGTACATAAACTGTCATACAATGAATGGCTGCTTGTTCCACGCATGCGCAGTCCAAACGTTACGCGACATGCAACACACAGACCAAAAAGTTTAAGACGATGTAATAAAAGTTTCACTTTAAAAAATCTTATTGAAGATTTTTATCTAAACAATCTTTTCATTTGTCAAATTAGTAAATAATTTATTACACCAACTAACGAAACTCTCAAATAGATTAAACATAATGGTTGTATTAATAAATATTTATCAGTGTGAATATTTTTTACACCACCCAACTAGTGAAAGTGCAATTTTCGATATGGTAAATTCAGTGATGTCATTTATTAAGTATTTAAAATATATGTTTTCAATACGAAACAAACTAAGAACATTGTTAGTAATAATATACATTTATCAATAAGATAAACGTGGATATTTCCTTATTGATCACATTTTTTAACACATAGACAAATTATTTTTTTCAATGTATAGTTCCATATTCCATAGTTCTATATTTCGCCAAACACGAAACACATTTTCAAGTTTCTATTATGAAAAAAATAATGCCTGAATATTAAGTCCACTCCTGTTTATTATGCTCTTGATTTTATTTGTTAACACGACTCTCGTTTTATTTTCATTTTGTATATTATTACTTCAACCATAAGTACTTGCACTGACTTAATAACAACTTATTAATGTAATTGTGTTTCAATTTATTTATATTCATATGCAACCATACCCGCTACTGTATTTATGTAATAATCAAATATAAAATAGCCAATATCCTTCTTTATGAAGTAAGCTATCTTCATGCCAAATTTCATCAATATCGGTACAGTGGTTTAGATGTCAAAAGGTAACAAAACAGAGAGAGTAAGTAAAAGAAAGTATATTTGAATTCCATAAGAATTACTATAGAAAAATTACGGTTTTGTATTTTAAGTTCAGCTTTGACCAGTATTAATAAATCATTTAGGAAAAAATACAGTGATAAACTAGATTAATTTTTCTATGTTATGACATACTTAATTTTTCAATTTAATTTTTTTATATATTAATAAAAAAAATCTGAAAATGTGTGTATTTTTCTTGATATGATAAAACTCAATTCTTGAAAAATACGGAGAAAAAAATATACCACGACATAGATATTTGTTTAAGCTTTCTAATTTTATAATAATTCTGCAATTTTCATTTGAAAATATTGAATGTAAGCCTAAAAACATAAGAACTAGTTGTATCCTTTGTAGTTTCATCTCTGTTTAATTTCGAGAATATCCCATTTTTCATTCGATCGTCAATTGTCACTGAATTACTTGTATCTGTCATTTCCCCTCAGGGCTAGACTTGTGCAAATAATTTTTGTTTTCTACGGTGGCGACATCTCGTAGAATTTAGTTTCGGAAAAATCGGCATGAACAGCCTTAAACAACCATACCCGTTACTGTATTTATGTAATAATCAAATATTAAGTACCCTATATTCTTCTTCATGAAGTAAGCTATTTTTATGCCAAATTTCATCAAGATCGGTACAGTGGTTCAGACGTAAAAAAATTCCAAACAGAGCAAGTAGAAGAAAGTATAGTTAAACTCATTTTTAATAAGTATAAGTACAGTGTTATTATTGGCAGGAATCAAGAAACGCCCTGGGGTTATCAGGGAAGGCTATATCTCTCTACATAAATACATAATTGTCAATTATTAATATCTCGTTTATATTGTAATTAAATATAACTTAAACCGGTTGAAATGTGCTACAATGTACTTAAGTACGATCCTTTTGAAACTTTTATTGTAAATTATTTAAATCAGTAGAAAATAAATGATGCTGTCTCTGAAACTTTTAGAAATCAGGGCTGATGAATTATTATTAATTTTATATTATGACTTGTATCAAATTGGTAATTTTTATTATATTATACAGGTCCAAAATATATTTTTGGGTACTAAACTAAATTTATTTTAATTTTTTTTTATCAATTTTGAAAAACCAGATTTTACTTTTTTTGTATCTCTTTACGACCTTTTTAACAGAGCTAATAAAAAAAATATAATCGTTTATATGATTTTTACTACGATTGCAAATAATTCAGTTAAAAATGGTCGTAAAGTGTTACAAAAAAAAGTAAATTAAAGAAAAAAGTCTCATCTACAAAATTTATTCATTAGATTTAACCAAAAAAAATTACCACGGCCCAAGGAGGGTCCCCAAAATTGATATATTTTTTAAAATAAATTATTGTAGATTTTTAAAGTGAAACTTTTATTACATCGTCTCAAACTTTTTGGTCTGTGTGTTGCATGTCGCTGACGCTTGGACTGCGCATGCGTGGAACAAGCAGCCATTCATTGTATGACAGTTTATGTACTGTGTGCTATTATACATATTTAGTAAGTTTGTATTGTAATTTGTCAGTGTTTAATGTAAATGTTGTTATTTATTTGCTTTTGGTAAACAACGACACAGCTAGTGAGTCCAAAAAACTGATCAACGAGAAAGAATAGTGCAAAAATGAATGACGATCAATTAATTTTACGCCGTAAAAAACAGAACGCCGACAGAGCACGTGCTTATAGAAAAAGGAAAAAAGATCTTGGTTTTTATATAGAATTTATTAGAATTATTAGAACTTTTTGCTGGTGCATGTTGTTGTTTATGGATTTATTTTAATTTTGAGTGCTTGAATTTATTATTCCGAAAATTTTTAGTTAAATGTCTATAATGTGAAAAAAAGTTTCACTTTTACCGTGGTTTCATAAAACCACACAATCCTTTTTAAATCTACTTCGAGTGAATGTACGCAAGCTGATACAATAGTGCATAACACTGTCCATATGAAACAATGAAATAAATTTAACAACATAATGTTTACTAATTTACCCACATAAAAATTTGAACAATACAATTACAATTAACAAATAACAACGTCAGAAAAATAATAATCAATATAATCTTAATATTATATTTATATACTTGATGAACTATCCTATAACCAATAATGTACCTATAATTTAACGTAAGAACAACCGAAACAATGGCGTATACATTTTTTTTAAATCATTTACGTATTTTATTAATAAATATCTCAATAATAAAAAAATCATTTTTTGCAAAAAAAATAATACTGCATGCCTTGATGGGCATTTTAAATATCCGTACGTCAAAAAATATAAAAAAAACTTTATTGTCCGTCTGTCTCTCCGTTAAGGGGTTAGGTGTAGTCAGAATTTTCAAGAAATCGATTTTTGTGTTTTGCATTTTTGGAAGCTGCTACAACGGCTGAAGAACTATTTTATGGCCCAGGAATAGTTGACTCGGTGTAAGTAATTAAATAATACGTATATTACTTTACGTAAATTGAGTGTAAAACTTTAAATGCGTTTTTCTCAAAACTATGTTTTTTGAACTGGTGACCACTGTAGCTCGAAAACCACTCGGTAGATTTTAATGAAATTTATACAGCTTTTTGAAAACATGAAAAACTAGTGCCTGATCGAAGGATTTTTTTTGTTTTTTAATTTCGATTTGTTATAAACAATTAACTGTTGGTTTTTTTCCCGAAAATCTTGAAAAAAATTCCTGAGGCTGCCATTTTGTTTATTTAAGAAAGAAAAAAAAAGCTTCGATCAGGCACTAGATTATCTATTAATAAAACTAATTTTTTTTGTCCGATTGAATTTGGATGAATCTCCAAGGATAAGTGATGGTCACCGCAAGGAGCTTCGGTTGGAACTGGATCAACACAAACAGCCATTACTTTTAAAATTATTAATTTTTTTTTCTAAAATTTCTGTCAAGTCAAGTCGAAACCTTATTTAAGATGCTATGTTTTTACTTTTATAAAATAAAATAATTTACTGGCAAAAAAAATTATTTAAAATTGTCATTTTTTCATGTCTCTGACTACACCTAACCCCTTAATACTATTTTTTTCATATTAATATTAATTTGTATTCCCTGTCTTTTTGAAACTTTTAAACGCCACGTATACACATTGTTGCAAAACCCCGCGCGTCCCCCTTTCTGTATACTTAGTATATTTATATTTATATTTATATACTTAGTATATTTTTATATCGATTGCTTTAATTTTAGATGTCTTTGTTCTATATGCCCTCTCTTTGTTCCTTTGTCTTTAACGAGACTCAATTGAGAAGCGACAACGACGGGAGCAATTTGAGTAAATATGTATAGTTAGTTATATTTGTATTTGTCGACTCACGGGTTTACACGTTGTTGTCGGCGACTGCTGCGGTTTTATAACAACATCTGTATACGATTTATTAACTATTAGTTCACTTTAACACGACAAATTGTGTAAAATATATATTAAATATAAAAAATACAAAATTAATTTTTGCTCATTTTTAACCGACCTAAAAAAATTTTGGGTGTATAAATTTTTGGTTATAACTCCGGCAAAAATGCACCGATTTGGTTGATTTTTGGTTTATTTGAAAGAGTATACTCCAAGGGTGGCCCTATATAAGTTTTATCAGAATCTGAGTATAAATTTTAAAGATATGCCACTCAAAATAAAAAGTTTAAAAAATAAAAATAAACTTGACTTCGAAAACTTTTTAATTTTTTTTAAGTCGCTTTTTTTCAACACTGTGTCGATCTATTTGTCACAATCTTCTAAAAAATAAACAGTTTGATTTAGAATTATCAATACTCTCTACAATAGACATGGTGGCCAGTTACAAAGTATCATTGAAATTATGATTTTAAATAATGAAAAAATAGGTTAAAAATATTCTAAAAATGTATTTATTTTTATATTAAAAGCTAGATTAATATAATTTTTGTTAAAATAAATATACAAAATACAACAATCCATGTTAAATGGAACACCAATCAAAGCGAATGACGTCACGCATCAGTAAACGTCTTTTATTTGAGACAATTATCAATTATTAGGTACATACTTAATTTAAGAACTTATATACTTTGGAATTCATTTTTAACACACAAAATAATTAAATTATTGTCGTAGCTCTGAATGTTTGATTATTGTTGACAAGGAGTGTGACGTCACAACTATGAAATGTCACCTGTGAGGGTTTTGGCGTCAAATTCAAAATTAGAGTCAATTTTTGTGATTTAGGCTGAATATGCTATTTGAATTGCCATAAGAATTACTATAGAGAAATTACGGTTTTGTATTTTAAGTTCAGCTCTGACCAGTATTAATAAATCATTTAGGAAAAAATACACCATAAACTAGATTAATTTTTCTATGGTATGACATACTTAATTTTTCAATTTAATTTTTTTATATATTAATAAAAAAAATATGAAAATGTCTGTATTTTTCTTGATATGATAAAACTCAATATATAATTGAAAAATACGGAGAAAAAAATATACCACGACATAGATATTTGTTTAAGCTTTCTAATTTTATAATAATTCTGCAATTTTCATTTAAAAATATTGAATGTAAGCCTAAAAACATAAGAACTAGTTCTATCCTTTGTAACTTCATCTCTGTTTAATTTCGAGAATATCTCATTTTTCATTCGATCGTCAATTGTCACTGAATTACTTGTATCTGTCATTTTCAGACTTGTGCAAATAATTTTTGTTTTATTCTACGGTGGCGACATCTCGTAGAATTTAGTTTCGGAAAAATCGGCATGAACAGCCTTAAACCTTTATTTTCTGCAGAAATATGGAAAATAGAAGACACGTAAGATCATCATAGAATAGTTTTTTTTTTTTAAATAATCACCATGCCTATTATATTCAAGGACTTATGCAACAGTTAACGAAGTATTGACTTGTGATGTGAAAGACAGGAAAGTCCATATTTAACAGAACTAAGGGTGTATAGTAATAGTAACCACACACATATGGTGACATACCAGTGATATATGTATACACACCCCTGGGGGTCCGGTGTCATTTTACAACTTACAACATATACAGAATAGTTCCCTTTTTCTCAGCAATCTTTTAAGTCCTTTGTTTATATGCTACACATGTGATGATTATTTTTTCTGGAATGTAACATTAGGGTGTATTATTTATGAGTTAAATACCATCCCTAACTGATAGAAAAGTTACGAAAATGAACCAAAGGCCCGTAATTAAAATTTGTTTTAAAAAAAATTATTTTTTTGCTATATGTTTAAAAATGTGCAAATTTTGAAACCATCTACTGTTAACGTTATTAGTTTCATAAGTGTTGTTTTAATTGTTCTCAATGATTTTATATTAAACTAGATATATCCACACGGCTTCGCTCGCATTAAGTACAAACACGATTAGTTATTATTGTAATAATAAAAACAACACTTAAATTTAACTTTAATTATTGAAACAAAACTGACGGTCAAATGACAACGGCCGAGCCGAGGGAGATCGAATACCGGGCACCGGCGTATTTAGTTCGCGCGTTATTAATAATATTTTACCGTATAAAACTTATTTAATGTTATTTCCTAAACTATACCACCAAATTGGATGCTGTAAAGGGCAAATTATATCTACATTAAGTACTTATGACGATGAAATTATTTATTTCAATAAATTAAAGTTTTGCAGGTCATAAGTCCATGTAAACATAACCCAAATATTTTATGTTTTCTTTGTAACATAAAAGCAGTCATTGTGGTTTAAATATAAAAGTTAGACATATGGTGTCGCGGACTTTATTGTAGCACTTTTGATTCTACACAATTCTTTAATACATTATTTTGTTCTATATTCAACGGTTTAGGCAACGTATTGCAAAACAGCGCGCCAACGGTAAAATTTTTTCCGACTTGATTTACTATTATCGTCACTGCTTAGTTGTTTTGTTACCTAACGTAACAAAATATAGCCTATAACCTGGCCAGAGAATGTACCTATGAATTAAAAAAAAATCACGTAAATCGGATAAGTGGTTCTTGAGTAATAAGCACACAAACGGACAGACAGACAGACAGACAGACAGACAGAGAGACGTTGAGCTTTATATATATTAAAGAAGAGGTACGTGGTATGCTAATATATTTTATCCATGATTTCGAATTTTGTTCAAATCATTTGAAATAACTTAAATATACATATTTTTTAAATGAAATTTATGCTAAATAAAAATGATATCAGAAAAGCAGTCTCACACAAAATAGACTTCATATTTGCCCAATTTGAGTACACACTGTTATTTTTTTTTTAAATATAAAAAAAAATGTGTTGTATATTTAGTTAAATATATTGAATTTTTTTTTGGCGTTAATAGGTTAAATCACACTCTACATTACCGACATGGAATCAAACAGGCAGAAAATTGCTAAGAGTGCATTTTTATGATTTCGGTGTTGTGTTGGTACACCTGTAAACAAACGACAGGTGTCCTTGTCAGATTTCTGTCTCACTTCCTATTCAGATTTTTGATATATTATGCATACCGGAACCATGCTTGGTACAAGAGGGGGGCGTACAGTTACAATAGGGTAATGGGGTGTAAGGTTTAATTACGATATATAGGGATGTCAATGGTATTTAGGATACATGCAATATTTAATATAAATGATTTACCACATGGAGATAAATATTTAATAATAAAACGGGCAAGTGCTTGTTGGGCACGCACATGATAGGGTTCCGTAGTCATTCTCACTACGATTTATAAAAAAATAGTTTTTTTAGAAAATTTTCGTGACCCAAGGGTTAAAATCAAAAAGTCATTTGGCTTTTATTATTTCATTTTACGAGACCTATCAAATGACACCCCACTCAACCCGGGTAAATGAAAAAAATGTGACTTCACTTTTCAATCTATGAGAGGGGGGCCCAAAATATTTTTGACAATGTTCGTTATAATTTTCAGTGAAAGTACTAATTAAAAGCTACATTCTGAATTTTTTTCAGATTTTTTGAATCGATAGTTTAGTAAATAGAGGGGGGGGGGACGCTTTTTTAACAACTTTGGAGAGCAAATACATCGTGATTAAAGGGTTAAAATCAAAAAGTTCTGATACATTTTTTATTGCATTTTAGAAGACCTTTCTAACGACACCACACTCAATGGTGTAGGTGAATTTTTTTTTTTGAAAACACTTTTCATTTTATGAAAGGGGGGTCTAAAAAATTTTTATTTTCAAAAATTTTATCATTTCTGTTTTTGGGTCATCAATCTACGACCGTATACCAAATTTCATGTTTCTATCTCAAAATTTTTGAAGACGGACGGACGGACATGGAGAAACTATAAGGGTTCCTAGTTTTGTACGGAACCCTAAAAATCAGAATGCTATAAAATTTTTGAAGAATCTATTCAACCCTCGGCGCTTAAAATTTTAAATAGGATGATAGAGCAAGTGATACCTCATTTGAAAGGTTTTTTTTTCATTTTAAGGTAGTTGGTCCATCATAATGTGATCACATTAGGCCATGAGTACATATTTTTAATTTAGAGAAATGATCATGGCAACGCTGTACATTATCTACTATTAACTACTTGTCAAATGATTATATTTTATCATCTAAACTACCACAGAATATATTAATAATTAATGAAATTGATTATAATTCCCTTCAATCCACTTATCATATTTTGTAAAAAAATATTTCATTATTTCGTGTATTTTTTACTATAATCAAATGAATACGTTGTTGCCACATTGTCAACAATACTGTAATTTATGTGATGGTTTGGTAGTTAAATCTGGTTAAATCTTAATAACGGGATGGTCAATAATTCCAATTTTTTGTATACTGTTTTCTTTCATATAAATATACAACATGTCAGTTTTTTTATGAAAATCTGACGCTACGTTTATATTTTATCTAATAAAACGTTACGTTAGTGTACGGTTAGTCCATATAAGCTGTGTTAAAAATATAAACTTTGAGATCGTTTTTCATGACTTTGAGATGGTCAATTTTAATAACAATGGGCTATTTTTCAGATATTAATCTAGGGAATATTCCTGTGCAATTTAAACAAAATCTGACGAAAATATGTTTACGGACCAACTACCTTAAATATGGTGCTGTTTGTTTTTAGGGTTCGTAGAAAACTAGGACCCCTTATAGTTTCTCCATGTCCGTCCGTCTTGTAAAAATTTTGACATAATAAGATCGTATACGGTCGTAGATTGATGTCCCAAAGATTTAAAAAAAAAAAACATATTTTTTAGACCCCTCTTCCATAAAATAAAAATTGTTTTCAAGAAAAAAATGCGCCTATCCCATAGTCGTTAAAAAGGTCTAAAATACAATAAAAAATGTAACAGAACCTTTTGATTTTAACCCTTCAATCACGATGTATTTGCTCTTCGAAAAGTCATTATGAAAGCGCCCCCCCCCCCCTCTATTTTCTAAAAAATCAGATATGTAGTACTTTCACTGAAAATTATAACAAACACTTTTAGAAATATTTTGGATTCGCCTTCTATGCACATTTTTTTCCCACTTGATTGGGGTGTCATTTGATATGTAGGTCTTCTAAAATGCAATAATAAAAGTCAAATGACTTTTTGATTTCAACTCTTCAGTCACGAAAATTTTGAAAATAACTATTTTTTCATAAATCTTAGTGAGAATGACTACGGAACCCTATCATATACAATACTATTAACAGTTTTAGTTTGTATATAAGTTTGTTACAGAAGTTTTAGTAAGTATATAATATGGTACATAGTACATTTGTTTAGTTGGCAAATTGTCAAAGAATGTTAAGAAAGAATTAAAATTTATACGCGAATTCTCACAGCTATTTAAAACATTTAGTTTAAAGATGTAAACAAAAACATAGGCTAGGTTCAAGTGGACGTAAACAAGGTTACCCCCTATAGATATCCGCACGATTATCTATTTATTATTTTTCTATATTTTTTTTTGTTGTTATTTTTTTGTTCGTACGTGACAGATATTTTTAGTATTATATACGTTTTAAATACACATGAATGTATTTTTATTTTTTTTATAATAATAATATGTTTGTTTGACAATCAGTTGCCAAAACGATTAACTTTATTTAAAAATTTTTTATTTACGTACCTAATTAATAAATTTAATTAATAAGTAGTTTTTGATTGTTTCAATAAACTTACTTTTTACTTTCTTATACCTATGTATATGAAATATACATAGGTATAAGAAAGTAAGTATAGTAAACGCGATTTTTTTCGAAATCCGGTTTTTGATGGAATTATCAATTTTGACCTTCCCTGAATCCATTCTGACTATTTTCGCCATGGTGTCTGTGTGTCTGTCTGTCTGTCGGTCTGTCTGTAGACGCTGTAACTCAAATACGACAAATCGTAGAAAGGTGGAATTTTATACTTAAGATTGATTTTTGCCTGGGAAGAAAACCTCCTATTTTTGAAAACGATCATTCAACCGGAAACGGATGTTTACCTACATCGATTTTTGAATTTTTCGAATTACACTGAAACAGTGCGAATTAGAGAAAAATGGCCAAGTTGAAAATTGTAGGTAATATTATTATCTATAATTTATGTTCTATTCATTTTTTCGAAAAAAAACAAATTTAATTTTTTTTTTACTAAGTATTCGATTTTAAGTACATTTTAAATGGTTCATAACAGAGAAGAAATATCTGCCATGAGTGTCATGGGACTTTCTTATACGTATTACAGAGACTGTACGTGTTTGCCATAGGTACCATGGGCCTTTCTTATACGTAATACTGAGAATAAACACTGTATACTCTATTTCATTTAGTTTGCAGTGGTCGCCGTGCGACTTGACGGTATTAGTCGTGATCCGTACGGTCAAAGCACCTAGCAACCAGTATAGATTATTCTAAATAATGATTTAAAAAAAAATATTTCTGGCTAAATCATAAGTGTTGGAAAAAAATGTATGGGGAATAAATTATAGATAGTAACATACTCGACATTTTTTATCTATAACATTTTTGTCTTATTTCAAAAAATTAAAAAAATTACATGAGTAAACATCCGTTTCCATCTTATTGTTAGTAATTATGTTAAACAAAATTCGTTCGATACATAATCTATAAAATAATATTTCTATAGTTTATGTCTCATTCATTTTACTCTATCTTTCATTAGTTTGTCAGAAATATCCTTCACTAAAATAAAAATCACGTACACTGTTCACTGTCATTATTACGTATAAGAAAGTCCTGTGGCACACGGCAGATTATTTTATTTTGGGTCCCTATAGTAAAAATTTTGAAGACCACTTGAATTAAAAAAAAATCAAACCGTCACTATTCTGTGAAAAAATTAAATTAATATAGATTTTTTTTACTAAATAACTCATTCCAAAATTTCGATATAACCATGAAGAAAAAAAAATTTTTTTGGTCACATCAACATCGAAGCTCATAACTTTATAAATAGTTAATATTTTTCAATAAAAATTGGTATTGAATTAGTTGAATATATACTTAATAAAATGCCCCCTACCGGATTCTTAAATAATTTGTTATTCCAGTGAAAAAAATTCCCAAACATTTACTATTTTTTTTTGACCCATCGCAGTGACATTTCATCTTTTGCTCCAGACACTTGCTATTGCATTAATTTACGTAATATTATATTACATATGTATGTATACGAAAGTTGATGACATTACTGATAATAATTGATAAATAGTACAATAACATACACTGTTTATTAGTCACAGCAATTTTAATTAGGGTTTAATTCATTAGATAAAAACAAAGAGCATATCTTTATAAATAGTAATTCTTAATATGTATATATGTATGATACAATAACACAACTCATTATATTTCTTAGATTTTTATTATTATTATTATGAACTAATGATTCAAACAATTAGTACGCCTCCCCCTTATTTGTTTCTCCTCTACTTACTATTTAAAATAATTTTTATATGGTATAATAATATAAATTAATTTTGTAAAATATTTTAACTTATACACTAATAGAAAGGATTTCTCAAACCAAGTAAACCTTGTTTTGTATATAATGAAAACATTATTTTCTTAAGATAAGCAATAATCTCTTAAACTCACTATAGTATTCTTGAACGAAGGAATAACGTAGTTGGATTAAGAGTATGTTTCTTATATTAACAAAATATTGTTTTCGTTATTCGCTGGGTGCAAAGTAGGTAGTGGGGGAAACGAAATCGATCACAGCGCACAACGTGGCAAAAAATAACACTTTTGGTGGACTAACCGTCATTTTTAATAGACTCGTCTTTAACTGAAAATAGAAAGATCAACATGGTTAATCCCACTATAGACTATGTGCAAGGGGGTGGAGTTAGAAATAATATCGATGCGAGTGTTCGTGGTGAGCAATTTTGTAAAATTATCGGCGCCAAAATTTGAGGTTATGCTGTCAATGTAAACGAATTAATTATTTCTCTATTATACGTCATAATTAAAGAGAAAAAGATACCCAAAATAAATAATTTTCACGTACATTTTATGCTATACTATTTATATTATATGCAAACAGCTAAATTAAATGGTATTTGTTTAATAAAAAATTTCACGGTATTAAACATATTAAACAATGATAAAAAGAGAGTTGAATCCATTCAATCCTTCTCTATTACTCGCTAATAGACTTCGTGCACATAGCTGATAGTAATAAATAATCGTCTAAAATGTATATATTACGATATTTTATTGAAATTATTTATTTGTTAGTACGTCAAAGTCCACCCAAGTTGCTACTAAAGTCCACCCATTAGTTGGCGCTGTCATCGCGCACGCTGCGAATATACAAAACAAGGTTTTCTTGGTCTAATACAGTTTTTTTTTCTGTGTAGCAAAAGTTTTTTTTATTAGGGTTACATGTCGATACGAAATCAATTTTTTTCTTTGTCTTGGTCACGTACATAAGACAAGGCTTATTATCATAATATCATAAGTTCCTTTTTCATTTTTTTTTATTTCAAATTAATTTTCGCTTATGAATAAAACATGTTTTCCATTAATAATAATATTTATATAAACTGTTCACAAATAGTAAACAGGTTTAAATATTTAAAGGTCATATTTTCATTATTTATACTTACAGAAGTAATGGTAAAACATTACTTTCGATTTTAATAAGAAAAAGTTAATTAAAAATTATTATTTTCTTAAAATGAATTAAACTATTGTTTATATATTTTATAAAAGTTTAATAATTAAAAATATATATACTACAACCTTCCAGGCACGTAGCCAGTATTTTTTTTTATAAATAAATATACCCCTTAATTAATAAAAAATAAATATATTAAAAAAAAAAAAACATATTATTAAAAAAAAACAATTTTGGCAAATAAGACAACGCTGAGAATTTAAACCGTGTAGGTAGATAAATGAATAAGCCTGGCACATCAACTACATTCAATATATTTTTATTATTTTATCAAATATTGATTTTTTGGAATAAATAATTTTTAATAAGATAATATGTATGCGTGTTTCTTTTATATAATGTTTTATCCCCCCCCCCCCCCCGGGCAATGGTAATTGTGTGAAGGGGAACTTCACCCCTTTACCCCAAATATTGAATCACTATTATAAATTTTATTTTAGTAAAATTACGCATATTAAAAATAATTATTGTATTATTCATTTTTATAACTTATCTATTTAATTATATTTCATGATACAAATATGACCTTTTTATATCTTAATATTAACAACATAAGATATAATATTTGTACAATGATTATTTTTACTTGGAAGGCAAAAATGTAAATACTGTGATTATGTATAAAATATATATGCGAATTTTATTATTTCCTTCATCTTAAAATTCGGTTTCGTTTTATTCTAATAGTTTTTCTAAGAAAAGTGTTTATCATAGTTAGATAAATAGTTAAAAATAGCTAGGTTTTAAGAAAATATAATGACTACAGTATTTCTTATAAATATTGTGAGGTGACTTATTAAGTACTTATAAAACTGACATTTTAATTATTTAAGTATAGAAATATCATGAAAAATATTCTAATAATATTTTTCACAGAAAACGGTGGGGGGGGGGGGGTACTGTCAGATTTAAAGAGAGAATATAAAAATACACTTTACATTTATACTTAAACCTTGTTGATAAACGTTAGTTTATCAACTAAATCTGTTTTTTCAGATTATAACTTTTTGAAAAAAAAAAACCCATGTGCCCTTTAAAATTTCTTTGCTCCCCCCTCCCCCCGCCTCCCGGGGATATTTCAAACCATTCAAATGTTATTTAGGTGGCCCCGAACTTTCGGAAGGCACTGTATAACATAATATAGAAGTAATGTGTTTATTAAACGAACACACTATAGTATAACCTATTGGTTATTTTTAGTAACGACAATTCCGATAACAGAACAATAGTTGGTTGGTCGGTAAGGTAGTCATCATTGTTACCTACCACACCACACGACGACGTGTCAGTATTTATAATTTCCCAGTAAAACACATTTTTAAAAAATTTACATAACAATAACTATACATACATAAGTTTTATTTGTGTGCATGCAGAAAAAACTCATTTGTTCAATATTCTAAAGAAAAAAAGTTCGATTTAATATGAATTATGTCAAGGCACTTAACCTACGAGACATAGGAAGCCATGTCTCGTCCAAATTCAAGTCATTCTCGTCTCTAAAAAAATCTATAATATTTTTAATACTTAACCGATTTTAATGCTGTCTTTCACTAGTAATTAGATAAGGGTTAGTCCGTGGTGACGGGTGTGACATTTCAATTCGGATTGGAGTTCATAATTTCTAAATAATACTATTTAATAACATGGTTTTACCATTTTTCTGTAGATCTTAATGTAATACATGTATATTGAAAGAATGAAAGGTCTACGGTTATTTTACTAAAAAATGCCAGCGTTCAAAGCTCTGTGACGGGTGTGACGCCAACTATTGCAAGTCTTGCAACCTCTATTCAAAATCTCAAAAATTTAGTGAAAATATTGAAGTTACTTTATAATAATCATACTTTAATATGTTACGAATAAATTATTTTTTAGTAACACAAGAGCATCAGGTAAATACGTAATCTATATTTAACTGGTTATTTCTCAACAAACATTGTGACGGGTGTGACACGTTGAATAAAAGGATACAATAAAAGTACTATTTGTGTGTTTATTTGCTTTTTGATATTATTAACTAATTATTTATCAAATACATCAATAGACTCATTAAATTTATAATAAATGCGGTCACTCTTAGTCATTATTGTTGGTGAGGGTAATTTTTTGTTAATTTGGTCAAACGTCACGTTTGATATGTAATTGTCAAAGACTTTTAATAGTTTGCTACGATCATCACTTATTCTTAAGTAAGTTATTGTGATTTCACTTTATTTGTTGTCTTTTTGGAAATTTTTTGTAAATTTTTGGAAATATTTTGAAAATTAACCAATATTTTTCTAATTTTCTTTTGGTTTATGAAAATTGATGTTAAATAGCCTGTTAATTTTATATTTCAGTATTCATTTTCGTAAAATATTTTTTTGACTATCTGGTATCGATTACCGCGGACTGACCCATAATTTATCAGTGCATGTTCTTATGTCAACAACAGACGAGACGGAGTAAGCCATGTCTCGTCTATATTCAAGTCATTCTCGTCTCTAAAAAAATATATAAAAGTTATATTTTTAAAGTGAAACTTTTATTACATCGTCTCAAACTTTTTGGTCTGTGTGTTGCATGTCGCGTAACGTATGACAGTTTATGTACTGTGTGCTATTATACATATTTAGTAAGTTTGTATTGTAATTTGTCAGTGTTTAATGTAAATGTTGTTATTTATTTGCTTTTGGTAAACAACGACACAGCTAGTGAGTCCAAAAAACTGATCAACGAGAAAGAATAGTGCAAAAATGAATGACGATCAATTAATTTAAACAGAACGCCGACAGAGCACGTGCTTATAGAAAAAGGAAAAAAGATCTTGGTTTTTATATAGAATTTATTAGAATTATTAGAACTTTTTGCTGGTGCATGTTGTTGTTTATGGATTTATTTCAATTTTGAGTGCTTGAATTTATTATTCCGAAAATTTTTAGTTAAATGTCTATAATGTGAAAAATAGTTTCACTTTTACCGTGGTTTCATAAAACCACACAATCCTTTTTTTTATACATGTTACATGTAAATTCAAAAACTACTGATCCGATTTTAATGTAGTTTTCACCATTAGTTAGATAATTTATCAGTGCATATTCTTAGGTATTAATATCACAGTCGACAAAAATATACTTTTGTAATGTAACAGAGATCTGAATAAGTAATTTAGGAGGCTTTTGGCACCGAATTTGTTGCCCAATTGGTTTCATCACGTCAGGGTTTTGAGATATTCTAACCTAAAAGTCCATTGGCAATGTTAAAGAATTTATTACCAAG
This sequence comes from Sialis lutaria, assembly GCA_949319165.1. Taxonomy (NCBI): domain Eukaryota; kingdom Metazoa; phylum Arthropoda; class Insecta; order Megaloptera; family Sialidae; genus Sialis; species Sialis lutaria. The sequence goes on from OX439234.1 coordinate 37,230,890, forward strand.
TAGGTAATTTTTTTGAAATTTTTCCGATCACGGTAACAAATAGTATTATCTTTCCTCTTTAAAATGAGTTTTAACTTTTTACTGTACGATTTTTTTTAGCCGAGATGTACTAGTTTGAAGATATGATAGAGTGTAGTATAGTAGATACAATGAACTTTACTACATATATTTTCAAAGTTAGTATATTTCGGTAAAGAAAAATCACACAGTCAAATATAAAAAACCATTTTAAATAGAAAAGATAGTACTATTTATAATCATGAAAGAAAACTTCAGAAAAAAATTACCTACTTAGTAATAAATTCCTCAACTTTACCAAAATCATCATTTTTGGGACTTTTAGGTTCGGATATCTCAAAAATCTGACGTGATGAAACCATTTGGGCAACGCATTCGGTTTCAGCATGACAAATACCTTCTAAATCACTTGACTAGTATATTTTATGAACACCTATCAAAAGACTACAAAAATATTTAATTGTTTCGTGTTTTATTTTCATGATGTCACAGCAATCTGTAATTTACAATATTTTATTCATTTATGTATACTAATTGATATTAACCCGGGTATCACCGGGTCTAATACGCTAGTAGTTTAAATCTGTATAGATATGATTATAAATACATTATTGCACACCCCAAGCAGGCTCTGCTTGGAAGTGTGTTCTACTCTCGTCCTAAAATCGTTTTTCGTATATAAATTGATAAAATGAGTATTATATCTTAAATTTCTTCAGTATCTCACTTACATTTTTACATTTTCTGATAGAAAACATTACAGTCTCCATTTTTGCTTAGTTTAATATCGATCGGTTTTAATTTTCTGTTATAAAAATATAAATAAAGTTCAATTTGTCGATTTAACCCGCTTTTTTGATAGAAACGCCGAACTACAGGCTACAATTCGAAATAAATTTGCACCAATCCTTTTGAATTCACTTCATCTACTATCAGAATAGAACCCTATTAAAACTCAACAAAATTGGATAACTAGAAGTAACGAAATTTGCTGTTTATTTAAACAAAAATTCATATTTTGACAAGAAATTTTTTTACAAATAGAGTAGTTGCTATTTATAATTTATTAATAGTAGTAGGCGCTATTTCTTCATATGTCACTTCAAATTCCATAATTATTATATTGTGTTAATTAATATATAAATACCCTATGTCCATGATAAATACATGTACAATTGTACATCGATACGTGCTGTATTTTAATTATTTTATTCAAAGCCAATCAATCTTTTTAATCAAGATAAAATCTGGTAAGTTTGCATTTTTAAAACAAATATATTATATACGTCATATAACCTATAAACTAAACGTTACATTGTTGTTTCATTTTAAATGCTCTGCTAGACATCAGGTGAACACAGCTGTTATCGCTGCAATATGTGGATGTATTTATCTTTTTAATTATTATTAGATATTAATTAATTTATTTACTTTATACATTTTACAAAAAAAAATATGTTATATAAAAATTGTAAATTAAAATGATTGTTGTTTTATTACAATACATCCTAAATTTAAATAAAAAAAGGTAATAATCGATTGATATCAAGATTCATTGTTGATTTTCTAAAAAATCTTAATGAGTGATAAACTTCATATTATATATTTATATAATATTAATTAACTCCAATCTTTTTTTCAAACATCCTTTTAAGTTTCATCAATTATATTGTACCTGTACCGTATTTATTTGATATTATAAGTTAATACATTTTTTTATTTTTAAGGGGTGTGCATTTTATGGCCTAGCCATAGTATTTTAAATCTGTATAGATATGATTATAAATACATTATTTTTATAACATTTAGTATATGAATTGACTGGAAAATCCCAGATTTTTGCAAACACTTACATTACAAAGATACACAGGTGAAGGTAAATATACAAATTATCACTTAATTAATCTATATATAAGTATTAAATATAAATAACAAATAAAATGATAGCATGAGTAATGTACTTAAGTTGTTAACACCTTTTCAAGTATTTTGACAATTTTATTTATTACTTTGAATATTTGAAAATAACATCAGTACAAGTGTATCTGTTCAAAGATTATAATTATATATATATTATTTATTTAATATAAGGGGTGATCCATTAATTACGAGATTTACTCATTTCATTTATCATATTTTTTTACTAACCCCTATCTAATTATACGTCACAAAACCTGACCCCCCCCCCCCCTCAAATGAATGTTTATTTTTCTCAACGAAGAAAATTATCGAAATTCATCATTAAAGTTTGAAAAATAGATTTAAATAAAATTGATTAAGGTATTTCAAATCTTATTTGATTCTGAATTTTAGGAGGGGGGGGGGGGGGTAATTTCATTAAAATATCAAATTGAAAATAAATATTTGAATCGTTAATAAATTTCTTAATCAATAAATTCCAAACATTTTATAATAAAATTTAACTAAACAGTATTAATAGAATAAATTTCTAATAATACTTATACACAAACAAACCCATACATACATACATACAATGTATATGATTGTACATACACACACACACACACACATACATATGTAGAAATTGTGTACAGGATGGACCAAAAGTCACTACAAACTAGAATATTATAAATTACCATTTATTTCAAAGTATTTCTCTCTGGAATGATTTTAACGAAATGAAACACAAAACTAAATAAAGACAACTTATGTAGTGGCCAATAAGAAAAACTAAAGTTAGGGCTTGTAACTCAGAAACTAAAAGTGATATACAAATTCTGATATCACCAAAAAAGTGCTTTAAGAAACCGCAAACAAAAAGTACCTATCTACTTTGACAAAAAAGTTATAGCCATTTAAAGAAATTCCGAATTTTCTGTTTTTTAGGTATACCGCCTAAACCACATATAATTATTAATATTTTTTGATGTAGTAAGACTCACCCCTTTCCTACAAATAACACTATGCAACTAAAAAAAATTGAATAGGTGATTTAGAAGGTATTTGTCATGCTGAAACCGAATTCGTTACCCAAATGGTTTCATCACGTCAAGTTTTTTTAGATATCCGAACCTAAAAGTCCCAAAAATGACGATTTTGACAATGTTAGGAACTTTATAACTAAGTAGGTAATTTTTTTCTGAAGTTTTCTTTCATGATTTCGAATAGTACTATCTTTTCTCTTTAAAATGATTTTTTACATTTTACTATGCGATTTTTCTTTACCGAAATATACTACTTTGAAGATATATGTAGTAAAGTTCATTGTATCTACTATACTACACTCTATCATATCTTCAAACTAGTACATCTCGGCTAAAAAAAATCGTACAGTAAAAAGTTAAAACTCATTTTAAAGAGGAAAGATAATACTATTTGTTACCGTGACCGAAAACTTTATAAAAAAATTACCTACTTGATAATAAATTCTTTAACATTGCCAATGGACTTTTAGGTTAGAATATTTCAAAACCCTGAACAAATCAGGTTTCAGCATACCACCAAAAGCCTCCTAAATTTTCTATTCAGATCTCTGTGATATTACAAAAGTATTCTTTTGTTGAATAATGTTTAGGATATTTCATGCATTTCACGCTTTTCTTGGACACCCTGTATATACATGCACATATATATAAATATATATATATTGTAAGAACAAATTAAACCTTCACTTTCTCTAAAAACTTTCTTCGTAAATTGGAAAGTAGAACAGCCTGGCTTGCACTATAGTAAGTTAAAAACTACCGTAGAGCGGCACGCAGGTAACTAGCGTTATTTGCATAGATAATAATGTAAATAACTGTGTGCCGCTACACGGCTATTGTGGTACGGGATTATAATTCAATTGCTTTATTAATAATAATTTATTTTTCACTTATAAATCAATAGTTTTATGTTAATTAATGACCCAACGTGAACAATTTTTATTTATTTTTTAAACGTGAATTTATTTTTCATGCATCATAATTTTAATTTTACTTTGAAAATAGCTAACTTTGGAGTTTTTGTATTTTCTTGATTATTTTTAAATTTCTGGCAGCTAAAAAAATTAAAATAACAAAACGAATCAACATGCCCTTTTTAGATAATTATTAAGAGCATTTGTAAAAAAAAATTCAGCAATTTATCTTGCCCCCCACATAACTTTTATTTGCTTCGAAAACAGCTGTTTTTTGTGTTTCCGTGATATTTGTGATATTTAACTTAATTTTTTTAATAGAAAATGTGCATCAATCAAACTGATTTTTTGTGGGTACTGAGTACTATATGTGAACATAACTTACGCATAATTACAGCTTTCTCGGTTAAACCAGAAAGCCACTGAAAATTTTGAAAAAAAGATAAAATGACAATTTCATAAATGATATTGAAAAGCCTTTATTACGAATATCTACAACGAAAATAACCTAAACTTAAAATTGAGTTAAATCATTTTGAAGCTAGACTCTTTAGGCTTTCAAATGACCCCAAGTTCATTATAATTGTTTAATTAGAACGCATGCTATAGCGAGTCGAAGAATCGTTAAAAATCGATGAAATATTCATATCTTACGAGGGTAAAACGATCACCACCTCCAACCTGTGAACATTTAAAATTTTCTAATTACAGTTTTTGCTAACTAATACGTATAATAACAACTGACTAAACTTTCATCAAAATTAAAAATGGTGCAACATCTATTTTTTTTATAACTGGAAGGACTCCGTTATAATGCTCGTATCAAAAAAGTTCCGAGTTTTTTTCCGGCAACCTTCAGAATTTCATTCTTTACATCTTTCTGAATGTAAATCACCAACTCTTATGAATCCTAACGGTTTTTCAAACGGAATGTAGCCTGGCTCCCGGTCTAAAACTGAAAAATTTATTTCAAAAAATTTAAGTTGGTAGGAGAAAAAAATGTTATAATCTGAAATTTATGTTCTAACAATTTTTTCGTAATAACGACCTTTTTTCTCGATATTCGTTAATACATTTTGTTACATTGTATGAAAAAAAGTCATGTGGTGGCCACATTTTTACTTTTTTCTCATAGGAAAATTCTTTATAGATAAAAGTCTAAAATTTTTATGTTATTTATGGATAACTCATATATGTATTTTACTAATTTTTATTTAAAATATTAGACGTATGGTTTTTGAGTAATTGGATATTAAAAATATAGTTTTTAACACATGATAAATGAGAGAACTTACTGAAAGTGCTCTTTTTATTGAAATTCTACACAATTGGCTATATAGAGACGTTTTAAAAACTAAACTTCAACCCTTTTAAATACTTTAAAAATTATAAAACAAATATATTCACGTGTAATTTATTACAAAATAATGAAAAACTAGCTCTGCCATTACAGCAGTACAAATTAGTACATGTTACTATTATATACCGTTCTGTCTATTTCAATTTTCAAATTTTACTTTTAATAATTAACAAAGTAAAATATTCCATTAAATGTAGGTACATGTGTTCTGAATATAAATTAAAAACAAAATTTTTGGAAACCAAATCTTTTTTTATAGCGTGCTATTATAGACGTATAACAAATTCAATTTTTTGCTTCGAAATAATCATTTTCCCCAAACAAAGTGCAGTACACACGCGCCCTCACGTGGTACGTACACTTTAAGAATCATATTAAATTAATTTTTCATTTACGTAAGTAAAAATAGCTTGGTATACGAATAAGTATTAATACTACATATACAATCAAGAAGACGCGGTTAATTCCCAGAAACCAGGAACCGTAGAAACCTTTGTAACAATAATAATCATGAATGAATAAGTAAGAAATATTTTCACGTTTTTTTAATCCTCTTAAATGTAAATTATATATTAACAATTCAAATATTGTACATTCTATGACAAAGAAAGACACTTGGTACAGCCTAGAGTCTAGAGTTACTCGTAGAGAGAGTTCTGACATCCTAAATAGATTGTACTTATGTAGTAACCAATGAAACAACGAACAGATGTATTTTATCATTTTATTTATCAATATTAGTAAATACAATTAAGGGGTCTGCAGCAACAAGGAGTTAACTCCAGTTTTTATAGTTTGTGGGAAAATAGAAAAAACTGTTTAAAAAATTGAGAATGTATTAAAATCACCTTTGTCTTCGTCCAATTATTATTTGTCACCGATCACATGTTTTGGCTAAATTCCATTGAGAAATTCGTCAAATTCGCAATTCTAGAGTCAATTTTATTCTGGAGTTAATTCCTTTTTGCCCCAAATAGTTGAAAATTATTTTCTTTTTAAAGTAAGGAAGCATTGAATAAGAACAATTTTCAAGAAAATTTGTTTATTTCAAGAAACGAGTGTACTAACTACATTCTAAGCCCAAAAAACAAAGAGTCAGCTCCTGGAGTTAACTCCATTTTGACCCAACTCATTCTAGCGGATACTTTGAGAACTATCAACGGTAGGTAATTCTTAGTTGAACCAAACGAAAGAATACCCCCCCCCCCCCCCCCAGAAACGGTTGTTAACTCAGTTTGGCCTAAAAATGGAGTTAACTCGTTGCTGCAAACCCCTCAATTTTCATAATATTTTAATTTTATTTTTTGTTCCTTGTTAAAAATATTAATAATAAAAATGTAGATGATATTGTCTTAACTATTTCTTGTGTATCTTTAATGGTGAAGCCGTTTTGTTGAATGTTAAAGAGAGAATTAAAAAAGAACATTCTAATGTATATATTTAAAACATCTGCGCCAAATTGTTTACCAGTAGAAAAAAAATTATTATAACCAATCCTTTTTTTTATTATCTACAAAATTTGAATAACAACGATTTGTAGCTACAGCTAAATAGTTTAATACAGGCCCGGCATCAATCTAGTATTCAGTATGTTGTACTAGATTACTCGAATTACCCAAATTTGGAAAAAAAATTAAAAATTAATTAATATTTCGAAAATTTTATAAATAAAAAATTAATTTGAATTTTTGCATTCATAGATAATTTTTAATATTCCAAAAAACATATTTAAAAAAAATCTCCTTCTACCCCCCCCCCCCCCGGCCCCTTTTTTAACCACAGACTCGTTCTGCCGGTAAACTTTAATAATTATATGTTAATCAAAAAAAATTCTACCATAAATACATCAAAAATGTATATTTATTTAAAAAACAAAATGTATAGATAAAAATCCAGATAAAGGGTAAAGTTTTTTACGTTAAATCACCCCCCCCCCCCCTTATATTAAAAATGAGTATAATTCTTGTGTAATATTGTGAAAAAAAAATTGATATAAATATGCAAGATGAAAACAATTTGCTTGTAGTGTATTGATGACGTCATACATGTTCTAAAAGAACATTCTATCGCATATAAGTAAGTGCATAAGTTAAACATGTTTTATATATGATTCAAATCATTAGTCATTAGAGAAATGTCATTAATATCTATTATCATGTTATTGCGTTCACTTTTAAATGAATTATTCTTACTTGAAATTTTGTTCTAAATTACCTAAATACAAATAATACAATGTAACTTGGATAAGTGGGACTTGGATAAGTGGGAAACTTCTACACGGAGAGAATATCCTTTTAAAAATTAACAGAAAATTCTGTAAACCTGAGGACAGAATCAACTTCTGAAAAAAATTAACAGAAAAGTCGCTAGAATTTAAAATAAAGTAAATGAAAAATTACAATGAAATCCTGGTAAATTTTAACATAGTACCTATTAAAATTTATTTACTCTGAAAAAGTAATATACGCTATTCTTTAATTTAATTTCTTGCATATGAAAATTTCACGCACATTCTCTATAATTTGACTATGTTTCTATATTACTTTTCATATCTGGCCTATCGCCAAAATAGAAACTGCTATACAGTATATTGAATTGTAGTAAACGTTCTTTTAAATTTTACCATGTCGGGTGTTCGAAATTTCTAGGATCAATTTCGTCCTCCCGTTAACATGTTTGTAATGTTAAAAATTAACATTACATTTTTTCAGTGTATAACTAAAATTCATAAACTACGTAACGTCTTTTTCTATAATTTTTCCACCCCCCCGTCATCTTAGGCTTTTTGAACTGAGAAAATTCCATAAAAATCTTTATTTCAGTAGTTTTCTGCATAGATAATAACCTGTTTAATAATATTAATTATTTTTTAATACCATAAAAGTTAATCATTGTGACATTTACATCGAAACTTTTTTTTTAATTTTATTGGTTTATAAAAATAAAACAAATCAACATTATATACGTAAGTATAATAAAAATGAAAAAAATACAAGTAAACATTGTATATAAGAACGATATAAAAATTAGCAAGGAAGTAATTTGACGTTGTATGTAGTAGATATTATCTGTTTACCTACAGTTGATTGTAGATGACCATATCAGGTATGCAAACATAAATAAAAACAATATATTAAAGTATATACATATACATAATTACATTCATGAAGGTAGACAACTTATTATAAATATGTATAGGTATGTGTTTTAACATTTACTGTACTTTTATACATACACTCGACAAATTAATTAAGGGGACACCTAAAAAATAGTATGCTTGTAACTTGGTCAAAAATTAACTTTTTTCAAAACTTTTTTATTATTAAATTGAGCAAATTTACTCTACTTTATGATGGTCTAATTCGTTCCTCAACATCTTTTCATTTTTTAACTTTTTTATGTAATTATATAAATTAAAAAAAAACTGCATATTTTGACACATGATGTAGAGTGCATTTATGTAGAAAATGAAATTTTGAAATAACCTTTTTGTAGAGAATTCTAATACCTTCAAGTTTATATTCGTGCGGAAAAAATGTGACAAAAATTCGCAAAGGTATTACAGTTTTAGTGAAAATCAGGAAAAAATAATTCAAATGAATATAGCCGGAGTAATTTTGGTGGTACAGAAAATAAATAAAAATAAAAATGAAGCTCAAAGTATCACCTTTCAGATTATGCAATCTAATGAAAGACTTTTTTATGAATTACAAAAAATATTCAAACTTTAAACAGAATAGAAAATATGAGTAATTAGACAGTAAAATTAAAACAAAGAATACATACCCTAAACATTACATTTTAGGTGGCCCGAGCTAGAGGTCTCATTAACAATACATGTTCTTTATAATTCATTTTTATTTTTTTAAATAGGACCATATTACGCGAAGATATTCAACTTTGATGTCTCAACATCAGAAAACCCAAAAAAATTACAAATTGTTAAATTTTTTTCGTAAAATAAAGCAGGTAATACAAATCTATTCACAAAAGTGGACTAACTAAGGCAAATAAAATCCATACTTATATTATCTCTGAATGTTTGCTTGTTACCATTTCACGTCTAAACCACTGAACCGATCTTGATGAATTTTGTCATAGAGATAGCTTACATAATTTATATCCCGAAAACATTTATTAGATTTTTTTAAATAAATTCCACGCGGATAATAACTCCTTTTCTTAGAACAATAATTTAAAATTCCTTTAATTAAATGTATTTGCTCTGTTAATAATACGATACAAAATATATAAAGTAATATTTTTTTAAAAATAAAGGTAATATTTTTCTGTATCAATAAACAAAACTGCCACAACATTTTCTGTTGATTGTTTTTATTTAAATCAAAGATTCAAAACGTTCTCTGCCTATGTGTGTGTGTGTGTGTGTATGTGTACAGCTGACAGTATGTGTCCTTCGACACTCTTCGCATAGAAAACATCTAATTATTTATATTTAAAATCCAAACAACTATTTATACATCCGCAATAATTCCTAAACCACAGACTTATATAATGAACTGAGCAATAATAGCTTCACAAAATTGAGCACTCTCTTTAAATGCTTATTTAACCTTCGGAGCCTCTTGTGGGTCAATTTGACCCATACACCGACTTTGATCGTGAATAGCGCTTACGTATTTTAAATTTTTCGCGATTTTTTTTAAGTATGTTGAATACTTCAAAGGTATTTGTAACACTTATAAATTCATTTACCATGAATCAAAGTATACATTTGAATTTTGGTAAGTCAAAAGGTTTCGTAGTTGCGGAATTATAGGCGATCGAAAATAAGGAGGGTCAAATTGACCCAGAGTGTACAAGTAGGTTGAAAAAATAGGTGTGTACTCCGAGGGTTAACCGCGTGAAATATCGAAACACAGTTACTCGCGCGGTGTATTTTTTACGCTACATAAAAAACTAATTTTTGGGAATTTTTAAATTTGTTTGCCCAATTCATATTTTGTAGTATTTATTTTTGAAGAACTAAGAAATACTTTCTTAAAATTAACCCAACTAAAAATTAAGGATTAGAAAGAAAAACTAACCAAAATAAATCTAAAAAAGTACACAAAACTGTTCAATATTCATCTTACAATAAATCGGACAACAAAAATTTGATTTTTGTTGGTAATTTTTTTAATTTAACTCTTTTGACAAAATGTCTTCCATCAGCAGCATCACTAATGTCTTCAAAAAATGCGGTCCTTCGCTTAGGATGCTGCTATTTGTGCGTTAATACCACCTACATTTAGTAAGTAAAAAATTAATACAAACTGCTACAATCCTCAAATTTTGAGTGCTGGATTCCTATCACACTCTAGAATGACTAAACAAAGGTTAGATGGGGGTGTACAGTCCCACAAAAATTTATGCATCGCAGAAAATGCGTTACTGGTGTACAAAATACACCAGCGCGAGTAATTAAGGGTTAAAGAGAGACAAAGCGTATATGTAGCCAATACCTGTCTCTTTTCTGTAGGTATGTATAAATGACTGCAAACAAACCTGTCATGTGACAAATTACAATTCTATAGAAAGAGACAGGTATTGACTACATATTCGCTTTGTCTCTCTCACACACGAGACCCCTCAAATTACAAACGTCAAAATATTACACTGTGTGAAAACTTCAACTATTTCGGATTACTGAGTCGAAGCGGTATCTGCCCTAGAATAATCAGGGCATACGTTTTTAGGCTCACGCATAGTGTTGCGATAGATATCCACTGCAATGTATATATGACGAAACATTTGCCTCAGATAACACGAAGAAATTGACGCAACTTACACCCAGAAACCAAATCCAGAATAGGCATGATGATTAATTAAAAAAAAACTATTCTATGATGATCTTACGTGTCTCCTATTTCCAAAAAAATACTTATTTCTGCAAAAAATAAAGGTTTAATCGCAAGAATTCACTCTTTTTGAATTTGACGCCAAAACGCTCGCAGGTGACATTTGAGAGTTGTGACGTCACACTCCTTGTATCAACAATAATCAAACGTTCAGAGTTACGACAATAATTTAATTATTTTGTGTGTTAAAAATAAATTCCAAAGTATATAAGTTCTTAAATAAGGTATGTATCTAATAATCTTGTAAGAGGAATTGATATTTGTCTAAAATAACGTCATTAGCTCTGATTGGTGTTCCATTTAACATGGCGGCAGATTGCTGTATTTTGCATTTTTATTTTAACAAAAAATTAAAATAATCTTGCTTTTGATATGAAAATAAATACATTTTTTAGAATCTTTTTAACCTATTTCATTATTTAAAATTAAAATTTCAATGATACTTTATTAAAAACAGTTTGGGACCTCTGACTTAAAATAAATTTATTTTGACTCATAACATTTCATAATACCCTGATAAATTTTTCTCAAATTAATTCCCTACAGTTATAAAATATATTTTCTAGCACTGTAAAAAAAAACCGAAACCTCTACCTGCATTTAAAAAAAACGTTTCTGTATAGAAAAAAAAAACAAGAACCAAAATCTAACAGAACTGCTCAAACAGGAACAAAAAGTGTAACTGGAAACGAGTTTTATTCTACTTGTTGTCATAGTGAACAAGTTATACTTGAATATGTATTTGGGGAGGGGTCAGGTGTGCAACAAGTGTATTTGTAAATGGGGGAGACAGGTTACGTCAAGGGGATGAGGCTAAATCAGGAAATATCATAGAATAACACTTGTTGTACTTGTAGGTATAAGAATAACATTGTGGCTGTTAAACATTAAGGTTATTTGATCATTAGAGCAATGTATGTATTCGCAGCGTGCGCGATGACAGCGCCAACTAACGGGTGGTCTTTAGTAGCAACTTGGGTGGACTTTGACGTACTAACAAACAAATAATTTCAATAAAATATCGTAATATATACATTTTAGACGATTATTTATGACTATCAGCTATGTGCACGAAGTCTATTAGCGAGTAATAGAGAAGGATTGAATGGATTCAACTCTCTTTTTATCATTGTTTAATATGTTTAATACCGTGAAATTTTTTATTAAACAAATATCATTTAATTTAGCTGTTTGCATATAATATAAATAGTATAGCATAAAAGGTACGTGAAAATTATTTATTTTGGGTATCTTTTTCTCTTTAATTATGACGTATAATAGAGAAATAATGAATTCGTTTACATTGACAGCATAACCTGAAATTTTGGCGCCGATAATTTTACAATATTGCTCACCACGAACACTCGCATCGACATTATTTCTAACTCCACCCCCTTGCACATAGTCTATAGTGGGATTAACAATGTTGACCTTTCTATTTTCAGTTAAAAACGAGTCTATTAAAAATGAGAGTTAGTCCACCCAAAGTGTTATTTTTCGCCACGTTGTGCGCTGTGATCGATTTCGTTTCCTCCACTACCTACTTTGCACCCAGCGAATAGATAAAAGTCTAAAATTTGAATATGTTATTTATGGATAACTCATATATTTTACTTAAAATAGTGGACGTATAGTTTTTGAGTAATTGGATATTAAAAATATAGTTTTAAACACACGATAAATGAGAGAACTTGTCGAAAGTGCTATATTTATTAAAATTCTACACAATTGGCTATATAGAGACGTTTTAAAAACTAAACTTCAACCCTTTTTTAATACTATAATAATTATAAAACAAATATATTCACGTGTAATTTATTACAAAATATTAAAAAAACTAGCTCTGCCATTACAGCAGTACAAATTAGTTATGTTACTATTATATACCGTTCTGTCTATTTCAATTTTCAAATTTTACTTTTAATAATTAACAAAGTAAAATATTCCATATGTGTTCTGAATATAAATTAAAAACTAATTTTTTCGAAACCAAATCTTTTTTTACAGTATCGTTAGATGTTTAACCTTAAGACAGGGGTATATACTATCACCCCCCCCCCCCCATTTCCATATCTATATAGAGATACTCTAGTTAGACAGAGTTATGACAGTGAGTCGTATTATTTTGTCAAGTATGAATTTTTAGCAAGGATAAAAAAATGAATAAGTATATTTAATGATATTGGTTGGTTTCTACTACAATCGATTCAGGATGTCACAACTCTTACTATGAGTAACTCTAGTCATTTTAAACTATTTTAAGAAAATGAATTATTTTTTTAAGTATGTTAGGTATAAATTTTTTAGTTACCCTGATTTTTAATTGAATTTTTATATTTGACTGTATATGATTTTTTTTATTTAGTATATCACAGTGAAATAAAATCGTATAGTCAAATATAAAAATTCATTTTAAAGAAGAAAGATAGTACTATTAGTTACCGTAAAACGAGAACTTTATAAAAAAATTACTTTACTAGTAAAAATTAAATAATATCGAATATTATACAATACATTTTTATTTGTTAAAAATTAAGAAGACATCAGTAAAAGTTTTTTTTTATTCTTTGAATTCGCGTTTGTATAGTACATTAGTATATTATAATTAACTATCAAATATAACATTGCAACATCTAAATAAAAATAAATTAATAAGATCTGAACAAAAAAAAAAAAAAACATTAATTTTGTCAAACTTTTATAGGCAATAAATTCGTTTAAAATTTATAATAACCATAGGTGGGCATTAACTCGTTAATCGTTAATTAACGAAGTTAACAAAATGGTTAACGGATTAACTTTTAAGTTAACTAAAAAAATGTTAACGCTTTTGTTAACTTCCGTTAAATTCAACTTCCGTTAACTTAGTCCGTTACAATGGTTGTTTGATACGAAAAATACATACGAAAGTTGTCGAAAAAGCAAAAAAAAAAAAAGGTCAAAAACATTTTGGATGGTTAACTGTTTAACCATTAACTTTCGTTTAAATTTTCGAATTTTCGGTTAACTGTAACTTCCGTGACTTTTTCGGAATTTTAACGCTTTAACGGTTAACGAAGTTAACTTTTTTATTAACGGATTAACGATTAACGAAGTTAACTTTTCGATTAACTGTGCCCACCTATGATAATAACCAATGATCTATGTCTATAATTACTTATGTAATATACTTACATTAGGATTTAAAATAAACTATTGGTTTTTATAAATTATACAAACATTTTCTAGAATCTTTTCCTCGAAATAATCAATATTCAAGTTATTTTTTTAACAAATCCATAAACTTAACCTCCCAAAATAATAAAATATTAAATATTTTATTATATATTCAGACACTGTACTACCAAGAAGATGTGACTTAAATTCAGAACTCAAGAATGATTTATCTATATACATACATTAATTAATAACAGTAAAAAAACATTTAATGCATTCGCAGCGTGCGCGATGAAAGCGCCAACTAGCGGTTGCAACTAGGGTGTACTTTGACGTACTAACAATCAAATAATTTCAATAAAATATCGTAATATATACATTTTAGATGATTATTTATGACTATTGGCTATGTGCACGAAGTCTATTAGCGCCGCTAGCAGCGGGTAATAGAGAAGGATTGAATGGATTAAACTATCTTTTAATCATTGTTTAATATGTTTAATACCGTGAAATTTTTTATTAAACAAATATCATTTAATTTAGCTGTTTGCATATAATATAAATAGTATAGCATAAAAGGTACGTGAAAATTATTTATTTTAGGTATTTTTTTCTCTTTCATTATGACGTATAATAGAGAAATAATTAATTCGTTTACATTGACAGCATAACCTCAAATTATGGCGCCGACGATTTTACAATGTTGCTCACCACGAACACTCGCATCGACATTATTTCTAACTCCACCCCCTTGCACATAGGTCTATAGTGGGGTTAACCATGTTGACCTTTCTATTTTCAGTTAAAAACGAGCCTATTAAAAATGACAATTAGTCCACCCTAAGTGTTATTTTTTGCCACGTTGAGCGCTGTGATCGATTTCGTTTCCCCCACTACCTACTTTGCACCCAGCGATGGATAACTGGAATATCAAGGGATCGATTACTCTATCCCACTTAAATAAGTGTCCCATTTACCCAGTTTCCCAGATATACAAAGGAAGTACATAATCTTAATCTTAATATATATAAATTACGTGTCACATGTTTGTCCGCGATGGACTCCTAAACTACTTAACCGATTTTAATCAAATTTGTACACCGTGTGCAGTTTGATCCAACTTGAAATATAGGATAGCTTACATCTCAATTTATGATCGCAATATTATTTTATTGCAAATTATTTGTCTTTATCTGTTAGCTCCAAACGATTCTAACAGATGGTGACATCTGTTGACTGGATTGAGTAAGTATTCAATAGATGGCGCTATGTCAAACTTTCAAACGTTTCATATAACCTACAATTAAAGTATAGGTTAACCACAGCAACGTGTGGCCGGGTCAGCTAGTATACTTATAGTTTCCAAGTTAGCATAAGTGTATATTTGGGATGCTAAGTTTGTGTCGTCAATTCTCCAGGCTATAGTATATACATAAGGTTCATTTGCATTCTGCTCAAGTCAGCAGCAACTGGTAGTGGTTGATGAGGATCGAAAGACCCTGAAACCGAGTATATGTCGACAACAACAAAACAGCCTAGTTGGCCTTGGTCGACTCACCCATACGCGGAAGTCTCAAATACTAATAGTTCGCAAGATTGTAAATATAAGTACAATGAATACATACATAAGTACTCTATATATACATAAGTACTCTATATATATATATATATATATATATATATATATATATATATATATATATATATATATATATATATATATATATATATATATATATATATATATATCTATATATATCTACCACCACATACATGAATGTGTCCGTGTGTCTGTCTGTTAATGATAGTACTGTCGTGATTTTATTAAAACAATAATTCCAGGTTACTTGAAAAACGGAGAAACTGTGGTTTCTTGGCGACTTAAACGTGTGTACAATATTTTTTATGCTACAGAACGAATTAAAATTTTTAAAATGTATTGTTATGGGAAAATGCGTTTCACTCCATCATAATGTGATCACATTAGGCCATGAGTACATATTTTTAATTTAGAGAAATGATCATGGCAACGCTGTACATTATCTACTATTAACTACTTGTCAAATGATTATATTTTATCATCTAAACTACCACAGAATATATTAATAATTAATTAAATCGATTATAATTCCCTTCAATCCACTTATCATATTTTGTAAAAAATTATTTCATTATTTCGTGTATTTTTTACTATAATTAAATGAATACGTTGTTGCCACATTGTCAACAATACTGTAATTTATGTGATGGTTTGGTAGTTAAATCTGGTTAAATCTTAATAACGGGACGGTCAATAATTCCAATTTTTTGTATACTGTTTTCTTTCATATAAATATACAACATGTCAGTTTTTTTATGAAAAACTGACGCTACGTTTAAATTTTATCTAATAAAACGTTACGTTGGTGTACGGTTAGTCCATATAAGCTGTGTTAAAAATATAAACTTTGAGATCGTTTTTCATGACTTTGAGATGGTCAATTTTAATAAAAATGGGCTATTTTTCAGATATTAATCTAGGGAATATTCTTGTGCAATTTAAACAAAATCTGACGAAAACATGTTTACGGACCAACTACCTTAACGAACTTGCTCCCGGAACGAATTATGTTCGTAATGCGAGGCATCACTGTACTTATAATAATTAAAGGTGTAATAACTGCAGTTTAGTAAATAGTATATAAATAAATACATATACAATATACAAATACATACATATATATAGATAAAGAGCTATCAATAAAATACTACAGACACAATGATATCGTAATAATGTTATTGACAACAATAATAATCTATATTTATATATTGTATATCAATGGTAAACACTTGTATTCCATGAATATGTTAATAAAAAATACATAAACAGCTACGTGCATTTTATAACGAAGTGTTTTTCAGTTTTCCCCATTAATACTCAATCAATCAATTGAACTATAGACTATAGTCTGTTCACTCTCTTATCGTCGCATATCTAACAACACCGCTCAAGTCATTTTGACCAACTTAACACAAAAAAACTGTATTGGACCAAGAAAATCTTGTTTTGTATATAACGAAAACAATATTTTCTTAATATAAGAAAAGTACTCTTAATCCAACTACGTTATTCCTTCGTTCAAGAATACTATAGTTGGTTTAAGAATATATTTCTTATCTTAAGAAAATATTGTTTTCGTTATATACAAAACAAGGTTTACTTGGCTCAAGTAAACCTTTCTACCTGTATACGTGAACATATTTGTTTTATATTTTTTATAGTATTTAAAAGGGTTGAAGTTTAGTTTTTAAAACGTCTCTATATAGCCAATTGTATAGAATTTCAATAAATAGAGCACTTTCGGCAAGTTCTCTTATTTATCGTGTGTTAAAAACTCTATTTTTAATATCCAATTACTGAAAAACCATACGTACAATATTTTAAATAAATATATGAGTTATTCATAAATAACATATACCTATCGAATAAAATATCTATAAAAATGTAATTTCCTTGGATACATTTATTAATATTAAACTGTCTACATACAAGGATTAATTTACACTTAAGTTTAGTTAATGTTTAAATCATAATTGTTATTTTCTAAATATGAGATTACTTTTTAAAAAGATTCGCTTATCGATTTAAGTAATACGTATATATCCCAGTGGTGTAGAAAATAAAACAAAAATATATCTAGTGGTTAAATAGAAACAGCGCAGTTTAGGGATACATAATAATTTAGTAAGTCTCTTATATACTTACCTATACAATATAATAAAGGTAAAGGTAAACAGATTCCAACTCTGTGTTAAATACGGATGTTTTCAATCTGATACAGAATAAATAGAGCTGTAGATAACGGACTGTTTTATTATTCGTTCATTAGGGCTTCGAGATTTTATCAATATTACATTAAACTATCAACAATTATTTCACTAGCGCCCAGTATTATCAACTTTAACTAAATGCTCCTTTAACTAACTGTCATATTATCAACAGATCCAAGCATAATACATTTGATTAAATAGATTTTAAATTTTTCATTGAAAGCTTAAATATTGATTTAAATCACATACATAATACACCAAATTTACTTTAAAGGAGCATTTAGCGCTAAAGGAGTTTTAAATTGGTTGATAATACCGGGCATAGGTATTGAGTAAGTTAACTTATCAATATTTAAATAAATTATTATCAATTTAATTTTATTGTTTCATTTTACTAATATGAGGTAAACAGCTCGCCCCCCCCCCCACCAGTAGTTACGTCCCTGAGATTATGTTATATAAATTATATGATATTAAAGTAAAACAATGTTCTGACACAGAACACTCTGTATATATCAATACAACAAAATCAACTCAACATATTTATAATAAATATCTATTCAATTAATTAGTTTATCAATAATCAACTCTAATTATTTATACACATGTCTGTCTGTCTGTCTGTCTGTGTGTAAATAAATAACATACATAGATTAAGATATATATTTTTTTTATTGTCAAAATACATAAATCATTAAAAAATACATATTATATTAACTTAATATATACTGTATTTTATATTTTACAGATGTAAGGATCGTTATCTGAGCAGCGGTAATTCCAAAGTAAGCCAGCATTATGCATACATCCACAGTCCCTGTTACTATTTGTAGTGGGATAACCTGAGCCCCATTTGTTATACCCAGTATCACTCTGGCGACCACCTGTAAAACAATAACAAATATATTATTTTATATTGATATATTTTGTAGAGAATTTCTAATATTTTAATTATTTATACTTTAAGTGAATCTTTAGGAAACTTCTCAAACTTTACTACGTTTGGTTACAAATAAAAACAAAATGTAAATACAGGATGATTCAGCACTGTCGTGCCAAACTTGAACAGTAGATTGAGATAAATATTTTAAGCAAAAAACTTCCAATAAACATGTATCCGGAAATTTTTCCTTAGGGAACTACAGGCCTCCAAAGATTTTACTCAAATAGAGTTTTAATTTAATATCTAGAGAACCCTTTGTTATAGAATTATCAAAAGTATTTGATTTAGTAATAATATGTGTTATCGATTTCTAATATTAATCAATTATATTTTAGACCAGGGCTGTATGGGGTCAGTGGGCCCATCGATTTTTATCTAGTATTTGTTTGTTCGTTAATTTTTTTCCTGAATTGGTACTTTTATAAGATTATATGACACAAAATACACAAAAACATACTTTGCTTGTTTACCATAGGATAAACCGTTTTCGAGAAATATCGATGGTAAAGAAACCTTACAGAATATAACTTAATACGGATGCTTGAATTTACAAAAAATCAATTTATATTCTTTTTCAATGATTTAAGGTAAGAATAAAGTTCATATAAATATACCTCCTAATATGAATCCTGTAAGATCTATAGCCTTTTCTATTACTGTTACATGTACTTTATTAACATGACTAAAAAACAAACTAAAAATGGCTATTTGTTGATATGGATGCATTTTCGGAGGTATATCTATATAACTTTGTGTCTTATTTTTAATCATAGAACAAGAATATAAATTTATTATTTGTAATTTGAAGCATCCGTATTAAGTTATATTCTGCAAGCTTTCTTAACAATTGCAATATTTCTCGAAAACGATTTATCCTATGATAAACAAGCAAAGTATGTATTTGTGTATTTTGTGTCATATAATCTAATTGATGTACCAACTCAGGAAAAAAATTAACGAACAAACAAATACTAGATAAAAATCGATGGGCCCACTAGCCCCATACAGTCCTGGTCTAAAATATAATTGGTTAATATTAGAAATCGATAACACATATTATTACTAAACCAAATATTAAATTTCATAATTCTATCACAAAGGGTTCTCTAGATATTAAATTACAACTCATTTTTAGCCAAATCTTAGGAAGCCTGTAGTTCCCTAAGGAAAAATTTCCGGACACATGTTTATTGGAAGTTTTTTGCTTAAAATATTTTTCTCAATCTACTGTTCAAGTTTGGCACGACAGTGCTGAATCACCCTGTATAATGAAATGTTGCTAGTTTTTGATAAGTTTGACTGTATTTGGTTATTTACCTAAAACAGTTACAAATTCACTCTCCGTGGACGTTCTATAGAAGCCTAAATGTATAAAATCAACATTATTTGTTTTCTTGATCCCTACGAGTAAATCCGCCTCGGCTTGTGAATTGACCACAACTAAATGTACCCCCTCCTTTACACAGATGTCTCTTGCTTGGGTCCAGTTGACCTTATTGTTGTGATATTTGTAATAACCAAATCCAGGGTACAGGGTATAACAATCACAGTCTTTTAACTCTTTCTCAACTTCCTTATCTGCTCAACAAATAATTACAAAACATTACTTTATTTTATTTATATTTATCAAATAAAAACTAACTTTTATTCTCAACTGTAGTTGTAGTTGTGGCCATTGTAGTCACTTCACTAGCATTTGTTATATTTTGGTTGGAAGTTGGTTCTGTATTATTCTATAATAGATATTATATATAATATAAACATTAGTTTATAGTTGTAACAATTATAAATAAATACTTACTACATTCAAGACAGGCTCCACAGTGTTGTCATCACTTATTTTTAACAATTTTTTTATATCGACATCTTTACCTGCTCAACAAATAATTACAAAATATTATAAACAAATTATTTAGATTTACGTTTATAAAAAAACAACTCACCATAGATATTGTATTGTTATTATAATATATTTATTTATACAATTACACAAGTATATTTTTATGACAAATTCTATATTAATTATTTTGATCTTCTCTTCTTTTTCCATAGACCACTACATATAAATTCCTTTATAATACATCCTCTTTTCTTAAAAAGCTGAACTCTGTGATGCTCTAAATATACGGCCTGATCTAGTGGTATGAAAGGCATGTTCTAATTTCTGTCTATTATTCTGTACAGTTCTTTCTTCCTCTTCCACTATTTTTGACTCGGGTAAAGGTATAATAAACTTCCTGTTTCTTCGTATAATTCCTTTTTCTGTATTAACTTGGTATGATCTAGGATATAAAGATCTATTCTCTATTCTTCCATATCTCTCTAAGTCTGGTATCCAAACTCGTGTATTATTATCTAATTTTGATAAATCACGAGCACCCTTATGTTTGTCAAAATTAAATTTATTTCTTTTCTTTATTCTATTTTCCTTATCTTTAAACTCTTCCATTCCCTTCCACTCTGGTTCCAAATTTATCGGATGTTGTGGTAATATCGTACGAATTTTTCGTCCAAATAGTAATTCTGCTGGTGATAATCCTGATTCTAAAGGAGTACTTCTGTAGTTAAGTAGTCCAATATTTGGGTCTTTATTTTTATTTAAAATACTCTTAGCTATTGCCACTGTTTTTTCTGCTAACCCATTGCTCTGTGCATGTTTAGGGCTTGAGGTTTCATGCACAAATCCGAGGCTATTGCTGAATTCTTTGAATTCGTATCCCAGAAATTGTGGTCCATTATCACTTCTTATAATTTCTGGGATACCATGACGAGCAAAAATATTTTTTAAAACTTCTATCGTTGATTTAGTTGTAATATTTTTCATTTCGATAAGTTCGAAATATCTTGAAAAATAGTCAACTATAACTAAAAAGATTTTCCCATTATTTTGCAAAAAATCCATACCTAATTTTTTCCACGGTCTATTAGGTATTTCTGACATCATTAGAGGTTCTGCTTTATTGTTCTTTTCTTTTAAACATTGTTCACAATTTTCAACTAATTGCATTATTTCGTTTGATAATCCAGGCCACCATACTGATTCAGCAGCTCGTCTTCTACATTTTGTAATACCCATATGACCTTCATGTATTTTATTTAACATCTCTTGCCGTAATAATTTGGGAACAAATAACCGCTTGTTATACATTATTAGCCCTTTGCTAATTGATAACTGACCACGATATTTCCAGTATATGGATTGTTTTTCTGTAAATCCATATAATATTTCATTTTTTAATGTTTTACATTGAGTATCATTTTCTTGTGCTTGATATATTTCATTTAATTTCATATCTGTAAACGGAAGTTCTGCAATGACATTCTGAATGAATAACTCTTCTTCATCATCCAATATATCTTTATTTTGCATATCAGCTACTTTCAATGGCGCTCTTGAAAGTGTATCCGGAATATAAAATTGTTTACCTGGTACATGAATAACTTTATAATTAAATTGTACTAAACGCATTCTGAATCTTTGTAACCGTGCAGATAATTCTGACATTGGTTTTGTTTGTAATAAGGATACTAAAGGTTTGTGATCTGTCAATATCTGTATTTCTTTTCCTAGAATAAATTTAGAGAATCTTTCGCATGCCCAGGTAATAGCTAAAGCTTCTTTTTCAATCTGTGCATATTTCATTTCAGTTGTATTCAGACTACGTGAAGCGTATGCTACTGGTCGCCACCGATCATTTGATAATTGTTCTAAAACTGCTCCGAGCCCGAAACTTGATGAATCTGCTGCTACTCGGGTTCTTGCATCCCAATTATATGTAGCTAATGATGATGCTGACGTTATTTCTTCTTTTAATGTATTGAACTCTTTGTTATGATCACTGGTCCAAGACCATTCAATTTTTTTAGACAACAAACTTCTTAATTTATGTGTTTTGTCTGCAAGGTTTGGTAAAAATTTTGTTAAATATGTAACCATACCTAGAAAACGTCTTACTTCTGATTCATTTTCCGGTGCTTTCATATTTATTATTGGTTCAATTTTCTCTGGGTCTGGTTTAATCGTTCCAGAAGAAATTATGTGGCCCAAAAACTTAACTTCTCTTACACCAAAAACACATTTTTCTCTATTTAATGTTATATTATTATTTTTTAATGTTTCTAATACTGCCCGTACTCGATGTTCGTGTTCATCTTCATTATCTGCTACGATTAATATGTCATCAGCTTGATTTACAACACCAGGTAATCCTTGAAGAACATGTTGCATTCTCTTTTGAAAATGTTCTGGCGCTGAATTAATACCAAATGGGAGACGGTTGAAATAAAATCTACCAAACGGTGTTATAAATGTTGTAAAATGAATACTTTTCTTTGATAATGGGATCTGCCAAAATCCTCTTGATGCATCTAAAAGTGTAAATATTTTCCCTTTTTCTATTTGAGCTAATGACTCTTCTACTGACGGTAGTTGTAACCTCTCTCTTCGTATAAATTTATTCAATTCTGTGTAATCGACACAAATACGTACTGCACCATTTTTCTTTGGAACTACCACATTGGTGAACACCATTCTGTGGCTTCATCTACTGGTGAAATGACACCTTCATTTACCATTTTATTCAACTCTTCTTTGACTTTTTGTCTCAATGGAAGTGCAATACGGCGTGGACAAGCAATTGCAAATGGCTTGTAATTTTTTTCTAAAACAATTTCATATTCTTTGTTTAATTTTCCTAAGCCATTGAAAACATCTTTGTATTCTTCTATAATTTTATTTTTTTGAAGAATTTCATTAATAAAATTAATAATTTTTAATTTTTGGATAGCTGGACGTCCTAGTAAAGGGGTCTGTTCTTTTTCCACAACAAATATTTGTTCAAAACATTTGTTTTCATTGTGTATCATTTCCACATTCGCCAAACCGAGTAACTTAATTGGCTGTTTTGTTGCACCAAACAGTTTTTTATTAGTTTGATTCACTTGCAGTAATAATTTATCTGCTAATATTTTGTCAATAACGGACACATCTGCCCCTGTATCAATTTTAAATTTGACTTGATGGTCTTTAATGTTTATTTGTATATACCATGGTTCTGTTTGACTAATTTTTGCTGCTATTTCACCCATATAATATTCTTCAATTTCATGCATTTCTTTACTATTTTTACAGCATTTTGCATAGTGACCTTTTTTATTACATTTATTACAAATTTCTTTATCTGCAGGACATTCAAACCATGGATGATATTGACTTGCTCCACATTTATAACAGTTACGATTTTTCTCTTTTCTATTTTCATTATAATAGTCTCTAATTCTTGAATTTTGACTTTTATAATTCATTTGTTTTTTTATTACTTCAACATTATTATCATTAATATTTCTTACAACTTGTTGTTGTGATTTAATAGATTCTGCTTGCCTGACTTTAGAAATTGCTCGTTCAAGAGTCAGTTCTGAATCCATTTGTAATGTTTCCGACAACCTGTCATCTTTTACTCCTATGACAATCATGTCTCTAATTAATTCTTCTTTTAACAACTCAAATTTACAAGTTTCTGCTAATTTTGTTAAATCATTTATGAATACTTCTACTGGTTCATAAGGCTGTTGTCTTCGGTTGAAAAATTTTGCACGTTCGAAGACAATATTTTTCTTTGCAATAAAATAATTCGTCAGTTTTTCTTTCACTTCTATATACGATTGCATTACATCACTTGATAAACTCATTGCATTTATAACATCATCAGCTTCTGCACCCATACAGTATAGTAACATATTTACTTGATTTTCACCTGGTTTTAAATGTAACGCTGTCGCAATTCTAAATCTTTCAAATCTTTGTATCCAACTTGACCATTTATTTGGTTGTCGAAAATCGAATTCTGTTGGAATAGCTACTTGATATGCAGTATTACTATTACCAACTATATCTTTCTTGTTTGACATTTTTATTTTTTTTTTTATTTTTTTTTTTTTTCATTCTGCTATTACACGTACCTATAATTATAGTACTTATATATTAGCAGGCCGCCGCTGTCACCATGTATTGTTATTATAATATATTTATTTATACAATTACACAAGTATATTTTTATGACAAATTCTATATTAATTATTTTGATCTTCTCTTCTTTTTCCATAGACCACTACATATAAATTCCTTTATAATACAGATATTAAATACAAAATTAAATGTATTGACTTGATTCTGTCGGTCATCTTGGTAGAAACTATCGCTATCATTAGATTTTGTATAAATCTATAAAATATTATACAAATACAGATTCAATATAAAGCGTTATTATATTTTTAACAATAATAAATAAATACTTACGAATATATTGGTAACTGGAGATGAACTATTAGCTATGTTAATAAATAACATTATAGACACAAATAAAAACACAGTAGACATCATGGTTGTTGAGTTAAAGTTAACAAACACTGACAGAAATAAATTAATTTGCAAATTATTTATAGTTTTTGATAACAAAAAAATGTTAATAAAATCAATAAAATTTCCATCACGTGTAAAAAATGAACTTTGATAAATTATAAGTAAATATATTCCATACATATTAAAGGATGTTGCAATATTCGTATCTGTTTATACGTATTTTATATGTTTGCGCCATTAGATAAGGGGTGCTTTATTGTGTCTACTTATTATAACTATATATTTTTGACCCCCTCACAATTTTATGAACCTGACTGTTTGATTTCAATATTTAAACCTCGATACATATTTCCCTTTTTATGTAGTTATCAGACGTAAGAAGAAACATACATATTATATACCTATTGCTACAAAAGAATAAACATTTATTATTATTATTAATATTATAATCTATATCTATAAAAGAGTTTGTCCTTAACCACTCACTCATTCACTCACTCACTCACTCATATATCAACGTACAGGCCAAACCCCTGGACCTAGAAACGTGAAATTTCGTAGGTGCCTTTCTTTTATGATGTAAGCATCCACTAAGAAAGGATTTTTCGAAATTCAACCCCTACGGGGTTAAAAGGGGGTATCAAAGTTTATATAAAAAATATTTGTAAAATATTTTTTTTTGTATTCACCGAATGAAACATGGCACAAGTAGGTACTCTACACGATAAATATCAGTTACGAAAATTCAACCCCTATGGGAAGGGGGGTAAAATTTTGATATATTTTTCTAGATAGGGGGTTAGTTTTTACAATTTTTACCTAACATCCGAGATATTTACGTTTTTTTATAGGTAATGAATAAAAATCAATATAAAATAATGTAATATGTCATCCCCTATCACGTATGGAGGGTTCTAATTAGTTTCGAAGTTTACGCGAGCGAAGCCGCGGGATTCCGCTAGTTATATATAAATAGGTTTGACATTTATTCTGGTACAATGAATATATAATAACCATTCTTATAAATCTTTTAAGGTTGTTGTTCACTGAAAGCCGTGGCATCTAGCGAAATTTAGCATGAACTACAGGGTTTTGATATGTCGGTAATAAAGAACAAATAGATCTGGAAACAATTTACAATATTAGACAAGAATAGAAGATTCATTTTTAACAATATTATAATTATTACTATTGCTGACAATAGTAATAATTATAATAACAATAGTAACTATTATTATTATAAATAAAAACATTAAATGTAATCAATAATCACTTGATATTTACAACGCGCGTCAGTTTTCAATACCACGTTTTTATATTTCAAAGAGCGCGCCGAATGCGGTGTTGCCATATCGTATATTTACGTCATGTGTTCGGGAATTTATCAAAGTTAAAAATTAATAATTATTTAAGGAGATGGTAAATCATTCTAAAATTTTATATACACATTCGTTAATTACCAATCTATAACATATCCGTTTTTGGTTAAAATCTGACGTTTAGTTTTAATACACGAATTAAACGAATATCTAATTCCAAGTTGATCCCTATGCTTGCAATGTATAAGAGGCCAACTTTGCACGTTTATAATTAATAAACGAAATGGTAAACTGACCTGAATTTTTTTTACAACTACGAACTAGCTTACTTAACACAATATTAAAATTTTAACAAATTCTGTAGTGATCGATTTTAGTGAACAACAACCTTAAGATTTCAAAATGTAATTTATTTTCTACAGTGAACAGACTATAGCGTCTTTTACTTTTGCACAATTTAAACATATTTCTCATATGTGGATGTGTTTACAAGACAAAGACAGAGTGTGTCTACAACACGCAATGCCTATATGTCTGTCTCTGTCTACAAACACATTAGTTTTATCTATATAGTATTAATATAAACATATATACATATACAGGGTGTTTGGTTCGGCGATACGAATATTTTGAAGGAAGGTAGAATGAATCATTTGGAAGTGATTTAAGCAAATATACCTATATACAAAGTGCTACAGTTTTTTTATATCGGCCTTTTTAGTAAATTTTTGAAAAAACCCAGATTTATACATGTTAACGGCAATAGTTCAAATGTTAGAGTGCCCATATTTTTCAAACATGATTTTTATATTACTTAAATGTCTATGCTACACTATCAGATCAAAATAAAATTGATGAATAACAAAAACAAAAAATGACTGCAGGTTAACATTTGAAAACTTTTAAAATTTGGATAAAATTAATTCTTTAAAAAATTATTTTATAAAATCTAGCGCACTTACAGATCTTCAAATGATTTTAAGAACTGCTCTATTTAATACCCTTTCGAAAAACCTACCGTATTACCTACATGAACGGGCTATTTTTGTGAAAAAAACATACATTTATGTGAAAATAAGTAAGATTTTTACATTTTTCCAGTAAGTTGATCCAAGTATGCTAATCTTAATAAGTCGTAAAAAAACATGATGCGGGTACTTTTCAAACATTTTTTTTATACTCATTGGACAGAGTAACACTTACTCCTGTACAAATGCTTGAAAATAATGACCCTTCAGACTAATGATGATTTTTTTCGATTTTTAGTAAATTTTGGTAAATTAAGCACACTAGGATCAACTCACTGGAAAAATGTAAAAATCTTACTTATTCTCAGATAAATGTAAGTTTTTTTCACAAAAGTAGCCCGTTCATGTAGGTAATATGGTAGGTTTTTCGAAAAGGTATGAAATAGAGCAGTTTTTAAGACCATTTGAACATCTGTAAGTGTACTAGATTTTATAAAATAATTTTTTAAAGAATTAATTTTATCCAAATTTTAAAAGTTTTCAAATGTTAACCTGCAGTCATTTTTTGTTTTTGTTATTCATCAATTTTATTTTGATCTGAAAGTGTAGCATAGACATTTAAGTAATATAAAAATCATGTTTGAAAAAAATGGGCACTCTAACATTTGAACTATTGCCGTTAACATGTATAAATCTGGGTTTTTTCAAAAATTTACTAAAAAGGCCGATATAAAAAAACTGTAGCACTTTGTATATAGGTATATTTGCTTAAATCACTTCCAAATGATTCATTCTACCTTCCTTCAAAATATTCGTATCGCCGAACCAAACACCCTGTATATGACATTATCATATCTATTAAAGTGCATTATATCTGTTAGTTCACTACTTGGTTACTTCTTTATATTGCAAACATGTCTATCTTTTAGATAAAGGAATATTCCATCATATTTAACCCTCCGTCTGTACACTATATTTTTCGAGACACGGTCTGTACACTGGGTCTTTTAGGGAACAGTCGCGTTTTCTAAGTTTTATAGACTTTTAAAAAATCTGAAAAAAATCAGGGTTACTTCTTGAAGTGTCTACTACATGGCTCAACAGTTGTCAAAGCCTAAAGTTAAAAACCATTGGTAATAAAAATTTAAGTATAGTCAAAAATGGAGGAAAAACGGGATTTTGCTAAAAAAAATTGTAACTTTGCAATAAACAAATATATTTAAAAAAAGGTTATATGGTTATGAAGCTTAGACTATGACCTTTCAAAATAATATAGTGTCATTGACATAGCCTCCAAAAAGATGAATTATTTCAGCACCTGAAAGTGGGAAATATTTTACGGATTCAGGCATGCCATAAATAAACTAAATGATAATTATTTTGCACAAAATCAGTTTTTTTTGACATAAAAATAGTCAAAAAAAGCCTAGAATTACATGAAACATTTATTTTCGCAATGAAAAGACGAAAAAAGCAAAAAAAACGGTATCCATTTACCTCAGAAAACACTAACGCCGTCTGTACACTGACCCATTTAGGGAACGGACGCAACTTGCATCTGCAAATTGTGAGACCCGGGTGCCCTTTGAGCCTTTAGTCCCTACTGATACCTAGTGAGGTAGCACAAGCCCCCCCCCCCCTCCCCCATTCGTAGGAGAGATATTGAAATTTGAAATTTCGACTGTTCCTTAAGGGTTAAATGTACCTATATACAGGGCCGGCCTTTGCAAGCTCGGCGCCCCGGGCGAAATATTTTTTTGCCGCCCTCCCAACCTTTTTTTTTGTTGACTCGAATATATAATTAATTTCTACCGCAAAAAAAAACTGATGAGCTTTTTTCTTTCGTTGTTGCATCTTTCTTTTCTCATTATTTTTATGTTTTTCATTCTTTTGCGCTTCTTCGCCGCCCCTACTAGCATGGCGCCCCGGGCGGTCGCCCAGGGTCGCCCCCCCCCCCCTAAAGCCGTCACTGCCTATATATATTGTCTTCTTTGTTAATTAAATAAGACATTTATTGAATTTTTAACCTTTTGTAGCCCAAGATCTTAAAAATTTAAATTATGTTGATAAAGAGACAAGTTCAGGCATATAAAAAAACACGTATTTTTCACAGATTTAAAAATATTTATTATTAATTATTTATTTGACTTTTTTGGGAGTGACATTACTGTGAGTTAATCGTAAAAAAAACACTTATGTGGTATGGCAGGATTTGAAACAATTATTGTTGCATAATGTTACACCGCATTGTTTGTGAAACGCCAGTACACTGGGGTAACTTACAACGTATTCATTTTTCTACCCAAATCGGCCAGTAGCCGATTTTGTCCTGCCTTACTTACTGCCAATAGTTACGTAATAATACGTAAGTTAATAGGTTATGCCTTCATCTGTGTATTTGACTTGATACTAAGTTATTGAGTGTTATATAGGTATGTTACAGTAGTGTTACACATATTACAATATATTTAGTACGTATATTAGCGGGATTATTGAAGTTTGGTACAGAAATATCACATGGGGCTACAAAGGGTTAATTCATTTTCTTGCTACCAACGGTAATTTTAGTAAAATTAATTGTAATAATTTCAATTGTAAATTATTTATTTACTCATTTAACTACAGTCCCTGGCCATATTATTAGACCAAAGCTGAAAAATCACATTTTCGCCATTTTAATTACAATACACCTTAATTTTTGACAGTTTTCGTTAAATTATGAAATAGCATATATAATATAATGAGTTTTATTATTATTGTTGTTACAAATCTCAAAAATTGTATAAAATTTTTATCAAAAAATGTTAAAGCATCAACAAAGAACTTACTTTACACGTTTTTGAAGCACTATCACTTGTTTAATTAAGATGAACTATGTATTGTACAACAATTGAAACGATACACTCTGTTTGACGGTTATTTGATTATTTGACGTTTTTGTGTAAACACTGCTGCCACCTAAGTTTGAAAGTGGTAAGTCTTTCAAAAATTAGATTAAATGTTACCATAAGTATAAAACTACGAGTTCTGTTAAGGAATGGTAACAGTGTTTACAATGAAACAACAAAAATAATATGAAACACTTATTTCTTAGCTTTGGTCTAATAATATGGCCAGGGACTGTAACAAATTCATATATCAGAGTGTTCTATCTGATTTTTATATTTTTATGAAAGCCTGGGTCAAGCTACTGATATTATAATGTTATAAATTAAATTTTAAAATGTATTTGAGTCGATATTTTTTATGTTTGATGCATGAAATATAGCTGAAAATTTTTATGTTTTGGAATTCGTTGAAAGTATGTTTTTTATATAGAAAATGATGTGAAAAGTTGAAATTTTCAAACCGCAGATCTGTATCTCAAACCGTTCTCGAGATATGGCCTCTTAAAGTTTTGATTTTTTGAAAATTTTGGAAAAAATTGGCTGTAACTTTTGAACGTGTGGTCGGATTTGATTTTTGTTGACAGATTTGGAATCAGCGTGTCAAAATCTATGTAATGACATGTAAAATACTTTGAAATTCGACAAAAAAATTTTTGCTAAAAATCGACATTTTTTTAAGGTATACCCCTTTGAATTTTTTCGATTTTTCGCAAAAAATTTTTTGTCGACTTTTGAAGTATTATACATGTCTTTATATAGATTTCAACACGCTGATTCCAAATCTGCCAACAAAAATCAAATCCGACCACACATTCAAAAGTTACAGCCATTTTTCTCCAAAATTTTAAAAAATCGAAAACTTTGAGAGGCCATATCTCGAGAACGGTTTGAGATACAGACCTGCGGTTTGAAAATTTCAACTTTTCACATCATTTTCTATATAATAAACATACTTTTAATAAAATCCAAATCACAAAATTTTTCAGCTATATTTCATGCATCAAACTTCAATATATCATAAAAAAAATATCACAAATACACAAAATTATGAATTAGAATCAAAACTAACCCATATAAATGTAAATTTCGAGTGTAATTCGTCTTTTTACGTAATTTTCCATATAAAAAACATACTTTTAACTAACGAAATCTAAAATTCAAAATTTCATACATCAATATCAACAAACCAAACCCATTTTAAAATGTACAATGTACAGCCCCTATAAATCCCCCCCCCCCCATCCGTGAATGGCTTGCTATATAAAGGACAAATAGTTTTATATACAGTGGTACCTCGCACAACAAACATAATTCGTTCCAGGAGCAAGTTCGTTAAGTGAAAATTTCGTTATGTGAAACACGTTTTCCCATAACAATATATGTTAAAAATGTTAATTCGTTCTGTAGCATAAAATATGGTACTGTAACTTAAAAAAGATTGTATACACGTTTTTTTATTACATTTGTACAAAAGTTACATGTTTTTTTCCCGTATAATACGAATATGCAATAAAAAATATAGGTTCTTATTTAAAAAATCAAAGTTGACCTTCATTTGACCATGAAAATAAGTATCAAGGTGAAATTCAAGGTCACCAATATTTGACCCTTTCGATACCTTATAACTTTTGTCTGAATTGTCTGAACCATTTTTCATTATTACTTCCATGTTCGAAGAAATGGAAGTATTGTATAACCGTCAAAAATCATGTCCGAAAAAAAAGCAGATTCTGATTGTACTAACTTCAAAACGTAAAGAAAAGTTAATTTCCGCATGGCGGCTGTGCGTGTGTGTGTCTGGATGTAGAATTTTCTTCCGTGTACGATAACTACTGTAGATATGCACCGATTTGAATTATTTTTGGGGAAAATGTTTGCCTCAGTGAGTACTCTAGACCTATTGATTTTGGTGCTAATCGGATTAGGGGTTTCCGAAATATTCGAAATTCTGTACCTATTATCGTCTGAAAAGTGAGTATTATCTCACCAATTTTGATAAAACTTGGTACACTTGTAGTTTAATCCAATCTAAGGGGCACTTATTTCATAAACATGCTTAGATAGCCACTGAAGGGGTGAAAACCACCCTCAAAATTTTAATTTTAAATACTAATAAATTCATGTTTCCATGAAAATTCAAATGTCAGATAATTATTATTTTACAAAAATGTCTATTCTACAACTGACATTAGAATATTAGAAAACTAATATTTATAATACAAAGGTGAGTTTTATATTAAAAATTATTGTAAAAGATATTATAGAACATGGAAGTCATGTATGGTTCTCCATACCGATATTTTACTTAGTTCTCGACATATACAAAATTCCAGGTTAAATGAATCACCCTGTATATAAAAGGAAACGTATAATCTAGGCCGGACATAATTTCTAAATATATATATCTGAGTAATTTCACAATTTAATAAAATACAAAAACAAAAATAACTTATATGAAAAAATAATCTATGTAATATTTGATAAAATTCTCTGCAGAACATTTATTACAATTTTAACGCTTTAACGATTAACGAAGTTATCTTTTTTATTAACGGATTAACGATTAACGAAGTTAACTTTTCGATTAACTGTGCCCACCTATGGATATCTATTTTAACCACGTGATATTTTTGATTCTAAATTATTGTCTATCAAACAAATAAAACATAATATAGCGATCGATGGAGGTCTTGAATAAGTATTTACACACACACACACACACACATACGTAAGCGAGTATGTGAGTGTGAGTGTGTGTGTATTAATTATACACACACACACACTCACACACACGTAAGCGAGTATGTGAGTGTGTGTGTGTGTATTAATTATACACACACACACACTCACACACACGTAAGCGAGTATGTGAGTGTGTGTGTGTGTATTAATTATACACATTATCGACGATTATGAAGTGTCCATCGAATGTCCATTAGAAAGTGAATTTCAAATAAATACACGCAACCAATTTCCTGTGCCTGATTCTGAAGAACCGACGACATGCAGTGTAAACCAATTATTACAAAACTCATAATAATAAATTGCTATTCGCTGGTGACATAACACACACACACACACACACACACACAATTATAGAATATTGATAAATTTTGGTATAACTTTATTTTCTTTAATATAGCAAAATTTTAGAAAGATAATGAATAAAGTTTATGGCGCTATAATTTTTTCTAGGAAAGTAAATGAATTCTAAGTCAAGTGTAATTTACGCGCCTTAGGACCAGTTAACTTGAAACACAATATTAATACAATTAAATTAATTTCCTTCGATATCAGCGGTTTCAATATTGGAAAAATTATAAATTAATTAGATAATTAGATGAAGAATTCAATTATTAAATGACATCAAACACACTATTTCTCCTATTTCCAAAAAAATATACTTATTTCTGCTGAAAATAAAGGTTTGATCGCAAAAATTCACTCTTTTAAAACTAATTTTGAATTTGCCGCCAAAACGCTCGCAGGTGACATTTGAGAGTTGTGACGTCACACTCCTTGTCTCAACAAAAATCAAACATTCAGAGTTACGACAATAATGTGTGTTAAAAATGAATTCCAAACTATATAAGTTCTTAAATAAAGTATGTACCTAATAATCTTGTAAGAGGAATTGATATTTGTCTAAAATAATGCGTGACGTCATTCTCTCTGATTGGTGTTCCATTTAACATGGCAGCGGATTGCTGTATTTTGTATTTTTATTTTAACAAAAATTATATTAATCTCGCTTTTAATATAAAAATAAATACATGTTTTAGAACGTTTTTAGCATATTTCATTATTTAAAATCATAATTTCAATGCTACTTTGTTACTCACACAGTAGCAATATAGCAATATAGCAACACAACAATAAAGTAACTACCAATTAGCAATAAAGTGATATCATATTGCTTTGGTGTGAGACAATATGTATATTGACATCCCAAAAAAGAAATTAGTAAGTATTACAGTGCGGCATGTTGCAAAATCGCTTCGAACCGTCAAATTGTAAAATTTACAAACTATTAAGCAAAAATTACAACTTCGTCTTGTAAATCAAGCAAATACAAGGAAAATAAGTAGTAGATACAGTATCTACATTGTAATTTTAACTCATTTTCCTAGCACTTGGCCGGATTCATTAATAATAGTTTGTAAATTTTACAATTTGACGGTTCGAAGCGATTTTGCAACATGCCGTACTGTAATACTTACTAATTTCTTTTTTGGGTGAGATAGCAATAATATCGCTACTTATAAGTTGCTAGTTGCTATATTGCTATATTGCTCCGGTGTGAGAGCCCACTTATACCAAACACGTGACCTACCCTAGCAACTATTACTAATATTTAGTACAGTTATTTCAATATTACTACGTCTATTTCTTTATTAAAAATTGATGTGATTGCTATGAACTATTTTCGTCTCCATGCAACCATTTCACAAAACTATACAGTAATTTCCTGGAAGGCCGATAACGATAACAATATATATACCTATTTAGTTAACTCTGAACATGTCAGCAATATTTCGAACACAAAGCCACGTCTGTATTTTTTATTCAAATATGATTATCACAACTCTATACACACTTTTAACGACACCTTAAATAAATACAAGAAATCAATTTTCACATCTTTGCGCGTTTTGATAAAATATTAACACTGACAGAACTAAACGGCGTTTCTTAAAGTGAGACGTAAGATATGTATAATGTATACACATATATTGGTGTCTTTATTTAGAAGGATAGGTATGTTTTGGTGACAGCATAATACTTATGTAAGATGGTATATTTGCACCTGGACGTTGGTAAATACGAATGATTTGAGTCAGGAAGATTGTGTTGAAATAAAGTAAATGATTTATGTAAATATAATGATGTTGTCAGATTTTGGATTATTGAATTTGTTATATCTATATCTATAAAAGAGTTTGTCCTTAACCACTCACTCACTCATATATCAACGTACAACCCAAACCCCTGGACCTAGAAACGTGAAATTTCGTAGATACCTTCCTTTTATGATGCAAGCACCCACTAAGAAAGGATTTTTCGAAATTCAATCCCTACAAGGTTCAAATAGGGTGTCAAAGTTTATATAAATTTTTTTTTGTTCGCATTTAATTGAAACTTATCGAACATACTCTACAATATAAATAATGAAACAATTATTTCAGCATTTCCCAAAATGTAACCCCTAACGTATTAGGGGGGTGGAAAAATTTGTAAAATAATTTTTTTTGTATTCACATATATAACATATATAAATAACATAAATAACATATATAAATATCAGTTACGAAAATTCAACCCCTATGGGAATGGGGGAGGGGGGGGGGTAAAATTTTGATATATTTATCTTCGGACAAATTAATATTCAATTAAAAATGAAAGTTCGATATTCAAGCCCTGATATAATAAATTAGTTTCGCATGCAGTTTACGCGAGCGAAGCCGCGGCATTCCGCTAGTACAGTATACACGGAGAGAATATTCTTTTAAAAATTAACAGAAAATGTTGTAAACCTGAGGACAGAATCAACTTCTGAAAAAAAGTAACAGAAAAGTCGCTAGAATTTAAAATAAACTAAATGAAAAATTACAATGACATACTGGTAAATTTTAACATAGTACCTATTCAAATTTATTTACTCTGAAAAAGTAAAATACGCTATTCTTTAATTTAATTTCTTGCATATGAAAATTTCACGTACATTCTCTATAATTTTACTATGTTTCTATATTACTTTTCATATCTGGCCTATCGCCAAAATAGAAACTGCTATACAGTATATTGAATTATTGTAGTAGACGT
Organism: Sialis lutaria; assembly: GCA_949319165.1. Taxonomy (NCBI): domain Eukaryota; kingdom Metazoa; phylum Arthropoda; class Insecta; order Megaloptera; family Sialidae; genus Sialis; species Sialis lutaria. The sequence continues at coordinate 37,267,256 of OX439234.1, forward strand.
TCTTTTAAATTTTACCATTTCGGGTGTTCAAATTTTTTTTATTTTTTTTCCATTCCTAAATAAATAAAAATGTTAATGAAATTTTTTCATCTGACTATTAATAACTTGTTTAAATAATTATTTAAGGTTTTATAATTATTTTAACATACGGTATAGTAATTTTTGATACTGTTGGTATGAAATATTACTAATTTTTCACAGAATGAAATTTCGTCCTCCCGTTAACATGTTTTTTATTTAAAAATCAACATTACATTTATTCAATGTAGAAGACAATAGAAGCCAGTACTTACGTACTTTTTGAATAAAAAATTGACGAAAATAGTCAAAAATTAAGAATTTCTTTATAGAAATGTATTTTTCAATAAAAACTTCATTTTATATCAAAAATTCAACCAATGATAACCAATATTTGGATACTGATTTTTAATTGGCCAAGGTGGCGTCCATTTTCAGCGCTACCTTAGATCGACGCTTGCGTCGCGACGCACACTTGTAATTGGTTGACACATTCCAACCAATCAGAGAGCGAAAATAAAACGAATAACTCATTTCGGTTTCAAAATGTTTATATGTTTCTTATTTATACAAGTTATGAGGCTTCTGCGGTTATTTGAATATATGGACGCCTTTATTAGAATAACGTTGAATATGCCTGCACTGCAATATGTGGCGAAACGTTGATTTATACCCAGATATTTGATATTTATAGCAAAAATTTGACGATTTTGATATATCTAAAAAAAAATTTTTTTTAAATAATTTCGTAACTCAATAACTACGTGAAAAATTTATTAAAATTTAATCTATTAAATGCATTGTAAAGTAGAGATTTCTTTCTTTATAAAATTTAAAAAAAAAACGGTTTTTTATTTATTTTTAAACGAACATTTTTACCAAACTTACAGTGCTTTGAAAATAAAAAAAATAAAAATTAATATGAACTATACCTAAGTACCAATCGTTACTGAAACCGATCATTAAAACGATATTTAACTGTATAAATAAATATACAGTTAAATACAAAACCCTAGATTAAAGTCAGAGCATTGAAAATTTAAAAAAAATCAATTTTATAAATACCAATCGTTACTGAAACCGATCATTAAAACGATATTTAATTGTATAAATAAATACAAGAAATCAAAACCCTAGATTTAAGTAAGAGCATTGAAAATTAAAAAAAAATTAAATCAATTTTTTTTATATAAACTATAAGTACCAATTGTTACTGAAACCGATCATTAAAACGATATTTAATGATATAAATAAATACAGGAAATCAGGAAATCAAAATCCTAGATTTTAGTCAGAGCATTGAAAATTAAAAAAAAAAATTAAATCAATTTTTTTATATAAACTATAAGTACCGATCGTTACTGAAACCGGTCATTAAAACGATATTTAACTGTACAAATAAATACAGTTAATTACAAAACCTTAGATTAAAGTCAGAGCACTGAAAAAAAAAATTGAATCCATTTTTTATATAAACTATAAGTACCAATCGTTACTGAAACCGGTCATTAAAACGATAATTAACTGTATAAATAAATAGTTAAAGTCAGAGCATTGAAAATTAAAAAAAAAATTAAATAAATTTTTTTATATAAACTATAAGTACCAAACGTTACTGAAACCGGTCATTAAAACGATATTTAACTGTATAAATAAATACAGGAAATACAAAACCGTAGATTAAAGTAAGATAATAATATCAACGTACCAACTTTCGTCAATAATATTTACTTTTAAGCTATGCAAAAAAATCAAAATGTTTATTTTTGTTATTATTTAATAATACAGATTGCAAAATAAATATATTTACTCTGAAGTCAAATGTAAGTAATTATTACTAAAATATACAAGTGATAACAGCTATGATTTTGATATGAAAGGTTAAAGGTTATACAATATATATTTCTGTATAATATAACCAGTTATCAATGTACACGTTTTCGACTGAAAAAAATAACTGATAAGAAAAATATTTAATACAATCGAAGCATTGTTTAATGAAAAAGGACCCCTTGTATTTTAATTTTTAATTCATATAAAATATTTAAAATAACTATATAGCCGTATAATACCCCATAGTCCATAATACCCGCAACCACATGTATTAAAAAAAATGTTATCGCCGAGGCAATAATTATTACGTGGATTAAAAGCACTGTTCATACAGCCAACCAATGGCGTACGCAGGGGGGTGTTAGGGGGGGTTAGAACCCCCCCCCCCATGACATCTGTGATCTTTATTTTTAAACCAATATTTGCAACATTTATTTTGGAGACTTTTTTTTTTTTTTTAGTCATAACCAATTTCAAAAAGGAATTTTTTTTCTCTTTGTAAACTGAACCCCCCCCCCCCCCATGTCACAATCCTGCGTACGCCACTGCAGCCAACCCTTGTACCTACATGTTTAAACAGCAATATAATTAATTTAAACATTTTAATACAATACAAATTTAACCTAACATAACTTAAGGGGCTATACCAGTGTGAACGCTGGTTTTTCGGAAATTTTTTGGAATAAAAATACTCAATGAAATATTATGGAAAATTAAAAATATATTAAGCTATATTAGACGTGTATTCCATATTTTTTTCACGTAAAAATATCGATATCTAAGCGACTTATGCGCCAAAAAAATAATCTCCTCCACTGCGGCCATGATTCCGGACGATGGAGTAACTAAAATTGAAAAAAGAAAAAATATCGTTAAACTGGAAGGTATTTCCTGTACAATGACCTATGATTTTCGAAAAATATCAAAATCTTACAAAATGGCGTAGTTATGAAAAAAAGTCTGTTTTATTGCCTATAAAATGGTCGTATTTTTAATGCCAAATCGTCAATTTTCATCCAATCAAAAATATCCTAGTTCATCGTAGAGTAAATATATTCAAGAGTACTCAGTTCAAATTTCAAGTAAATCGGATAATTGCTCTTTGAGTTACAATGTCAACAAATTTGAAAAATCTCATTTCGAGAAAAATGCGTTTAAAGATTGAACTATCGAGCGGTCGCTCTAAAGAAAGCTGCTGTTTGGAGAGTATTAGAGATACGGTCTTGAAATTTTCACAGAATATTCATGAAACTATAAACTCTCCAAAAAGGCAAAAAAAATTGATTTTTTCAAAATTTGACACTGGTAAATCTGATATAATTTTCTTAGTTATATCAAAATAAAATAAACATTTTTTGTTTTTTAAACTTTTCCTCTAAAGTTAATGGGTTTCGAGTAAAAAATTAGTGAAAATCTAAAATCTAAAATTATTTTGTATAATATTAAAAAAAAGTCATACAAAAAATCATTTAAAACAAAAGCTGCTTGTTTTTTCTCAAACAATAAGATACCATTATAAAAAAAATTGGTTTCCATTTGAAAAAAAAAATGTTGGTCCTATTTGACCATGAAGACGTCCAAAAAATCAAAAATTAATAACGCCATTTTGGGTCCCCCTCAAAACCAAACAACTTTTACTTGAAACATTTTTTGATTTAATTGATAGATAAAAAAAAATAGGAGGTGATAGATTAAAATGGGACATCCCTGTATATAAATTTTATAAATACGTCAATTAACTTATTATTATACATTTTTACTTTAATGTTAATAAATATTTCTTATTTTTAATCTATACTATTTTTTTACCAACATTTTATCACAAAAGTTTAAGTTTGTTTACTTATTTATATTATCATTATTATAGTTAAACTCTAAGCATTAGGTTATCTTTAGTTATTCAGACAAAACTAAATAAAACCAATTGAAAAGAGATAAAATGTTATTTATTTTAATTGGTACAGAAATCCGTCTTTTTTTAACAGTGCTGGTATATCGAATAAAATATTATCTATTTTTTCATAACAAAGGTTAGCGGTTAGGGGTTTCAAATCAAAATCATAACAATTATTGTTTTTTTGTGATTTTTTTTTATTCAAGATATCTTCTTTTTAATGTAAACTATTTTAAAATAAATTCTGCTGTAAGTGTTACGAAATGTCGGTCTATCTATTACCTATCTAATAGAGCAGCGGTTCTTAAATTGGGGTCCACGGACCCCCCAGGGAGCCGCCAAACTTTTACGGGGTTCCGTGAAACATTTTTGGCAAAAAAATAATTTACATAAAGTACTTTTATATTTCTATTTATCAGTGATTAATTATAGTCCAGTCAATATAATATTTGAGCTAGAAAAAAATGACGGAGTACGTTTTTTTCAAGAAATTGGTAGATTTCAATGTATAGAACATGGTGATAACTTTTCCCCCCCTTCACAGGGAGGTGCATAACTTTCTAGGGGCTTACAAAGCTGTCTAAAATCAGTTATTTGGGTATACCACTGGGGCTGTCAGTTTTAGAAGAAAACAGGTTTGATAAATTTTGAAGCTGATAAAAATACGAATAAAATAGTATTTTTAAAAATGATGTACCGTAAATAGTTATTGAAATAAAGCCCGCGAAAAAATCATTTAGCGACGTCGAATTTGGAGATCACGCCTAAAATGTAGAGTTACGTTCGACCGCTGTGTTTAATATGTATTTAATTGAATTTCAAAATGAAATTTTAAATTATAATAGAGAAAAGAATGCCCTAAATAATGCTCGGAACCCAATGTCGGAATATCGAAAAATGTTTGAGTTATAAGCACTCAAAGTTCTAGATATTACAAAAATTTAAGGAAAATTATTCATGTTTTTCGACGACCCCAGAGAAGACCTTCTACACCGAATAAAATAAATTCCAGCTAGGAATCCATAGAAAATTTAATGCCCTAATTAATGGTTTCTGTCCGACCATGATTACTTTAAAATTGTTCAAATAATGGGAAAATATATAAAGCACATAATTTAAGTTGTAATAATCACAATTGTATTCAAAAACAGTGTATATTGAAAGTTTTTGCTATAAAAATTTGTCTTTAGATATTTACCTATAACTTGAATAATTTTAAAGTAATCATGGTCAGACAGAAACCATTACTTAGGGCATTAAATGTTCTATAGATTCCTAGCTGGAATTTAATTTATTCGATGTAGGGGTCGTCGAAAAACATGAGTAATTTTCTTTAAATTTTTGTAATATCTAGAACTTTGAGTGCTTATAACTCAAACATTTTTCGAGATTCCGACATTTACTAGCGCCACCCCTATACGAAATTGTCTACTGACTGGACTATTAGTATATAACGACCTTTTTTGTTTTTCTATCAGGGATGGGGGTCCCTGAAAAATAATTATTCAAAAAAGAAGTCCCTAGACCACATAAGTTTAAGAATCGCTGTAATAGAGCGTTTCTCAAAAGTACCTACTAACTACCACAAAAAGTATTTTTTTTAAATAACTTTTTTTAATTTGTATTAATACAAAATTTTTAATAAATTAATGTTTCTTCAATTAAAATAAGTTTGGGGAACCACTGGTATAACCATCACCAAGCAAGATTTGAGATGGGGGGGGGGGGGTAATAAAACAGTTTTCATTTTTTAGACAGAATGCTGCTTAAACTATAAGATTTTATTAAAAAAATGTATTTTTTTTATTAGAATTTTCTCCACCACTGACTTAATATTCACATGTCGAAACAAGTACTTTATCTAACTGTACTAAACGTGTTAATATGTACATATTTAATAACTATATATAAGTTTATCGGATCTGTAGGTGATCTGCTTAAAAAAACAAACCTTGAAGAAGATTTTTACAAATAAAACAAAAATCATAAAACGTGATTTGAAATTTGAAATCACATTGTTTTGAATTGTTTTAAAATTTTCCTCATTGCTGTAACTACTACCTTGTTGTACATACATCACGTTTCCGACGTTTCGTCACACATTACAGTGAACATCTCCATTTTACAGATAACAAAATAAAAATAAAACATTCAAAATTATTTTCAATAAACTTACGAAAATTTTAATAAAATTATATTCCTTTATAGAACTACCTAATGATTTATTTTCTGATTACAACATATGTATGTCGAAACGTCGGTGATTTATTACCATTACACCCCCCCCCCATCTGTCCTAAAAAAAATTCCATCAACTTACAAATATACACGATATGAAAAAAAATTATTTTAACGTTTACCTTATTAACAAAATATTTAGTAACATTTTCAAGTCGACTATTCGTATCGAGTTTAAACTTTGTATATAGTTAGAGGAGGTCAAGGTAAGTAACACAAAAATTATCTTAGGTAAAACGGTTTAAGGGGGTGAAACACCCCTATAAACATGTGCAAAATAAACATATTTTTTCAAATAACTCTGAAACTAATGAAAATTTAAAAAAATCTACAATACAAAATTTTTATGATTTTTTATGCTCTTTCGAATGGCATAGTCAAAATTCGAAAATATTAAAACGTTAAATCTAATCTCCCACCCAGTTTAATTTTTTCGAATTTTGACTATCGTCATTCGAAAGAGCATAAAAAATCATGAAAATTTTGTATTATAGATTTTTTTAAATTTTCATTAGTTATTTAAATAAAAAAATATGATTATTTTCCACATTTTCATAGGGGTGTTTCACCCCCTTAAACCGTTTAACCACAGCTAATTTTTTTATTAATTACCTTTAACTATATACCTCTAACTATATACAAAATTTAAACTCGATACAAATTTTCGACTTGAAAATGTTCACGTATTAGTTGACGCATACATTTTGTTAGCTTTCCTAATTACAACATATGCCGAAACGTTGGTGATTTATTACCATTACACCCCTACCCCAACTCCCCGTCATCCTTCCTAAAAAAAAATTCCATCAAAACACAAATATACACGATACGAAAAAAAAAATATTTTAACGTTTATCTTATTAAAAAAAAATATTTGATACGTCGCGTTGACGCATACATTTTTTTTATCATAAGCGCAGCGTGCTAAATAAGCTTCTCGCGAATTACACACACACACACACACACACACACACACACACACACACACACACACACACACACACACACACACACACACACACGCGCGCGCGCGTAATATTTTTGCGGTAACAAACTATAATATGTCGTATATATGGTATACGTGCCATATCGCAATCGGAATGAACTGGGGATAACAAAGCGAGTATGTAAGCGAGAGTGTGTGAGTGTGCGAGTGTGTGTATGTGAGCCTGGTTATTTGCTTCTGTTGTTGAAACATTAAACGCCCGGATCACGTTCGTTCCAATATATTTGTTTCAAAAATTCCACAAATACATTATACCTAATATTACTTGTCGAGAGTCGAGTTCAGATCTTTGAAATTTGGGACGCCTGACGGACCGCATCGAAATATATTAATTGTTTATTCGTACTGTAATTAATTATACATATATGAAATTTATTAGGTATGCATAAGTCGGGGGTATTAGGGAAATAATAAGTAGAAAATCTTCGAAATGTTTTATGTTTAAAATTTAATTAATTACAGTTAAATCTTTCAACTATTCGAAGAGTAAATGGGGCAAAGGGAGTGGCCTGCATCGGCCCCAAAGTGCCAAAAGGGCCCTGGGAAAGTGTCCTTTTTTTAAGGGTATACGGGGAGATTTTTCAAACGTGCCTGGGGTTTTAAAAAAGTTTACCTACGTAAAAAGTTGTCAAAATTAACAAAAAAAAAAAAAAAAAAACGGGCAAGTGCATGATAGGGTTCCGTAGTCATTTTTACTACGATTTATAATTTTTTTCAAAATTTTCGAAGGGTTAAAATCAAAAAGTCATTTTACTTTTATTATTGCATTTTAGGAGACCTATCAAATGACACCCCACTCAATGGGGCAAATAAAAAAATAAATGTGAGTTCACTTTTCAGTCCAAAATATTTTGGATAATGTTCGTTATAATTTTCAGTGAAAGTACTAATTAAAAGCTACATTCTGAATTGTTTTATTTTTCAGATTTTTTGAATCGATAGTTTAGAAACTAGAGGGGGGGACGCTCTGACAGCGACATTAAAAAGCAAATATATCGTAACTTAAGGGTTTGAAATCAAAAAGTTATTTGACATTTTTTATTGCATCAAATGACACCCCACTCAATGGGGTAAATAGAAAAAGTGTGAGTTCACTTTTCAGTCTATGAAAGGGGGGTCCAAAATATTTTTGATATTGTTCGTTATAATTTTTAGTGAAAGTACTAATTAAAAGCTACATTCTAAATTTTTTTTCAGATTTTTTGAATCGATAGTTTAGAAAATAGAGGGGGGAGGATGCTCTGACAACGACATTAAAAAGCAAATATATCGTGACTGAAGGGTTTGAAATCAAAAAGTTATTTGACATTTTTTATTGCATCAAATGACACCCCACTCAATGGGGTAAATAGAAAAAGTGTGAGTTCACTTTTCAGTCTATGAAAGGGGGGTCCAAAATATTTTAGATAATGTTCGTTATAATTTTCAGTGAAAGTACTAATTAAAAGCTACATTCTGGAATTTTTCCAGATTTTTTGAATAGATAGTTTAGAAAATAGCTTTGTCTCTTTAAAAAGAGTGCTCAATTTTAGGAGGCTATTTCTCAGTCCATTATACATATAACCAGGCCCAGATAGAGGAGAGGCTAGGAGGGCCATATAGCCCGGGCCCCCTGTATCTCAGGGGCCCCGGCGTCCTGAAAATTATTTATATTTTACATATTTTTTTATACCTACACTATTTTTAACAAAGGTTATTTAAAAAACATAAATATACTACAGAAAGTACAAGTAGAAAGCAAAAAAAAATAAAAAAATTCTTAAAAAAACCCTGATTTTTAATACTAAAATAATATCAGAAAATTATTAGAATTTTACTAGTACAATTTTTTTTTCGAATGTCCTTACGTTCGGCGGTAGGGGGGATGTATGGGACCCCCAAAATGTGGGTTCGCCAGGGCCCCGTTGAAGCTCTCTCAGGGCCTGCATATAAGTCTATGACTATTCGCTGGGTGCAAAGTAGGTAGTGGGGGAAACGAAATCGATCATAGCGCACGACGCGCGACGTGGCGAAAAAGAACACTTTGGGTGGACTAACTGTCATTTTTAATAGGCTCATTTTTAACTGAAAATAGAAAGGTCAACATGGTTAATCCCACTATAGACTATGTGCAAGGGGGTGGAGTTAGAAATAATGTCGATGCGAGTGTTCGTGGTGAGCAATATTGTAAAATTATCGGTGCCAAAATTTGAGGTTATGCTGTCAATGTAAACGAATTAATTATTTCTCTATTATACGTCATAATTAAAGAGAAAAATATACCCAAAATAAATAATTTTCACGTACCTTTCATGCTATATTATTAATATTAAATGATATTTGTTTAATAAAAAAATTTCACGGTATTAAACATATTAAACAATGATAAAAAGAGAGTTGAATCCATTCAATCCTTCTCTATTACTCGCTAATAGACTTCGTGCACATAGCCAATAGTAATAAATAATCGTCTAAAATGTATATATTACGATATTTTATTGAAATTATTTGTTTGTTAGTACGTCAAAGTCCACCCAAGTTGCTACTAAAGTCCACCCGTTAGTTGGCGCTGTCATCGCGCACGCTGCGAATAAGATTATGAAACACACTAAAATTTCATGAAATACAAATAAACTTAACTGTAGGTTAGGTACACATATATAAATATTTTTGTAATCTCGTAAAAATATTCGTAAATTTCAAATATCTTAACATAAATATCAGCTATATATTTGTATAGAAGGTACAACTTTTGCATTTTAGCCAAGGTCCCTTTTGTGTGTAAACACAGCATAAGGTAAGTTTGTGTTCTTGTGTAAACATACCATATACTGAGTCGATAAGCTAAGTAAGTAAACCGTTTATGTAAACACTTACTTACTTATATTGAACGATCGCTTTTATCGTGTTATTATCGTTGACATTTTCTTCTTTTCAAATGTCAATATTTTCAAGACTTTAGATATTGAAAACAAAATACCGCATTCATATGTTTATCTGGACCAATCAGAAGCTAGAACGGTTACCCGGGGGTATCAAAATTGATAAAATTACTGGCACATATCGAAGATAAGAGAAGCTTTGTGATCGTTTGAGGAAAAAAATTAATCAAATTTTTAACTTTTCGTTTCAAGTAGAGACAAACACTTTTCGTACCGTGTCTGTCTGTCTGTCTGTCTGTCTGTGTGGATGTACCTATGTTCAGAAAACCTTATAACATGCATATAGCTCATGAACTACTGAACCGATATTAATAAAACTTGGTTGGTAAGTAGGGTGATTCATTTCCGCAAAACATTTTTTTTCAAGGTCCTCAAGCAAAATTTTAATCTACATATAGAAAAAAAATCTCACCAAGATTCCTATTTTAAGTACTTGCAATTTAAATATGAAGTTTTCCCATTTAAAATGCATGTAATTTTTTTTTTCAAATTTCTAATGCTTAGACACCTTTTATCATATTGGGAATCGGTTTGTTGATGGACCTTACGGGAAATTTCACGCTCTTTAAAATTGCCTTAGTGTTTTTTTCTGTAACTCACACTGGTTCGCCAGTAGGAGTCATCTAAATACAGTTTTTGGAATAATTTTTTTCCATTTTTTTTAGCAAACCGCAAAAATTAGGGAGAAAAAAAGAGCTGACTCGTAAAAAATAGTTTTTTTTACCAATATTTAATGAATTTACAGCCATTTTTAGGCCTTAAAACGCAAGAAATTGATAAATACTAACTAATAATGCTGCATTATTAGTTAGTATTTAGATGACTCCTACTGGCGAACCAGTGTGAGTTACAGAAAAAAAAACACTAAGGCAATTTTAAAGAGCGTGAAATTTCCCGTAAGGTCCATCAAACCGATTCCCAATATGATAAAAGGTGTCTAAGCATTAGAAATTTGAAAAAAAAATATTTTTTTTACATGCATTTTAAATGGGAAAACTTCATATTTAAATTGCAAGTACTTAAAATAGGAATTAAGAGCTCAATCTTGGTGAAATTTTTTTTTTCTATATGTAGATTAAAATTTTGCTTGAGGACCTTGAAAAAAAAATGTTTTGCGGAAATGAATCACCCTATTGGTCAGGTTTACTCAAGTTTAAAGTATTGACGCACAGTGCCTTTCAAAGTAACGAGAAATTATTTTTTTTACTATTTTGTCCGAGTAAACATATTCTTTTCGCTATTTTGGGGATTTTTATTGACTACGAAGTGCGAACATTCAAAATCATAGTTGTCCAAAGATTTTTGCACTGCAGTGTAGATATAGGGAAAGGTCCCATATGAACAAAATTTGATACAGAGGTACCCAAAATTGTAATCTACACTAGTGTATATTCGCAGCGTACGCGATGACAGCGCCAACTAGCGGTTGCAACTAGGGTGGACTTTGACATATTAACAATCAAATAATTTAAATAAAATATCGTAATATACAGGGTCCTCCAATAGTGTGTCCGGCATTGTTTTACGCCCAAACTATTGAAGATAAAGTTTTAGGATAAAAAATTTATTATATATATCGACCCCAAAGAATTTCAGGAAAATATTTTCAACCCCCTAAAATCGCTCCTTGGGGGGTAGTTTGAGGGGTACATACCCGTTTCTCAGTTAAATCAAATGGAATGGTATATCAAAAAGTACATATTTGTAAAGATAATAAAAAAATCAGAAACTTTCGTAAAACAAAAATTTTCATACTTTCAATTGTTTAAAAAATATGGCGACTTGTTCTCAAATTTTAGGGTTTCACTAAAAGTGCTCTAATTTCGTTAAAAATTAATGGAATTTTATTATTTTTTCAAATTTAGAAAGTAGAAATAATGAACTTTGTAAAGATGTATGATTATTTGTGATTTTGATAGTTTAAAGTGTCATACGCGATATATCAAAAATTCAAAAGTTCAACTAGGGATAATTCGAAATTTTCAAATACAACGGTATATCAATTAGTACTTTTTCTTAAAAAGGATATGTAAATAAACAACTTTTGTTAAGAAAATTTAAAATTAAAAATTATAATTTTAAAATTAAAAACTGAAAATTAAAAATTTTAATTTTAATTTTTTTTATCAAAAACTGTTTATTTACATATCTTCTTTAAGAAAAAGTACTAATTGATATACCATTGTATTTAAAAAATTTGAATTATCCCTAATTGAACTTTTCAATTTTTGGTATGTCGAGTATGACACTTTAAACTATTAAAATCTCAAATAATCATACATCTTTACAAAGTTCATTATTTCTACTTTCAAAATTTAAAATAATAATAAAATTCCATAAATATTTAACGAAATTAGTGCACTTTGAGTAAAACTCTAAAATTTGATAACAAGTCGCCATATTTTTTAAACAATTGAAAGTATGAAAATATTTGTTTTACAAAAGTTTCTTATTTTTTCATTATCTTTACAAATATGTACTTTTTGATATACCATTCCATTTGATTTTACTGAGAAACGGGCATGTACCCCTCAAACTACCCCCCAAGGAGCGGTTTTAGGGGGTTGAAAATATTTTCCTGAAATTCTTTAGGGTCGATATATGTAGTAAAATTTTTATCCTAACTCTCTATCTTCAATAGTTTGGGCGTAAAACAATGCCGGACGCACTATTGGAGGACCCTGTATACATTTTAGACGATTATTTATGACTATTAGCTATGTGCACGAAGTGTATTAGCGCCGCTAGCAGCGGGTAATAGAGAAGGATTGAATGGATTCAACTCTCTTTTTATCATTGTTTAATATGTTTAATACCGTGAATTTTTTTTATTAAACAAATATCAGCTGTTTGCATATAATATAAATAGTATAGCATAAAAGGTACGTGAAAATTATTTAATTTGGGTATTTTTTTTCTCTTTAATTATGACGTATAATAGATAAATAATTAATTCGTTTACATTGACAGCATAACCTCAAACTATGACGCCGATGATTTTACAATATTGCTCACCACGAACACTCGCATCGACATTATTTCTAACTCCACCCCCTTGCACATAGTCTATAGTGGGGTTAACCATGTTGACCTTTCTATTTTCAGTTAAAAACGAGCCTATTAAAAATGACAGTTAGTCCACCCAAAGTGTTATTTTTCGCCACGTTGTGCGCTGTGATCGATTTCGTTTCCCCCACTACCTACTTTGCACCCAGCTAATACTGTACTAAAATAAAACGTTGCAGCCATAAGCAAGTTTAGGGTTAAGTAGGCATATTATGTTCGAATCACGTTTAGCTGACGTTCAATTGTTTTGGCTACAAAATAATTCCCTACGCTGTCTATTATTTATTATTATTACTATTTAGCGTTTTTGTTTTATTTTAGAGTGAGTGAGTGACCTTTGTATGTTTTTTGTTTTGTTTTATTTTTCGTGGTCGCCTAACTTTACGCGATAAATAATTATAACCAGGTCATGTGTATTTTGTTCGATTTTATTCTGCAATTTAAACTATATTTAGATTTGTTATTTATAAAAATTAAAAATACATTAACTGATAACATAATTTTATAAAAACCGTATTTTTGATGATTTTAATGACAAAAAAACAAAATTGTTTTTAGAAAAATGTTATACAAGTTTTGTGGTGATCTGAGAGGATCCTTAACACGTTCACTGTAATGTGTGGTGAAACGTTGCTCCCAATAAAACAATCTAATTTTTGTTGGAAGTTTAGAGGCCCCTTTTTTGATTCAAAGGCCTATTTATTAGTCTATACTGCATGATACCACACTTATGTTAGTGTATAGTATATAACAATATATTACAATTATTAAGGACAGTTTTTGATGTAGCAAAATTAACTATAATAAATTAAGCATTATACAAACACGCACGCTTTAAGTGTCATTCTTTAATAGACCCCCCTGTTTATTAAACATAATTAGTTTGAAAGTAATCCCAATATGTATATGAATTATAAATATACATATATAAATGTATATACTTATCTCATTTTTAACAGGGAGGGGGCAAATTTAATTTAAAAAAAATACATCGATAGTTAAGAAATTAGAGGGGGGAAAGTGACACTTTGATAACACAAAAGGAAATATTTCGTGTCTGAACGAATAAAATCAAAATTTCATAAAAAATTATTTCTTAAATTTTAGAGATCTATGTAAAGACACCCCACTCAATAATGCATGTGAAAAAAAATTAAGTCTATAGAAGGGGGGTTCTTAGGGAAGCTAGCTATGATATACAGACAGACGTATTGACCGAAACAATAAAGGTTCGTAATTTTCTACAGAATCAAAAAATATATATAAAAAATACTTTTTAAAAACAAGCTTTTATTAAAAATGCACTAAAAAGTAAAAAATAAATTTTCAGCTATGACTGAAACCAATAAAAGTGCGGGGCGTTCATGAAGGTAAATGTATAGTTTTTAATTTATTAATTATTTCATTATAGTGAAGTTTTATTATAGTTTATCAAAAACTCTACTGTATTTATTTGATTTAATGTGCAAATTTTCTACTCTTATCTTATATCAATTTATATTTCATTTCTTATTCTGCATAATAATTTTTATCCACGACTTATATCACTCAGAGGGAATAATGAAAAAAGAACTTTTCTGATTGATGCATCAGAGGGAATAATGGTCATTATTCCCTCTAAATGCACCAATCACAAAATTTCTCAAATTAAATAATACCATGGAAACACAATACACAATTTCTAAAGTCTAAAAAATTTATTTGCGACTGTCAAATAAAACACCTAGTGTTTGTGTATTTGTATTGAGATGGATAAAAATGAAGAGTCTATTACTTGTACACCTCCCGAAATTGTACTACAAGTTGCAGCTACTGGAAAAATCAAAATGCATAATTTATAATAACAGAGTTTGTATTTTGTTTCCATGGTATTATTTAATTTTTATTAATTTCAGATTAGAACAAAAATTTTTGTATTGAAGCTTGCATTCCTTGTATTGAGTTGTGTTTATGAAAGTAAATAAAATAGTCGTAGATAAAGTACAGTATACTACTCGCAATAATGGCTATTATTACCTCGGAATTTTTTTTCTCCCTCGCCGCTACGCGGCTCGGTTCGAAAATTATTCCTCGGTAATAATAGCTATCATTATTGACTCGTCGTATAATATACTATTATTCATACATTTGTCTTTATAGCGCCCCGCGCTTTTATTGGTTTTAGTCATAAAAACCTGAATTTTTTGTGATACCTGAAAATTTATTTTTTACTTTTTAGTGCATTTTTAATAAAAGCTTGTTTTTAAAAAATATTTTTTAATATAATTTTATTTTAAAATTTTTAGTTACTGATTGACTAACTAACTAACATATACTGACATGTAAAGCTCAACTAACTCTTTCATTTGATACCCATATCAACATAGTTATAAAGAAAAAGGTAATCCGCCATCTTAGAGCGTCCGCTTTATTGTATTTAGAATGACGTCACATAGTTAATCGTATTCTACTCACCAAACCCTTTTATTTGATACCCATATCAAGATGGTTATAAAGAAAAAGGTAAATTGTCATCTTGGGGCGTCCGCCATATTGGATTTAGAACGATATTAGATATACTATATTGCATTATCACCGGGCTTATACACGTATACAAAATTTCAAAGCTCTAGCTTAATTAGAACTAGTCGAAATTTTGATTACAATATTTGATCTTAACTATCAAACAAGTGAAGTTAAATAAAAGCTTTTTTTTTAAAAAAGATATTTATTACTTATTTAATATTAACTTATTACCCCTTCCCCTCGACCCAAAACCGAGCAGTTTTATTTTTGTAACGTGTATACAGGGTGTCCAAGATAAGCGTGCAATGCATGGGGATATCCTAAACGGTAAGAGATACAGATGTGGTTAAATCAGATCAATTATTTGTAAGAAAGGGGTGAGTATTACAACATCAAAAAATATTAATAATTTTATGTGGTTCAGGCGGTATACCCAAAAAACTGAAAATTCAGAATTTCTTTAAATGACTATAACTTTTTTGGCAAAGTAGATAGGTACTTTTTGTTTGCGTTTTCTTAAAGCACTTTTTTGAGTAGAATTGTTTGGTGTATTTAGAATTTTTATATCACTTTTAGTTTCCGAGTTACAAGCCCTAACTTTAGTTTTTCTTATGGGCCGCCAAGTTGGCTATATCATATTTGAACGTGTTTTTTACTCTACTTTACAACGATATATCACATGACATACTTATTATAGAAAATAAGTCGAAGTACTAAATATTGGTGATATTTATAAAGTATTTTATTACAAACATTTAAGTTAGCCATGAAAAATAAAAATTGTTAAACAAAAATCGCAATAACAACAATGAAAATAACAAATGCATATTTAAAAACAATAAACTATTATGAAAAAAAGGTTATTACTTTTTTTTAATAATAAGTATGGCATGTGACATAGCATTGTAAAGAAGAGTAAAAAACACGTTCAAATATGATATAGCCAACTTGGCGGCCCATAAGAAAAACTAAAGTTAGGGCTTGTAATTCGGTAACTAAAAGTGATATAAAAATTCTAAATACACCAAACAATTCTACTCAAAAAAGTGCTTTAAGAAACCGCAAACAAAAAGTACCTATCTACTTTGCCAAAAAAGTTATAGTCATTTAAAGAAATTCCGAATTTTCAGTTTTTTGGGTATACCGACTGAACCACATAAAATTATTAATATTTTTTGATGTTGTAATACTCACCCCTTTCTTACAAATAATTCATCTGATTTAACCACATCTGTATCTCTTACCGTTTAGGATATCCCCATGCATTGCACGCTTATCTTGGACACCCTGTATATAATATTTAAATACCGACCAATATGAATTGAACATATTTATTGTTTTGCATATCATTATTTTTACTTTTACCTTGAAATTTTCGCTCGTACTAGCCAAGTATATATTTTAGCTTATGTAGCATCACTTCCAACCTTGAAACAATTTATGAATGGATCGTTTAAATATATATAATATAAATAACATCAAAATGTACTTAGTTGGTTAGAAAATAACGAGCCTATTTTATAAATATCATTTATAACAGAAATTAACGTAAATATTATGATAACACAAAAAAACATATAGTAAGTCAAGTTTGTGGTATAGCCTTGTTCGGTTTTAAACTTCCGCCCTGAAGAGAGAATGTTGTCAAAAAGGGCATGGGTAAACTCCCCCTCCCCCTAGATTATCACTTATTTGTATTTACAACATAAATTTTTTTTTATTAAAAAAACGATTTATTTTGTTACAATTTTTTTTTTGGTGTAAACACGCCATTATTATTTTGTCTAATAACTTAAGGTACCGGCACCAGTTATGGGCCAATACCTTAACTGTTTTTTTTGGGATTGATGAGCTTTATATTAAAGCTATTTAATTATTAAAGTATATGTAAATATAGTTTTGCTTCCTTGCAATATCGAAGATACGAGAAGCTTCGTTATCGTTTTTAAACGAGAAAAAAAATTTGTTCTCCGATTTCAAAAATTTTACTTTATTTATCCGTTTCAGGTCAAGACAAACACTTTTTGTTCCGTGTGTGTGTGTGTGTGTGTGTGTGTGTGTGTGTGTGTGTGTGTGTGTGTGTGTGTGTGTGTGTGTGTGTGTGTGTGTGTGTGTGTGTGTGTCTGTGTGTCTGTCCCCCAATCCTTGTCACACGCTTAACTCATGAACCACTGAACCGATATTGATGAAACTTGGTTGGTTGGTTTAGTCTGGCTTGAGGACAGTCCCATTTCAAAATAATTAAAATTGTGTGTAAGGGGGAGGGGTGACATCCCAAAAGATTTATATTTTGAAGATATCTCAAGAAAGATACATGTTGCGTGAAAATTTTATAGAACCTTTTTTGTAGAGCATTCAATTTTCTATAATATAGGTCACCTACGTTTGTTGTAAAATATTCCCTTACAAAGATTTATCTCAATTTGCTTTATAAAAATCGTCATTTGTTTTTTTAAATTGATAT